>JPKZ01000320.1:69627-89746 GCA_000803305.1 Toxocara canis | reverse complement strand
GGGGGGGGGGGGGGGGGGGGCTAAGGTGGTGTAGAATAGACTGAATCTGAGTGTTTACAGCATTCTCAGTGTTTCGTATGCATTACTAATTTGAAGTTTTTCAAAATGAAACTGCTGTTAAACTAAGCGCAATTTCAGGAGAACCTTATGAAGGGCACTTCACTCGGTTGACGTTTTCCCGGCTTCGGTGTATAAAGTCGTTGATTGTCGACTGTTTAGTGCCTCTAACTGGAGCGGAAGATGTGTTAGTGCTTATTCTAAGAATTCACATTTTTTAATCTTATCTCTTCTTTAATCATTGATAGTCATGGCGTCTCGAGTGTCCTCATGTCCCCCTCCCCCCAACCAGCATTCTCCAATCCTTCCTTCCCCTGGTTCTCTTCTTTCCCATCCCTTTTCACCGTCCCGATAAATCCTCCTCCTCATCAACAAGTACGGGGTAATACAGTTGGTTGAAGAGCTTTCAGCGCTTGGTTTCTATTACTGTCAAATTTTCTGTCATATTCTTTCTACATCTTATCGATTTGCTAAGAAAAAAAAAGTTTCTCATAAATGAAAACAAAAAAAAACCCCCTCAATGATTCTGGGCGATATGTTTCGATAATACTGTTATGTTCCCGTATCAAAATTAAATTTCAAAACGAATAGTGAGAAAAATAAATTTTAAAATCCTTAAATACCATTTTTATGTGAATTTTTTTTTTTTCGAATGATCTAATTCGTATAAAGTCGTTGATTGTCGACTGTTTAGTGCCTCTAACTGGAGCGGAAGATGTGTTAGTGCTTATTCTAAGAATTCACATTTTTTAATCTTATCTCTTCTTTAATCATTGATAGTCATGGCGTCTCGAGTGTCCTCATGTCCCCCTCCCCCCAACCAGCATTTTCCAATCCTTCCTTCCCCTGGTTCTCTTCTTTCCCATCCCTTTTCACCGTCCCGATAAATCCTCCTCCTCATCAACAAGTACGGGGTAATACAGTTGGTTGAAGAGCTTTCAGCGCTTGGTTTCTATTACTGTCAAATTTTCTGTCATATTCTTTCTACATCTTATCGATTTGCTAAGAAAAAAAAAGTTTCTCATAAATGAAAACAAAAAAAAAACCCCTCAATGATTCTGGGCGATATGTTTCGATAATACTGTTATGTTCCCGTATCAAAATTGAATTTCAAAACGAATAGTGAGAAAAATAAATTATAAAATCCTTAAATACCATTTTTATGTGAATTTTTTTTTTCGAATGATCTAATTCTAGCATGGAAATTTTAATGCTTTATTTACAACGCGTATAGTTAGAGACCAATTGAAAGACCGTCGTTCGCTAGAAATGTTTGCAAAACAAGCAATCTCTTTGCGTGTGGAATAATTAAGTACGTGTAAGTATGTGTGGTTTTGCTCAAAATAAAAGCTGTTGTTTATTTGTCGAATAAGCTTGTTGTTTATCGGCGTGTAGCTAGCTTTTCGAACGATGTTGACATTCTCGGGAAAATTGAGGTACGAATTGCGAAATGGTGAAATGCCAATCAAATTTTGTGTCTCAATTTGAAGAAACTCGATAATCGACATATATCCAGTAGGATTTCTACTCGTTTGCTAAATTTCACATTAATAACAGGCCATATAATTGAATAACGATCGCTATATATAGCTTGGGAATTATGAAATTATCATTGAAATTATCGAATTCTTCATCCAAGCTTTAATATTTTGGATTTTCCATCAACATAACTCGTAATTGCGCTGATTTTGCACAAATTTTTCTCTTTCTTTTTTGTTCTGCTTGGTCAAATCTAATCAACGGTGAAAATAGTTTGGAAAATTCAAAAAAAAAGACATGAAAATGAAAGGAACTTGTGTATTCACTTATGCAAATAGAAGTACTGTATTCGTGGGTTAGAAAAAACGATTATGAGTATCAATTCATCATATATAAGAAAAAGTGAAACTTTTTCGTAAAAATTGTTTTAAAAAATTTTATGATCATAAATGAGGACTCGTTGGTTTAATAAATAAAATCATTATGAGTTAAAAAAGGATTAACTTTCTGGAAATGTGGCCTTCTCGAGTCGTTCATTCAAGCAACGCCCTCAAAACGTTTTCATACGTTACTAGTCACTGCTAAGTAACTGTATTGCTTCAGTCGACTGCTAACTGGTTCTAACAAGCCAAGTGTGTAAATATCATTTCTTTAAAAATCACCTCATTGCTTTCATTATTCGCCCTTATTTGTTGTTCTTTGCATTACTTTATTATTTACCAGTTTAGCTGCAATTATGCGTTGAAAGTTTCCATAAGCGATTCGTTTCCATCTTCATTAATGCCATCAGAAGTTTTAATTTTTACCTCGCTTAGAAACATCTCAATAACTATCTTAACACTCCGGCGACTGTTCTACTTCAGTTCGCCAAGGAGAATTTGATAGAGAGTGGTGGGAGGATGGGGGAAGACAGCCTGAGGATGGTGAAGACCTCCTGAATCTGGAACAGGAAGGGAATCTCACTGAGGATGAAGGAAGGGGAATTAGAACCAAAGAGAGAAAATTCGAAGCATTGTCTACATAGCGTTCTAGAAGCTTACAATGTAGTTGATTAACCTAATTACCTAGTAGGTTAAGCAAAAAAAAAAAAGAATCGTTTTGCGTCTAAAAAGATACCATTATGTTTGCATTGTACACTGCTAGTCGAAAGACTTCATGCACTTTTTTTTGCTTTGAATTAAATGAGATAGAAATTTAGTGCAAAAATATTCATACAAATTTCGTTTCAATGTTGTCGAAAATTCTACCTGAATCTACGCCATGCGTCCTTCGCCGTCCTCTTCCATTATCAATAATCGTTCATATTAGACGATAAGTTGTCAGCAGAGAAATATGAGTTAAGCTGTTTTCAGCTTCGAATATTTACCAGACATGTTGTGCTGCTAGAGTAGTTTCAACTCGCCGACGAATGAGTTGTTTTTTTTCTCTTCAGAGAGATCGTCTACTCGCCTTGCTTGAACGACTCGATTTGGAGTTTGGCTCATTACAGTAATAGCGGCGGAAGTTTTGTGTTAAGTACTCCGATATGGGCACGAAGAATATCGGTTGTAAGCCGAAAGCCATTGTCCATTGTTGATGTCAGTGTACAGCCATGCAATTATCTCAATCAGACCGAATATTCGTCCAGGTAGGCAGGCTAGCATCGATTATCGTTCACAATACTAATATACTGATAACAGTAATTAATGATTGTAACAAATTTGTAAAACTTTCCATTTCTGTTAACACTTCACGTACAACTTCGAACATTATCACGCATAATTTGCTGGGTTTTCTGAGCTTCATTTATATCTTGTCTTGTATTTAGAATTGTGTAAAATTTAAAATCGAGCAGAGGCGATAGATCATTTAATTATTAAACGCGCGCATAAGACAATCTTTTCGATCATTCATGTTTTCCGTAGCTGCTAAACCATACTGTACAAGGTATACGATGATGGTGTATAGCCATAGTTTTGTTTTCTTTCCTGTACAGGTATGGCATAAACCTAATTAAGTACAGTTTGCATAGCCTCCGCTTAATGGAGAAGAGGCATGATATACAATAGGTACAATCTTAGTTGCATAATGAATTTGTAATATAGTAACTATTGAGAAATTGTAAAGTATAAGATCTGGCTATTCTCAATTTCAGTGATTGATTTTTTTTAAACCGTTTTTTTCCACACCTAATCGCATTTAATGCTTTACTTCTATAGTAAAATGTTTTATCAACAAGCTGCGGCGGTCAAATAAACAAGCTAGGGCGAACTTTGCTTATATGCATGCATCATTTGAAACGACTAAAGATAGTGGTGCTAAGAGATGCGCAAAAATATGAGTGAAAGCGCAAACACTTGTTTTATTTCGTCTATATTGATCCCCCAGAGGAACGAGTATGTGCATTTGTTCACAACGTTTGCATTACTTGACGCCCACTCCCTTATTCGATTGCAGTAGTGAAATGATCGGCAAACACTATATAAATATAACAGCCACCAAAAGAGAGATTGGCATTAAAAGGTTGTAAAAGATCGAATAAAATCAAAACAAAAATGCGAACAAGAAATAGATATCCTTAATGAGTAGAATCAAGAAAGGAAATTCTAAATGAATTTTTTAACCAATTGGGCTAAATTTTTTTTTGTTGAAGAAATTTCACTTTTGTTCTTCAAAAATATTTAAATGATGAAGGAGATAGGTTCAGAGTTGTACAGCTATCATTATCATTTATAACGTATTTCCCATTCGTAATGCAAGCATTAATTTTTGAATTTATTTCGATGTAAAGCGACTGAATAAATTGACGGCTAGACTCAAATCTGTGTCAGATATTGACATTTTTTTTGCGAGCGCGCATTTGAACAAATGAATTATAATGTCACCAAATAATTCTTTCGACTTTTGAAATATTGATGTGGTTTGCTCCCCTCATTCTCGCATTCGCTTATCCCATACTTCGGATGGAACGCTGCAACCCCAATAATGCGGGTTGGAAATAAAGTAATGATTCTATTCTTTCTCCTGTTTGTATTCTTATTGTTTTCCGTACTTTTCTTTTTACTGTTCACACTGGTGAAGTTAGCATGCTTAGCGTGTTTTGCGTATTTGTTTTTTTGCTGCTTATATATATTTAATCGAATCGAATCGAATCGAATCGAATCGAATCGAATCGAATCGAATCGAATCGAATCGAATCGAATCGAATCGAATCGAATCGAATCGAATCGAATCTTTTATTTAGTCAATAGGCAAGGACTCCCTTTACGACAGTTACAAAGATGATACGATGATACAAAAGGGTATAACCAGACACAGCCATAATTAAAATAAATTAATGCTTCAACGTAAGCATCAAAGAAAGCAACATGAAGCATAAGTGCTCATGCGAGCATCAGCGATGAAATTAAGTCAGCCATACATATCTGAGAGTGGCTCAAAAGCGCAACAAAAAAAACCCACCTCACTTCAGCTTGTTAAGATAGGCTGCGCATGAGCACAAATGCTTCATGAATGTTGCTCTATCTATCTTGAATTTCAGTTATGAAAAAAAAAAAACAACTATTTTCGACGATTGTATTTGTTATGATCGCCAATCATTTTGTCTCACCACCTATAAGGAGTGTATACGCTTTCAGTCAGGCGAAATGTCATGAGAAGATTGGCGCATCACAAGCAACTGTTGTTGCTCGTAAGCATCGCAAGCATCATCCGAAAAGGATAAACGTTGTTGAAGATGTTACACGAAGGAGACGAAAACGTCATATAGACGAAACACAGCGAAAAAAATTTCTCAAAAATGAATCACCGTATCGAATCTATGAAAATTTAACGATTTTAAACGATCATTCGATCGTTATAGAATCCGGAGTGAGTATACAGTTCGCTAACGATACGGGAATTATCGTTTATGGTAAATGAATCTAATTTTATCACTTTTTACTTTCATCTATTCACTGTACACTTTTCTTTTTGCTATTCAATTTGTTTAGTTTTTGTTAGCGATACGATGAGAATGACTGCGGCTTCACTTCCGTTTGCCCATTAATCCAGCCTATTTGTAACATCTCCTTCTGTCTTAATGTTTTTTTTTTCTCGTTCATCTTCACTGTACACTTTTCTTTTTGCTATTCAATTTGTTTAGTTTTTGTTAGCGATACGATGAGAATGACTGCGGCTTCGCTTCCGTTTGCCCATTAATCCAGCCTATTTGTAACAGCTCCTTCTGTCTTAGTTTTTTTTCTCGTTCATTAGTGTAGATTTGCTATCCGTTAATGTGCTCTTTGCTCATGAGCCGTTAAACGCGAAAAAAAAACCCTATACATTCTGATGAAATGATATTTAGGAAGAAGCTGCTAATGTCGAAGCTGCACCTATTTTGAAGCAGAGGATGAGGGCTGGGAGAGGAGGAGGGAGGGGGGAGGTGAGGTGTGGAAGGGGTAAGAGAAGTAAGGTGAAGAGAGAGGAAAAGTTTTGCGTTTCTTAGCTTTAATTTTATACAAATATATAATTGAACAACGTTTAGGTTCGCTGTATATAGAAGGAACGAAACATGAGCCAGTTTTTTTATACGCACTGGATGGCACATGGAAGGGAATCATTTTTCACAATAATAACGGTATATTCATTTCGTTTTATTAGTTTTTTCATCTCATATCAACATAGCATATAAGACGTCTTTTCCGAAACTGTCAGGAATGGAAATCAAGGCGAGAACAAAAACTGTTTGAATTTTCACGTAATCGATATCGAACTAATTATTAAGGAGATGGGTGCGACTTGTTGGCAACAATCATTTGCTTATACACTGATGCCATTAATTTCTTCGGTTGGTCATAAATATTGGATTTTCTCTGCATACAATATTTCAAAAGAATACCCTGTTTTACCTCAAATGTCATCCCCCGGGAGTTATGAAATTTATGGCTTTCCACTGAAGCAACCGTTTATTCATGACGGAGACTCTTTCGAAGGCAGCACTATTTTTTTCCAACCCTTCTTAGCCCAAATTTCTAGTCTGGAATTCTTCTTATACTTTTGAGAGGGAGGGCCTAGATGAAAAAGGTGGCTGCTTGTCGCAAAGCGATAAGGGCTTAAAGAAGGCTATGTCAGGAGGTCTTCATCGGAGTAGTGCGGTAGCTGCAACTGTGTATGTAGCAGCCTCGCTGGAACTGTGGTGTCGCGGAGGCATAGCTAAAAAGGCTACGAAAAAAACAACTTCATCTTATTTCGAAGAAGTCAACTTCGCATTAAAAGCCTTATATTTGGTATGTTTTGCAGTGAGTGCTTCCGCCGAGCAGTCAAAGCTCAGCTATGTGAACGTTTCCGGTAGTGAGGAGGGCATTCTCATCGAAGGTCCACCGTTCCCTCTTATGGATCACGTCGTCAGTGATGCTAATTCCAGAGGGATCACGCTAAGAGTTCGCGATTCTAAGGTCAACACAACGCAATTCACTCAAGAGTCACTCACTATCTAACACTGCACAAAGCGATGTTTAACATTTGCATATGATCTCCATAGAAAAATCTCGCCTTATATTTGAAAAAATTTAGAAATATACATAATACAATAATTTTACTTCTTTCCCATGGGAAATTTATGAACGTTTAATCGGTCCTACATAAGCAAATGCAGAGTAAGCAGGAGATAAACATTAAGGTAAAACGTTTAAATTTCTAGCAGAAGCGTTATGGCGTGGCAATTGTGGGGGAAGTAATTTCTTTTACGATATTCTTCACAACTTTATTTCTCTCTAGCCATTCTATGTCAGTGAAATTTTTCTCGCATGAACGGCGTTTCTTTTCTTTTCGAATATGATTTCTTGTGTTGTTCAATGAAATTTCTTTTTGTTCTTTTTATTCGATTTCTATTTCACTTTGCATAAAATATATATATATTTGTCTTTTATATTGTTTCACCAACATCAAAAAGTTCTTGTATTAAATAAACACATTTTTTTAAACCTGAAATATTATTTCCATTTTAAGAAAAAATGGGGGGGGGGGCATAGAGGAAAAATTTGGTTTGATTATTTTCTCTTCAGTAAACTTTTGAGAGAGGGAGGAGCTGAACCGTATTAATTAATCGCAATAATGTTTTGACTTCTGCTCGATTGTTTTGGTAAAAATAATCGATTCTTTAAAGATATAATTTTGGTTCTTTTTGTTTGTTTATTTTTTGCATATATTTTTGCTAACAAGGAAATCTTTCACTGTGCTTTTTTTAAAAACTATTCAAGCTTTTTCTAACATTTAAACTTTATATTTTCATTATCAACAAGCTATTCATATATCACTGAAATGCACAACGCTTACGAATAAACTAGCATAATCAAAACGAGATATTACAACTAGTGCTGAAGTTACAGTAAATTCTCAAAGGGAAATTGATATGTATAGCTCAATGCTTAACAAAATATTGCTCGGCATGGAATATTGCATGCTTGATGGTCATTTAATAAAACAACGGCTATTCGAAGAATTGTCTACCGAAAAAAAAAAAGAGATTTTCTTCTCGAAACATCGACATTTGTCATAATGATAAATGTCCGTACGAATGACACAATGTTGGAGAGAATTTTTGCCAAAAATCGACGAAGAAACTTTAAGCAAACAAATTCCAACTTCGTATCGACTCTCTTCATGGGAGCAGCTTAATGGGGGAGTTGATTTTACATTTAGCGCAGAATTGTCGCATAGCTATCTAGTTGCTTGTAAATACTGATTTTCGTCGTTTCGGATTTCCTTATAAGTAGTTACTTGGTCAGCATTACTTAGTAAAAACTGATATTCCTGCCTTAATAAAAAAGTAGACGTATATATTTATGACCGGTAAAAGTATATGTGCCCCGTTAGTATATTTCAGTGCCTCACAGTACCTCATGGATCGATTCTCTCCATAGTAGCACATTTTAAAAACATGACAAAAGAAAATGAAGAGGCGAGTGGATCGCTTGTGATCTGAAAATTTCATTTATGTTTGTCGTTACAGGATAAATTCATCTATCGTGCTAGAAAGCTGACCATTATAAACAACAAACAAAATGGGTTCACCTTATACAGTGAGAAGCGGAGACAGGTATTTTTGACGATGACTGCATATTGCATGATTTGCACCCCTCACCCTATCCTCGAGTCATATCATCACAGTTCTTCTTCACAACACAACACGTCACGCTTAACGCTTCTCAATACTATATATTACCACAAACACCAAATTTCACTCGTCTGGCACAAGGCATTTTAAAAAATGCACACAAAACAATGCTTTCCATCACACTCAAAATATTATCGCCGCTTATCGGTTATTGCAGATTTCAGTTTCTTTTTCATTGGATGGATACGTTTGTTTTGCATATTTCTTTGCTGCTCAATACTATTATTTGATTCAGTATCACAGTGTAAGACGGTTTCCGTTAGAGCGATGGCCTCTGCCATATTCTGTTTTCGGCCGAAATTATGGCCAACTAGTTGTGTTTTAAGTAAACAAATTGTCTAGCAACCTGAGGTCGATAATACCATAGGGAACCAACTGGATTAGTTTAACGTATGGAATATTTAAATTGTTGCTAAACCAGAAATTAGAGTTGTTATCACCGCTTTTCCCAGCGACCACTCAATTCACAAAATCGCTTAGCGAAACCTCTTGTCTATTAGTTTCTAAAGCGATATGGATGTTCCAAAGTGTTAAACGTACCATGGTGCATCATCTATATGACGAAGCATATTTCATAATTTAGCACATTGTTCCAGTACGAAAAAGTACTTATCGGATAGTTTTTTTGTGATGACCTTGATGAACGAACTTGAAACAACCAACAATAACGTTACGGATAAAGCTTTATAACAAAATGAGAAAGAATGAGGATTCGCTTCTCACAAAGGAGCCATTTGAGATAGCCGTATTTTCGTGTATGATTGAAAACTCATTAATTTGTTCATGATCGCTCTAACTACAAATTGGAATTCGATGATCGAATGGAAATAGTTTTCTTGTATTTATTACAATGCGATAATTATTGAATTGTATTGAATTAAATTGATTTTATGTTGATTTTATATCTTATAAGTTACTGATTTTATATTTTATATTGAACTTTTATTATAGTGAAAGTTGGAATCAAAAACGAATTTCGATATGTGTTGTAAATCTTTTGAAATGACATGAAATTTACCAAGAAAATATGGAAAGGATTCCGTTGAACAGCTTACAATTTGCAGTCCTCTCGACCAATTGATAATATACGAACGATTGATTGTATTCGCTAATTATTTTTGTCAGATAAAGACCACCCCATAATTGAAGAAGATTCCTACATGGACTATTGAAGTAACCAAGAAATTCATATACTCACAGAATGATTTTGTGAATGACCACGTCAAAGCCAACAACTATAAAGCTCAAAAGTAATGAGTGAAATTTGTTTAATATTTTAATGCCCATGGAGAGAAGTATGGCCAAATGAGGAGGTATCATCGCCGAACTAGCTAGAAGGTAAAACCAATAAAATTTCTGACATTGAAGTCTTCTTGAAATGATTCTCGAAAAAAATCTCATCTAATTCATATCCTCTAAACGCATTCGACAAAGTGTGATTCTCTAGAATATTCTCTATTCCCTCCAAGATCCGATATCTCGAGATGTACATCGTAGTTTTTAGGTAACTCCTTCTTAATTACCCTGTTCAACTCCTTCTGTATCCTTCACTTCTTTTCGTTTAGCTGACTAGGTTCATTCCGCTAAGTATTCGTTTTCTTGCAATATTCACACACACGCACACATACACATGCACACATCATTGCACATCGACTAAATACAATGCCTTGATGCATTTACTATAAACACAAATAGTAAGTGACCCATTTTTCAGAAAAAAAAAAGAGAAAATTGAAGGCATTAGAAATTTAGAAGACTAATCAAGCTGAACTGCTTGATTTTTCTATTTTTTCGGGTAAGTTATTTTCCGTTTCAAACTGATAGAAATTATTCGATGACGTTGAACATTTCTCAATCTTGACATCGTCGACGACTCTGTTGTTTCGCAAAAGTACTGTAACATTTATGCCCAACAAACCAGGCGCGGTTAACTTTATGATTTCATTGTCCACGTTTAACACTGTGGCTACGATTATGGCTTAAGGAGTCGAAACATCATTATAAGCTCCGCTATTGTTCCCACCCGATTCAGCACATTTCGAGATTTCTTAACACTAATCATCTGATTTATGTTACACTTTTATCAGTCATCATTTTTTGCTATACTTACAAAATTGTATCTGCAAGCATGAGTCATCAATAAACATTTGACAAATCTAAGCATGCTGTATGCTTAAAAGTTTTGATATTTACTGTTGGGTAATAAGTATTGACATATCAACAGAGTTGAATGAACGAACAGTCGTTGTATGCAAGCAAAACGGTGCCCTGTTGAATTTCAGCGAAATAAGATCGATATATTTTAACTGAATTTTATAAGCAACCTTCTTCCATGTCGTTTCACCAAATTTGAAAAAAAATTCGCGTCTTAAAATTTTAATGAACTAAACGTTGCTATAGCTTTTTTCTGTTTTTTAGAATCGAAATATTCTTTTGCTTCTACGGCTATCGCAACTTTGAAAATGTTCGGTTCTTTTAGTGGCACTTCAGCGCTAACCGTATCGCCAAAATTATAGAGCAGAAAACTGTTACAGTTTTTCGCTGCCTAACAAAACAATCTGTTTGACAATTGAACGTTTAATGACTCTCTCTTAATGACTTTATTAAAGGGTACGATTTTGCTCGAAGGGCTAGTGTCAGCGTCAAATCTTCTCAATGGTATGATCTTAAATGGGTGTATGGACGTTAAAATAATGTCCGGTCAATTTTTCTCGAACAACAACGATGGTGTTCTCATTGATCTCGAGAGTGGATCATCATTCGAGATCAGCAACTCGCTCATAAGTGCCAATGGAAATGTGGGTTTGGGTATAAGACCGGCTAATCGAACAAGAATTAAGATAACGCGTACGAATTTTACGGCTCATTATAATGGGTTCGTTTTTTAAACGTTAAAAAAGGTGAAAAATGAGATTAGAACATGATTTAGATACGATCTGGACAAATTAATAAATGAAATTTTCGGAGTTTTACTGAATAGCATATGCTAGGCTTGAAATTGCGTCATGAAGAAATCGCAGATTTCTCGATTGCTTTTAAATTGCGATCAACTGAACCACTGCAATTTTGAGCTCATATCCTTCGAGCTCAATTCTCGCTCGACTTATCAACTTTCAAATATAGGCATATTTCATGGCTGAGTTCAAAAGTATTCAATTTAATTTCTTGTTGTTTTCAACGAATCATTTTTAACGTCACTATATGCAATTCAGTTACGGGGATATTCCTTTGTTTACCAACGACAATCGTTATGCTATGGGCTACAGATAAAGAAAACGTAAAAAGTGTGCATTTATCAGCTTATCAGTTTCAATTTTTTAGTTTATCAGCCAAGCCAATTATTAGTTTCAGCCAATGTCGTACATTCATTTTTTCAACGTCGCTTTTTAATAAATCAAACTTTACTTTTAATTTATTCTCAAGTGGTTTAGTTATTTTATTCATATCTTACTTACCGATTCAGTAATGAAATTCAGGGCTGCAATTTTGGCGACAACGCAAACACGTCTCGACCTCTTGCTAGACGAATGCCACTTTTGGAGTAATAATGACGGAGCGGTGAAATTGAATGAGATTTCACAAAGCGATTTGCGTATTCTACGAGGGAATTTCACACGAAACAGAGGGACAACGTTCTCGCTCACGAGACTGACATCGGGCAGTAACGTTCAAATAACAAACAATCGATTTTCATACAATCAACTACTCAAAACCACCATCTCGAGTTCAGTTCTTGAAGTGGGCACTCTCGAAGACGATAAGAGTGCGTTTATATGGTTTGGTGTGCATGCAATGGCATGTTGAGACGGATAAACTGGGGGGGGGGGGAGGGGGGAGATCGGTGGGAATATCAATAATACAAATGCCCTATGATCTCGATAAGAAGTCGTTCCTTCCTTACGCTTGCGAAATTTGTATGTAAATTATAATTAGGATGATACAGTTCTCATTTCATAAAAATTTTAAAAAAATCAGGTAAGAAAAACCGTATATTTAAAAAAAGAAAACGCAGAACGTATAATGTTGACCACACGTTCTATGGTTCCTACTATTTAAGTACTTATCACAGTTTATTATTCATCCTCGATGTTCTTAAAAATAAACGAGTTAGAAAACGTGCCAGACGCTGCCGGCATGATATACGCTTTGCGAATTCTCGTTAAAATAGTCAAATTCGTTCTGCAACATTTCACAAATCCATGCTGTCCTATATTAGTTGTTCTGAGGGTACCCATACAGTTTTGCGATAGGCTAAATATTAGCTAGTCGTTTCGGCTGAGGTTCATAAATTCCATACGTATACATCTTGCAGGAAATCGTTTGTTAATAAAGGATAATAAGTTTTTGCGCAATACGATGGAAACTATTGTGCGAATAGGAAATGCGGATATGCGAATGGCGGCGATTCCGAGTATGTCACGTGTCACCTTCTCGTCGAATATTTTACTCGCTAACCTCGCCGTCGATGTCGCTTTTTTGTCCGTTTCGAATGCGAACGTAACGCTAAATAGATTCGAGAACGTGCAAGCGCAATGTGAACTCAGAACGGGTATGCGATTTGGGAATGCATTAATCTCAGCCGCAAACAACTTCTGGGGCACAAATAAAGAGATCGAGGTGAGTGACACTTAGAAGGAAGCAATTCTCTTGAAGTTTTTATTGTTTTACTCAGCTTAATACACTAAGCATTAGAAGATCAAAGTGGGAATCTTTTACAAGGGTATACAGCAAGCGATAGAGGATCCTGATCTACCGCATGCAAGCAACTCAACTCAGGCTCCGTAGTTTGAACGTAGACAAAAGGACTCACCTGTTGCTGCTCCCTACTACATAAGCTCAAGGGAAATGGAGAGAGACAGATAGAGAGCAATAGAGAGGGTTTTACTGAACGTTTGAGAAAAAAGTTTTTTACTGAAATGTACAAGGAACATAGGAAAATAACATAGTATAAATGCAAACAAAAAAACTTAAAACACAAAGACTCAAGAATTAGTAATCTTGTTGGTCTGCTTGCCATATTTTAGACGAAAATAACTCAGGTAAGAAATGCTGTAAGAAACCTCGTGAAAGACCTTCAGAAAGGTTGCCTGAAACTGAGTTGAGTATTTATATGGCACGAAAGTATGCGACATACCATAAAACGGATGGATATCTTTGCGGGTCGAATGCTTCAAACTAAGCGATTTTCAGAACTTCTTCATGAAGCTACATCGTTGATTCGTTGTTTCGGTGAAATGAGAAACATACAGTTGAGTTTTTATGCCTTTGTCGCCGCGATGAGTTCATTCGTAACTTCGCTCAGAGATTCATGCGAAAATTTCTTCGAGTTTCCGCGCTGAACGGCAAGAGAATTTTTTCTTCGTCTCGAGCGCCGATGTGCTTGTAGAAGGCGCGAGATGGAGGAGAATGAATAAGTGGTAAAAAGGAACAGAAGAAATTCAAAAGAAAAAAAGCGACCTGGACGGACGAGGTGATGGGGGCTGGGTAGAATGGGTTATTGCAGAGTAGCTGGATGAGTCACTATGCAGAGAAAGTGAAGCACAACGTTAAGCCTTTTTAGTGGTCTTCCTGGTATTGTAAGAGGTGATTGTCGCTATAAAAAAAAGAAAATTTGCAGGTCTCGGAGCGTATATGCGACTCTAGATGGGATGAATCGTTGATGCCGGCAATAATAACGCCAATCCTGCTGAACGCACCTCCATCATCCACTGATGAGCTTTTTCAAGTGGCACCAACGAATTTCGCTCTTTCGTCTCTTTCGCAAATGTTGATATCGTTCTTGTTTTTCTCAAATTTCTTGATCCATCCGGGCGTTTACGATCATGTTAGCTGAGGATATAGCGCTTTCGTATGAGCTTTTGGCTATGCCGTTTATGGCCGCGATTCTTGTGTCATACCATGCTTTTGAAATCGTTTTACTGATAGCCATTGCGACCACACGTAAGAAACAGCTTTTTTTTGTGATACTGGCCTTGGATGCGATGATAACAAACTAGACAAAAATGATCACCGCTTGGCATTTCTGCATTTTCCAATCGAACTGGTAACTATATGACGATTATACAATTCGGAAAGCATGCCCATGGAGCTGATACAATATGTGCTTACTGCAGTCTTCATGAAGCAATTAAGTTGGTTTATAAATGCTCAAAAATCATCACATGAATGCTCAACTACACACGAAAAATTTTAAACAAATAAACCCGAACACAAACGAACATTGGTTACCCTCAGTGTGTATTACGAAATGATAGTGGTCGAACAGTTCGTTGAGCGGGTGAAAACTATCTCTTTGCACTCGTTATTTCAAAATTTTACGTACATTTTTCGGAATTTTTTTTAAAAGTGATTTTACCGTAATTGTTCTCGTCATTTATTGTTGCCAGAAACAAAATCAGCACTGATAACATTTGCAGGTTTCTCAGATGATAGAGTCCCTTCCTAAATATTAGAGAAACGTATAATCGTCGCATTTGATCTTCACCAAAAATATGGCACTAAATTGTAGAAGCGATAGAAACTATTACTAGTTTTTGTTATAGTAGTGATTTTAACCGATACAACTAACAGAGTATTTTCATCTGTCTTTTAGATCTGGTCCATAACAATTCGAAAATGTTAGGCGCTTCTTATATAAGCAAATAAGTTACCACTTGCCTATTTCTCGTACCTTTGTTTCCCTAAATCTCAACGTTACGAACATATGATACGTATCCTAAATGATCGCTTTAGTGAGTAAGTCCGTCTTCCAGCCTCCCTCCCTCCCTCCCCTCCCCCCATCCTGGACGTTATGAAAGATAGAGCTTGATTTGCTACGTTTTATGGTAATTCAATTGCTAAAAAAGCATAAAGCATTCGGAACGTTTGAAAACGATCAACTAAATAATGACTTTGTGAAAAATTTATAGTTTATTATTTGTAGAATGAACGAAACATTCTATGTTGAAGAAGGAGAGACATCTGTTTTCGGAGAAGGAACTATGCTTTTATTCGAACCAGAACGAGGAATTGTGATATCAGGTTTTCTCCATTTCTATCTAATGTTTTTTTTTTCTACGAAAATTTTCAATTGCTTAAAAAAATTTTCTAGCGCTTCAAAACACAATCATTTCGAACAATCGTTTAAAGTTTCATGTTGTTAGCATAACTTACTTTGAATACGTTGAACAACTGTGATTTCATTGATTTCATCGTTCTCTCTATCGATGCAACCAACTGGCAATTTTTCCATCTGTCACGATCCTTGAGCTCACCACATCCGAGCAACGCCATATAGACGTCGCAGCGGACCTTCTCATCTTACGTTCCATACTGTAAAGTAAAATGAGAAGATCTCGGAAAGTTGCCAACATAAGAGGTTTATTTTGTGCGCTATCAACGTTGCTATACATTTTTACGTTGTAAGAAGTAAAGATATGATCACAACCAACATTCGGCAGTTCTCAAGCTTAGTATCGATCGATGAGTGGACGTCATTATATGTCATCAATACCACCAATGAAGGTTCGCTTAAGAACCGGGATCTTCATTCTAGGGACGTTGCATTTGAGTGGAACTGAGAATAACCCGATTGTAATCAGAAGCGCTGGCGGTGGTCCATGGAGCGGCATCGTTGTTAAACCAAGTTAGTAATACTCTTTTTTCTCTTTAAGCTGTATTGTGAACCAAGGGGCTTGGTTGAAAATCTCCCATCATTTTGTTGATCTCTTTTTTTTCTGATTTGCTGATCACATTTGAAAGCTTATGGAAAAAGCGAACGAAAAGGGCCTTCGTAGTGCAATGAACCGTACTTAACGCTTGATACCGATCATATTGCAGCTACCGTGAACGACCTGTCGTTCATTCGGATCGTAACCTCGCCAACTGAGTGGTAATCGCAAATTGCCCCTGATTCCGAGCTGAAGTCGCAATCCGCTCGATTAAAAAATTGTAAAAAAAATAATGCAAAAGGAGAAAAATGAGAAACGAAGAAGAAAACAATCGAGTAAAAAAGAAAATCGCTAACCGATGCGGTCCAAAATGAAGGTCGCAACCAGCTCCGGCTCCAAAAGTTGGACGATGATCGTTCACCAGTAATCACTGTTGTACTCAAAGCTACTGGATGGAATGGAAAGCTGTAAAAGAGCAGTTACTAACTTAATCTTGAAGGGAAAAAACAGTAAAAATGTTATTAATGGTCGTGAAATAAGGGTATCTTTTACTGCAGTTTCTCAGGAAAAAAAGGTGAAAGCCTTCGCAAAGGTACGGAACACGAACGTCTCACTGTTTATCGCTCATACTGTAACTTATAGGAGGTACGTTGTTGGCAAATCATTGCATATTGGAAGATGCGAATGTCGCACTTATAATCGATTCGGCATTCGTTCATGTTAACTCGTTGCAAATCATTCGGCCTCTTAAACTTGGTGTCGAAATTACTCGTGAATCCGCTGAGGACATCGACTTTGGATCTAGCAGTATCATATCCTCATTGGGTAGCGGCATCCGAATCGCCAGACGTGACACATCAATCGCGCTGAGGTAGTTCATCTAGTTATTGGTGTATGGAGAGAGCAAGAACTGAAACAGAAAGATGTTAGGTGGAGCGCCGCTGGGGGAGGGGATGGGGAGGGGTTTTTTTCTCGACCATATGAGGCGAGAACCCTTCTGAAGTTTTTCGTCGAAAATGGGAACGATTCGTTGGCTGATCGACGACTTACATCGCATGGACAATGGTAGAGCGGGAAGTGTGAATCAGGGGTATAACTGTCCTCCAATTTAATTGTTAATGTGCATGTACGGCTCATAATATGACATAAAATGTTTTGCACGCTGCAATAAAGGCAATACGAAATATGAATTTTCAAATGGGAAATTGATAATTTTTGGCGAAAAAGGAGTGTGAAAATTTCGAAAAAAATGGATGTCAACAAATCTGTCCAACCTTGGGCATCACTGGTTTTCAAGCTTTTATTTATTACCGCGTTTTAAGCTGGATTACTGAAAGCGCACATAATGCTAGTCATCTAACGTGCTTTACAACTTGTTTTTAAGCTTATTTAGTGAGTAGGGCAAAAGACATGGATATTAAGACTTGCCTTACACCCTACTTGCCCTACTACGGCATATTCGATGATGTAAACAGATAAGGATGACAGCTGTCGTATAAAAGACCAAAAAGCTTACTTCATTTGATTTATAATGCATACGATGTCTGTGGGAAAAGAAACCGTTCGAAAAGTCTTCTTGAGACGATAAAAATCTTTTGTTGAAAAATGAAGAATTTTGAAAACTTTTTTTCTCGGCCAATTTCAGGAACGTAATCTTAAAATCGAATGCTGAAACGGGTATTGAATTCGAGGATCCATCTGGTAATATTACCATTCAAAATGTGACGGTTAGTGGTTTTATTCGTTTGGTATTACATGTTCCTTTCAACAATGAAATAAATTGTTGCAGAAAATTGAAAATCTTTCTTCCCCTCATTCAGGCTGTCTTCAACATAAACACTCAAGAAAAAGATAAAAACTCTGACGATAGCCTATGTAACAGAAAATTCGAGAATTTCTGCGTATTTTGCATTATCTGTACGAACGTATAAATAGTTGTATTATGTGTCGGGGTTCTAAAGTGCTCATTGATCGGGTTTATAAGCTTATGGCGCATTCATTTTGATGAGGGATATTTTAGGGCCATGAATTTAGGAGTGGGAGGGTTGGGTGGAAGGCAAGAAAGCTGTTGCGATGCTTAGGTTGGGCGGATAGATGAGGGGAGAGAAGGCGGCGTGATTAAAACTTGGGATGTTGACTTTCCGCAGCACGGATTGTGAGGCAGAAAAGTGATGGTGGGAGAAGGGTAGGGGGTGAAGGAGGAATGAGGGTAATGTAGAAAGAATAAGGCTGAATAACATTTGGTGAGAGAATTCGGTTCCCAGCTTCCTTCTTCGTCGTTCATGTTTGCGGACAATGCCTTCGAGTATTCCACACCGTGCTTCTCAATTCCACCAAAGTTAAGCAAAAGCAAGCACCTAATCGAGTCGTCTCAGTTTGTAGGCTTCTATTGTATTTCAGATCGAGAACAGTGGTTCATTTTCATTGCATCTTGAACAGAACCCGCGATACGCCGTTAACGTCATCCATATTGAGAACACTACCGTATCGAGGCAAGAGAGGGGTCGCGGAGGACTATTCATCAGTCTGTCTACTTATAGATCACTCTTCATCGGTTCATCATTGTTCTTTGCCAACACGGTTCCCAGTATTGGCATTTTCTTGAAGGTAGTTTTCTTGAAACACCGATTATTTTTCAACGATCCCTTTATATTATTGTAAATAATACATCGAAGTCTTAAATATTAGGAGTTAACTCGAAGATATATGATCTTTAATTTTTTCAAGTCAAACGATCGAAAGTTAAATAATTTATATTAAATTAATTAAAATAAATCAATTAATAATATCAAAAATATTAATTAATAAATCAATAACGAAAACTAAATAAATTTTGCTCACTAAAATTTTGCTCATTAATAATATCAGTTAATGACGAAAATTCAAAAATTAATCAAACAATTAGATCAATAATTTTATTGTTCGCTAAAATTGGAAGTTATTGCTAGTTTAGGCAAATATGCGTAGCTTCAAAGACTAATGGCTTAAACGTTAAAAAATTAAGGAAAACTAATGACCTACATCTTAGAAAATTAAGTAAGATGCATCTTTTTAATTTGGTGTTGTGATAGTGTTCGGACAGTAATTTTCACGATTATGAATTTTTGCAGTGCAATCGCGATGATGTCGATGAAGGAAATGTGATGATTCCATCATTAATACTAATTGGAAATCGTTTCGATTCGAATAATAATTTCGTTTTGCATGCTCGAATCGAGTCATGTATTAACGCTATAATTCATAACAATAACTTTATAGCGAATAATGAATATACGAAAAATGGTGCGGTCGCTATTGAAATTGCACCTGATGAGGTTGGTAGAAAGATTTAAATGATATCTGCGCATAGCGATTGCAATTGCTTGTAGCTAAATCGATGGATGATAGATAGTGATTGCTAACGAGAATATTTTGGTAGAAAAATTCTTGAAATTTTTATGCAACAACTTAAGAAATTTTTCATAATAAATAAATTTCGTTTTATGATAATTGGTGATATCTATATTTGAATCTTTTTCATGTGCTGTTAATTAGGAAATCATGATTTCCTGGCTGAAACATTAAAACTTCGCTCTCTTGTTCGGCTCAATTAGGACCTTTCAGTCCCCAGATCGTTTACTCCGATATACGACAGGCCTTTACTACAGGATATATATATATACATATAGGTATATATATACACTGTATATGTATATATGTATACTGTATATGTATGTATATACTTATATGTATATATATATGTATATGCATATGTATATATACATATACGTATATATATGTGTATATATGAATTAACGAT
>JPKZ01000320.1:54135-69552 GCA_000803305.1 Toxocara canis | reverse complement strand
GAGGCTGGAAGATGGACTTATTCACCAAAGCGCTCATTTCATGGATGGAAGCGATCGTATCTTTACTACACTCACAGCCACAGTGTATACGGAACATCTATCTGGCGAAATTATTTACTGATTTTTATCACCGGAAGGGATGCTACTTAAAAGCGACTCTATTTTCTTAATGATATGTTTGCAGGAGAGTTCTGTCAAAGTTAATTGAGCTCATACAGTATCCTGTGCAGTTGAGTGCTGAATGATTATATTCTCAAATCTCAGACAATCTTTTCAGCGTCCAAAAGAATTCCAAGTGGAAATCTCGGAGAATCTTTGGGCGAAAAACAAGGGCGCTTGGTGTCTATATATCGCGGCTAGCAATCCGAATCCACTCAACGGGAGCGTGCACGGTAATAAATTCGAAGGGAATGAGAATTTGAGGGGATCGGTAATTGTCGGTTCTCCGCACTTCCGAATAAATAACAATGAATTCAATAATCGTCTTGAGAAATTTGACCTCGAAGTGGAATTTCTTCAAAGCGATGTAGGTTTCACTGATTCGTTTTCAAGCACTGTTTTTGTTTATTTATTCTTACTTTTACTTCTTTTTTTTGATCAAATCAATCTGATTGATCAAGTTGGCAGGGCTTTTTAATCAAATCAATCTGATTGATCAAGTTGTCGCGGCTGTTAAGTGATCCGTTCATTTACTATCATCATCTATATGGTCTTGTTTTAAGGCATTGTTTTAAGTGCACAAAGATTCAAGTGCGTACCACGTATGAAACTTTGTCATTTGAAAATTCCTTAGTAAAATGAAGTTTTGCGGGCGGGAAAATGTCACTGCTGAAAGCGAAGTACTTTTTTGCCCGTGTCGGAAATACAACATTTTTCTTGATAATACAAATTTTTATCATCACTTCTTGAAAAGGTTCTCTAGTTTTTTTTTTCAGCCACTGGATGCAACGAAAAACTATTGGGGTCAAGAAGACAGTGAATCGATTGTGAAAAGAATTCTCGACGGAAGGACCGATCGTTCTAGAGGTACTGAAATTTTATTTGTTTTTTTTTTTGAAAAATATTACTCAACTTGTAACTGGCCACTGGATGCAACGAAAAACTATTGGGGTCAAGAAGACAGTGAATCGATTGTGAAAAGAATTCTTGACGGAAGAATCGATCGCTCTAGAGGTACTGAAATTTTATTTGTTTTTTTTTTTTTGCAAAATAGTACTCAACTTGTAACTGAACATTTAGTAAGTTTGAAAACGGCAAAGCATTTGTAATATTCGCACAATATCCGAATGCTTTGAAATTAATGTGTGCAGAAAAGTAGCCAAAAATCAATTGAATCGAATGTTTTATTTAGTCGATAAGCAAATGGTCAATTAAGTACTTTTTTTTTCATGACACCAACAAACTTCATTTCAGTTTGCAATAACTTTCGCTTTATGATACGCCAAGGTCATTCCTTGAAATCGTGCGGATGCTCTCAAGCAATGAGCAATATTTGGAATCGTTAGATGCAGTATCGAAACTTTAAAGATGTTCAGGTTTAGTCCGAATCGATCCGATCAGCAGAAAACGTGCCGCAATATCTGCAAATGACTGTACAGCGCTCTCGAATTGCTCATCGAATGGGAAATGTGTTGGTAAGCGAGNATCCCCGTCGTTCCAACACCTTGAATTCAAGCCTGAATCTAGTTACACATAGCAAAAAGCTTTGTTCATAGCAGTTTTTTCTGCTCATTTTTTTGGCGATTAAAATTTGTAAAAAAATTTACCTTGCCTGCAGGGCGAATTTCTTTGTATCTTGTGAACTAAGTGAAGTTCGTTTTATTTATGCTTGCTTGATTTTTTGTTTCGTGAAAACGGCCTTTGATTGGTTCACAACAAAAGTGGTAACAAATAAAAGTTTAAAAATTAAACATTCCTTTATGTTTTATTACAAACCATATTTATTCATAACTCTATCTCTTTTGTCATTTTCTCCCTTCTTAACTTATTTAAATGTTAATTGACCCACTAAAAATTAGGTCACAACCAGTGTCTATGTGATGCGGGTTTTGGTGGAGAGGATTGCTCACGAGTGTCATGTGCGTCATTGAACAATTGCTCAACAAACGGCTATTGTATTGCGCCGAATCTGTGCCAATGTAATGATGGATGGTTCGAGGATGATTGCTCGAAACCATCATGCGATCGTGTTGCCAACTGTAGTGGACATGGTCAATGTGTATCGCTTAACGAGTGTCTCTGTGATTCATTATATCAAGGTTTTTGCACAACATTTACTCTAATTTCATGCAAACATTATGAAGTAAATATTTATGACGTTAAATCCTACCATAGTTTATGATATTAGAAAGAACGGATATTTTAAGCGATATAGCATACAATAGTGGAAATCGAACATTAACATGATATAGCATTAAATGGTCTGCAAAGATCGTTAGTGCTGAGCGAAGAAGATTAAAAAGTCTTCTGTTGAATACGAGTAAACTAACATTTTTATTATGAGATGAATCGAAGCGATGACAGGCACAACTTTCCGTATGGTAGGGGGGGAGGGGAGGAAAAGGTTGGAAACTGAGGCCGAAAAAAGGTTGGAAACTAAGTTCTGCGCGTTTCGTAGGTTGCGAATGAGTTATGCAACAAAATTCTTGTTGATATCGATCGTCGTATAAAGATTTGCCAGATCAAATTATAAGTTTTAGGTGTCAACTGTAGCGAACCGACAACAAATTGTTCGATAACTGGTTGCAATAGTCATGGCTCATGTGTTAGTGGTGAATGCATATGTGAGAGCGGTTGGACGGTACCATTTTGTTCTCGTGCCGTTTGTGATCGTCTTAACAATTGCTCAAATGCTGGCACATGTGTTAGACCGAACGTATGCGAGTGTTCACCGGGATATACGGGTGATGATTGTTCTTTATGTGAAGGATCTATGTGCTCTCATTGCGAATTCAGATGTGTCCATGGAAGTTGTGATCCCAACTCCAGGTTAGACTGAATAATAAATTACAATTTTAAGAACATTGCTATAATTTTAAATGATTCTAGTATTGTTCATCAATGCTAAGCACAACTCGATGTTAGAGTTGCTGCTAGTGATAATCCAGAGAACGCACTCAACTGCCTTTCGATCTCTTCACACAACAATTCCTTGTATGAGCTTCGATCATCAGCCTATTTCAATGAGCACATCGATTGACATCAGCCTTTGTCGATTCTCCTAAGTGCCGTAATGTTCCCTAATAAAAACCTCCACCGTATGCATCTGACTGTAGAAAATATATGATCGGAGGCACTTCTCAGTATGAGAAATGTGAAGACCATTTTGAAGAGATCGATCACATTGAACTGAACAATGTGGAAACAAGCAAAAAATAAGTTATTTTCCATATAATCCAAGTTGTATGGAATAGTGTTGTTAAAGACTGAATCCATGTTACTGTGGTGGAATTTACTCGCCAACATAATGCCATCGACTCTACATGTGATTCACATCCATGGAGTGGTATACCACAACTGCACGATAGCGAGAGATATCGTTTGCAGAATCCTGAGCGAGTCATCTGCTGTTGTGGGTTGGAATCAAATGGGGCAAAGATCAACCGAAGATCGTCATTTCTGTTTTCCTGTCCAATTTCCGAGCACCTTGAAAATTCAAACTACCATGAAAGTCTCATTCGTCCTTCTAAATTTCGGAATTGTGCTTGGCAAAATCCGATCCTCGCAATGGTCACTGCTAGTCTTTTAGGGTTTGTATTTGCCGTGGAGACTGGACCGGAGCCGCATGTGACATTTGTGCTAGAGATAAATGTGACTCTCTTTCGGTCGCACTGTTTGTGCTACCACCGGCTATCGGAGTGCATCATGACGATGGGACGGTGGTCACCGTTTATGGCAATGATTTTCCTACGTTCGTTTTCCTTTCTTTAAGCTACTTAATGAACATTTCTTTAAGCTACTTTATAACTATGAGGTCCATTACGCTTAAGAAAGAACACTCAGAACAATGGAATACAGTGTGGTTTGAAAGGTATTACGGACGTCACTTTCCACAAAACGATGAAGCTTGCAATAAGCTGAAATATTTACCGCCGAAATCTCAGTGAATAAAATGTCGCTTATATGTGACTATGGAAATAGTGTGAGTCTTCATACGATTTGTTCAAGTTGCAAATTCATGTTGTTGAATGAAAGCCGTTATGATACGTTGATTTCTTGCGTTTTTTATTAACTATTTATTGTAGGAACATTTATGGTTTTTGTTTTTCTCTTTACCTGCTTAATGGATCTTTCTTGCTCCGTTCTTTTGCGGAAATGTTTCTTTGCTAGGGAAATCTCGTAACTAAATGCTTCAAGTCGATGCGCTCAATTAATGAAATTTTGTGATTCGATATTTGACTTGAATGAGAGGTTTTATCACATACGTTGTACTGATATACCGCTCAACTCGTTGCCCATAAGGACCGGATTGGATGTCGCCTGCTGAAAACTTCTTGGGAAGCCGACTGCATACAATTTTTGAACTGATGATGCCGTCTGCCGACAATCCGGTAGGATCACGTGATAGCAAGATGGAAGAACAGTTCAATCGCCGTCATGGCGCACGACGCCGCCATTTCGAGGTCAGTGACGCCATCTGTGCTAAAGACTATCGCGGACCAAAAAGCACGTGGATGTCCGGCATCATCGTACGCAAAAGTGGCAACGCGACCTATACTGTGCGTTGCGGAAAACTCCTTTGGAAGCGGCACATCAACCAGCTGAGATCGCGTAAGAGCACGCCCAAATCACAATTACTCTAAATCAGTTGCTGGATGTATTCGACCTGCCGCTCTTCATATTAGAAACCGGAACGACCAATCCAGCACCAGCGTCACCTCCGCCGGTGACCGCGCTCCGTCGATCAACACGTATTCGTCACCCTTCCCGACAACTTCACATGGATCCCACGAAAAAGACATATCGCTCCTAACTCGAAAGGGAAGGTGTTGTGGGACATGACCGTCCGCCGACTTATTTCGTGATCCCATGATGATAAATGTGCTTTTGTCTGTCTCATTATATTTCAGTAATTCTCTGCTTCTTTTGTTAGCCAGTTTCAAACCTTACTGCTATTACGTTCGTTGTGGAGAATAGGCTGATGGTTTAGCGTCATTCACCGTCATTGTACAGCTCTCAACGCTTTGTCTTCTGCTTTTCTACGTATCTTCAATAAAGCTTCACTTCTTCGTCGAGGCTCAACACATTGTGAACTTGGCGGCGTTACAATAGGATTGAATATGAGACGTTTTATCATGTCCGTTATATTTGCCGTTTTAGGGCACAATCCGATCATTATATTTGTCTATACGGAAGTACAGCGACTGCTGGTCGTTACATTACGTCGACGAGAATTCAATGTGAAACGCCACATTCAATGCTACCAGGACGATATCTGTTTAACGTGATTCCTTATGGTGCCGAAAAAGCACTCCCATTTGTTGATAAACGAACGGTATATTTATATGGTTGAATTAAAAAGGTTTTGTTAAGTTTACATAATTTAAAAGGCTTTGTGTAAAATTCTTCTGTATCCGATTACGCTTTTCTTGGGAAGGCGTTCTAACACTGTTGAGCTTTAGTGCTGCTTAATGTGATTCGCTTCTAGACTTCATGACAATACAGTTTTGTAGCAAGAGTTTCCAACCGGACTTTCAAGTGTTTAGTGGTTGTTGCGTTGTTCGGTGCTATTTACTGTATACCGTTCATAAAGCCATCATAGTCATGAAACATTCATCTGAGGATATCTTTTTTATTCCGTGGTCGGGTTTCTAAAAAAAAAACAAAAAATTGAACGTTTTTCTGCTATCGTATTTCGTATTCTTTCAGATCCATTTCACTTTTTACATTGAATGTGATGCATCGCAATGTGCTGGATCATGCGTTGGTCCAACATGCGTCTGCCCAGCCGATCGTACTGGAATACTTTGCGAGCAGGTTAAATGAACCGCGTTTCATTGTGACGATTTTTTTTCTGCGATGTCTACTACGTCAAAAATTAATAATACAGCAAACTATTGTTTTGTTGTTTTTTTTGTCGTTTTCAAACTCTTTCGCACTCATAATCGGCTAAAGTCTATCCGCTGTACTGCTAAAGATTTCTTAGGCGTAGTATATATATGAAAAATTCAAAGAAGAACGTTGTTAGGTTATTTGAGCGATTACTGAGCAACTCGAGTAAGTAGAACCTGCGAGCGTTGTAACGCGCTCATTTTGGTTCAACGAGGAAGGAAGTATTTATCATTTTGAGCCAGGAACCTTGTTTTTTTTCTTAAATATGGCATCTGAAGAAATATTTTATTATTTCTGCTCCTTTTATTCTATCTATAAAGCTTTCTCTAGTTCTCTTAGTATTTCTTAAAATCCATCCTCGCAACAAGGAAATGTGAAGTACACTAAAATACGTACCTAAGAGTGAGTGAAAGCACCATGTGAGTGAAAAAGGATCACATAAATTTCTAACGTATGCAGATTTTGTTGGTCATAAATTGTGTTTGGACGGCTACCATCTTTTATGTGATTGCGCCCACTTGCCTGAGAAGAAATTAATTTTGTAGGGCGAACACAGGGTAGCGGGAGGGAGGGAGGGGGAGGGGTAGGGCTGATGATGCTTATGCCAAAATTTTGCTCTGATTCATGAAAATATCTTCGTCACACACACACACACACACACACACACACACACACGCACACGCACACACGCACACGCACGCACGCACACACACGCACACACACGCACACACACGCACACGCACGCACACACACGCACACGCACACACACGCACACACACGCACACACACGCACACGCACGCACACACACACACACGCACAGAGAACGTCTTCTGATCAGCCGGCTGCGTGCATCCTTTGAAATAGTTCAATGAATGATAAATAAGCTGAAGCATTGGCATACGTTATGCTCCATTTTGATTCCCAGTAGAATGCATCAGTTAGCAGTTAGGAATGCTGCGATAGATACAATCCACGTAGAGTTCACGTACATGGACTGTAGGTGTTTCTTTGATTGCTCATTATAACTACAAAGATTTACTGTTTGTTTAGACGAAAATTCCACCGATAATCGATCGAGAGATAATCAACAACGATCGAGTGACAAAGGCAATCGAAGGTCAACCGTACAATGTTAAAATACCATTACAAGTTCGTTTCTATCGATTCTCAGAATATAACGTAACATAGCATAAACATAACATAATTATAACAAATGATATTAAAAAATAAAATACCAAACAAAACAAAGAATATAGCAAAATTCTCAGAATACGTATACGAAACGATTTTAAAAAAGCAGTTAGAAATTTGTTTTTTCAAATTGTTTTAAAGGAATTTTTTTCGACAAAAGATTTTTCGATATTTTTCTGTTTTGAAAAAAAAAAACGAATTTTTTCTGATGCTGTTTGAAGTAATAATAATACAAACTATCAAAACTACCATCAAAAATATGATCTTCTTTTGTCGGCAATGCAGAATAGCACCATGATCTTATTCTGCCTTTGCTTGCTACACTTGCATTTGATTTATCGGGAGAAATTTGATAAGATTCTTCAGTCGCTGACAATTAAGGAGACTTTGCAAAATGATTGCATGAGTTTATGATGACAATCTCTTGGTGATTGTCATCATAAACTGACTTTGCAAAATCTTTGCAAAAATGAGTGATTGAACTTTTAGTGACAATTTCTTTTGGAATATTTGGTGAAAAATTCTTTTCTTTTTGTTTCTTTCATGAAAACAATAAACTAACGATTGCAAAACGTATTGCAGTATGTGAAATGGGCCGCAGAAGATGCACATATATTTCTCAGAAGTTTTAGGAGACTTTTTTTGCAATGGTTGAGAATAAAGTTTTATTGAATTTAGTATAATGTACTGTTTATTTTGTTATCGACGATCTATCTGCCTTAATTGTAGTTTATGAGTGTTTCATCATTTTGTAGCGCATGCTCACCTTCCAGTAATGAAATTTTGCCCAAACTTTGTGACAAACGAGTGCCAGATTACGAAATTTATGTTCTCGCCTCGATATCCTCTCGAGAGTATTTTTGCACTCCCATTATAACTCTTGTTTTCTAGTGGATGCTTTGTTGCTTAACATTTTTCCTTGTTTTCCTTATTATTTTTTCTTTTGTTCACACATTATGCTTTGTATAAATTTTATATATAGGTTGCCGTTTCCTATTGAATTTTCTACAATTTACTCTTTTTAAATTTTTTTCATATAAATTTCACATAATATGTCCTTTTTTATTATGTTTTGAAACGGAAAGGAATCTTCAAAACGGAAATTTTAAGCAAGAAAACGCAATTTTCAATCTACGATCGGATGCGGATGGTATACGTGTAACATCGGATGGTATGGTAACGTGGATGCAACCTATTGGACGTGATCAACCGTATTCGATTGATCTGATGGTTAACTCGAATGCCGGCGAATCAATGATTAGCTGGAATCTTACCATTCCACCCAGCTATTCACCACTAATTACTCGTGTTACGAATGTTGGTGAAACGAATAAGCGAGCAATTCAGGGCATTGTACATTTCATGGATCAAAGAGTTAGCAGCGTTCTGCTTTTCTATTTTCATTTTTCTCGATTATTTTATTTTTTTAGAAATTTTTAATCTTTCGGAAGAAGTTTCGTCCGCGGTCTTGTGCTTAGAACAAATCTTTCTTTATTTATTCTTTATTAGTTGCAGTTTTTTTTTTCGATTTTTTGGCCCTTTTGCTCAGGCAGCAGCGGTATCCACTTGTACCTGTGTATGAACAAAACGTCGATGATCGTGCTTTTTGGAATGACGCATGAAATGGGTTGCGAAATTTTCAAACTGTTTTTTATATGCTGAAAAGGATGAAGGAGCGGGATTCAAAATTTCTCTCGATAATGACAAGACCAACTAACCTTTCGTGGCTGCGGATTTTTTTAATAGAAATTCTTGGTACCTTGGCACATAGTGGCGCAGTTTGATGACTGTAGCAAATATGAGATTCTTTTTCTCAAATAGGTTATCTATATTGAATAAGTCGGATGACTCTGATTACTTATTAAACGTCTCATTAAACTTATCTACGAAACTTTGAAATCGAAAAACTTCAATCACTCGTTGTCAGGTGGAGTCCCTCTCTTCCTACGATCAGTTAAAGGGAACGAATCACCAACAGTTTTGAGGATTTCCAAAGGTGAATGACAGCTGACCGCTGTAGAAATTGACAGTTTTTAAGAAAAGTCGTCTAATTACGCCAAGTTCTCAGGCACTTTCGGAGCTTTTACACTTATAGGTCAGTTGTATTTTTTTTTTTCGATTTTTTGGCCCTTTTGCTCAGGCAGCAGCGGTATCCACTTGTACCTGTGCATGAACAAAACGTCGATGATCGTGCTTTTTGGAATGACGCATGAAATGGGTTGCGAAATTTTCAAACTGTTTTTTATATGTTGAAAAGGATGAAGGAGCAGGATTCAAAATTTCTCTCGATAATGACAAGACCAACTAACTTTTCGTGGCTGCGGGTTTTTTTAATAGAAATTCCTGGTACCTTGGCACATAGTGGCGCAGTTTGATGACTGTAGGAAATATGAAATTCTCTTTCTCAAGTAGGTTATCTATATTGAATAAGTCGGATGACTCTGATTACTTATTAAACGTCTCATTAAACTTATCTACGAAACTTTGAAATCGAAAAACTTCAATCACTCGTTGTCAGGTGGAGTCCCTCTCTTCCTACGATCAGTTAAAGGGAACGAATCACCAACAGTTTTGAGGATTTCCAAAGGTGAATGACAGCTGACCGCTGTAGAAATTGACAGTTTTTAAGAAAAGTCGTCTAATTACGCCAAGTTCTCAGGCACTTTCGGAGCTTTTACACTTATAGGTCAGTTGTAGCCATTTACAAGTTTTTTCATGAACATATGCTTTTTGCTCCAAAGTTATCCTCTACGAAAATTTTGTCCGAAATGATGCTGGCCTATTTTGGACCGAAATCTATAACCAATACGCTTCTTTTTGGAATTTGAATGACTAGAAATTTCGACTTAGGGGGAGTTAGAGTATATCAGTGTGTGACTCCAACGGTTGACCATCACCTAATTATGCCGGAAGGCCAGAGGCCTTTTAACTACAGGGCGAGTCACAGTACAGCTGTGTGTAATTCCAACTGCTGACCACCAGCTAAATATGTCGGATCGGAACGCCGATAGTCTTTTAACTACCGTTTTGATTTAAATAATATGATGAAACTGTCGCTTAAACAACTTACTGTGCTTGATCTGTAGAAGTTTTTCAGAGTTTTGGTCAAGTTCCAATACGACTTCAAATTTTCCGAAACAAAGTTCTCTCGGAAGAGGTTATCGTGAAGAGCGATAAAGAAGGACGTTTCGAGCATATTCATATGCCAAGCGATGAACCTTCTTCCTATAAAGTGGTTTGTTTTGTTTTGTTTATTTTTTAAATTGTTTATCGCAAAATCTTGATTAAGAACATGATAACTGCGGCTATGTGGATTCAATGAAGCTTCATATTGTTCGCCGTTTTCCCCGATATTTACTTATCAGATAATCAGTAAAAATTTCTAGTTTCGGAATTTTATTTGGTGAAAATTTAGGTGACACGTCAAAGTGCTTTTGGCAACTATGAACATCTTTTGAGTGAATGGCATATCGGTTCGAGTCAGTTGTAAGAAAACTTCGATTAAACAAATTGTTCGCGAGAATTAACCTACCACTTATAGGCAACCTTTCAAAGTCTACAAAACGAATGGGATGTCTCGATTTTAAAAAAAATTCTTTTTAGTTGATTTTCAGTTGCTTTTCAGTTGTCTGGATTTCTTTCTTATTTTTTTCATTCACAATGTAACCTATATTATTATTTATTGTTGGAATTGGGTTTCAAAACTTTTTAAATCCCTTCATTCCTTGCAAATCCGAAAGATCTGAAAAATGTTGCACCTTATTTTTTTTTTCTTCGAACTTGTCACTTTGGGCGGAAGAACAGTTGGAGGTATTAACGCAAAAGACATCTGAACCTTTGTGATTTTACCAGATTTTTATCAAGTTTTTTTCATCGTATAATCTATTCTGTATGCAAAATTTTACTGAGTGCGTACCTATCCTCGTTTTCGCTTTCTTTTTTTCCCTTTTTAACCTTTACGCAACCGCGTCCCATTTGTTTTTGCATGCGACGATCATCTATCGTTTTGTTGAAACTTGGACTCTTTCAGATTGTTAGCCATCCAGGTGAAGCGCTCAAAAATTCAACCAACATTGCACAGCGTTCTGCAAGTTGGTCAGATGCGAATTTCCAAATTGAGCACGATGAGTTCCTTAACGTGAAGCCTGGTGGTAGTTCGCATGTGCAATATCGGCTTCACAATAACGGTGATGTTCCACTCGTTGGTTGCTGGATTCAAGTGATAACGCCTCGAGACAAATTTCATGTTGATAAAGTCGAACAGGTGAGAGATATTTGCATGGTTTCGGAATCAGGATAGAGCATACCACTTCATAGCAGAAACAGGAAAAAAACAGCAAAAAATACGCCAAACGAAGAAGAAAACTGAAGTTGATTATGTTGTGATGATGCGTATTTGACAAATTATGGCAAATTTTGACAAATTATGGTAAATTTTGACAAATTTGACAAATTTTGACAAATTGCAAATTATGATATCCTATCGATCATGCATGCAATAATCACAACCGAACAATAACGATGTTATCCATCCTGAACTTTTAAGTTTGAAATTTTATAATAGCTTATAATCTATCCATAGATTGAGCATGCTAAATCTTTGTTCTTTTGTCGTTTGGAGCAAACGGGAGTTGCACCGTGAAGGGAAGAAGCATGTAAAATGTCGATAAGCCAGATGACCTAGTAGGCCTCATCTGCTTCGTCGATTGATTGTTGTAGAGGTACGTTTTATTTGGTTGCTTTAGAATTTCGATTCGCTTGGACCAAATGAATCGAATACAATGCGAGTGACGTTCAGCATTTCGGAAGCACTCGATAACGTTATCGCCACACTTCAGTTCTCATGCGTTAATTCTATTAAACGACTAATTCGGTTAGTAACTTAACAAAAGCCATGGTCACAACTATTTGTGTCAAGGGGAATGGGATTGGAGGGAGGGGATTCTTCTTTGTCAAAGAAAGGATCGAAGAAAGGAAATAGGCTATTGTCGAAGGGCTAGTTGATAGACGAGAGAAGTTGACGTTTCTCGTTTCGAGATATTTACATGATTCGGATGATTGAGTTCAGTGATGAAAGCGTTTTGTTTCGTCGTTTTGGGAAATCGCTGTAATAGAGCGGCCGAATCGGCTATCAACAATAAATGCCAACACTTTTATGCGAGTGAAAATGTCGATTCCGATGAAAATCAATTCATTTAGTCTTTTAATATCAATTCATATATTTAGTATCATATAGTATTTAAGTATATAATCAATTCATTTAGTATTAAGTAGAATCTTCATAACGATACACCTTCTGTTACGATATAAATGATCAAAATCTTTTCGATGTTTAAGGCAAAGAATTGAAGTAGAGAGAACACGGCCAATTTTGAGACCCGATCCAGCTGAGCTGATTATTTCGATTACTCCTCAAATTCTACCACCGATAATACAGGTGTGCATTTTCTCTATTAACTTACGAATGTTATGCTACTTGAACCTTACGTTCTGACCATTACTTTATACTGCTAATTTAAACAACCAGTGAGACCAAAACAGGAGAAAGAAATCGCAGCAAATGAAACCTGAATTCGAATGTTTTCATGCTACTTTCTTTGGTTTACTGGTTTGCTGGTACTTTTTTTCCGCTGCGGGAACGCATAATGGAAGAGGGAAGAGTGTATCTGGTATATATGTGTTTCTGTCCGTTCCATAGTTTCAACCCTAGAACCATAAAAGTTACAGTTATGAAGTTTGTTAGGTACGACATAGTGCCGTGCAAGGCGCTAAGTCAAAAATTGAGTTGGATTTATCAGTTTGCAGCTAAGCCATGACTCGTAAAAATGACTCGGCACAAAATGATGTGCCGTTCTCTATGGCTGAAGCTACTCACACAAAACTGATGCATCTTCCCTGGAAACTAGTGTATGTGTGCGCGCTTAAAAAATTTATCAAGAGGCTTTTTTTCTGAAAGCTGTGTTAAGGATTTTTTGTTTAGGTGGATCTTACCAACGAGGGATTCAATATAACGGCTCCACTCTCGATCACATTTTCGCCAAAAAATAGCCCACTTTTCCTCGTAGCAACCAATCCACCATTATCGCATAGCGATGTATACGATGCTAACGGAATGATACTATCGTTGTTCTTGGGACTTCGAAATGCGATTAAGAATTCGTCTAATCAACCTATATCAGGCAATATCTCCATCGTGCATAATAACGAGGTCAGTTTTTTAAAAGTGTTATCTTTTGATATCTTTCATCTTTTGTATCTTATCTATTGATATCTTATCTTTTGATATCTTCATCTATCGGACCATGTAAGGAATGTTGTTTGAGTAGTTCCATTACAGTCCGTGTTGTCAATTCCATTTCGGAGTGTAGCTGGAAGCAGTTTCTTCAACTTCTTTGTAACGGTGCGCGATGAATTGACTTCGATCGATGCGACGACCAATGTTCCAGGTGCTTTGGTGCACTTACGTAACAACGCTATTGGATTTGATGACAATCGGCAGACAAGATCCAATGGTTAGCTATCCACTTGTCGTATTTCTTCGGATAAGATCCGAAAAAGCTATAAAGTTCTTGAATAGATGACCACTTTTTAAAGCCCCTTTTGGGTGTCGTTTGTAATAGGAAAATCCTAATTAACTATGCCTGGAAGGGGGCTTCATTCGAAGGGGAATGGTATATTACGTCGATCTTCTCGCCTTTGCAAGCTAGCATCCCATAAAATGAGCATACGCATTACCACAAGTAGGGTTTGATCACCATTCCCGCAACGGTTATGGTTTGACTTATTTATCGACAAAGAGACACATCAATTGACTTTTAACCATCGGCTGCCGTCAAGGACCATCGGCCACCGTTAAGGCCCATCTTTCCACCTAGTTTAAAGCGATCTCTAAGGAAATGTAATGCGACAACACAATGTGAAGCAATTCCACTTTTTCTGGCTTCCGTGCACATTCATCGGCTTATCAATTTTCCTTTAAATTTTAGTGACACTCTTTAATTTGTATTGTTCTTCCTGCTATAATTTTTTTTTGCAAACATCTCACAGAAATTATTCGTCTTCAAAATTTTTTATGTTTTTGGAAAATTTGATCTATTTTGGTAGAACACACAAGAACACAAGTTCTACACAGTCTACTGAGGAGTTTTCGAGAGCGTATCATTGGAGCGCTGCTGTTTGCATTTTTTTCGTCTGCACTGAGCTGGTGTAAACCGAAGATTGTGCCGCGGTTATGATACCAATGATTGTGGCGAGATTTTTTTTTTCATTTAGGGGTTGCAGAGTTTTACATTTGAATAGTATGTTTTGAAGCGGTTCTTAAAAACTTCGCGCATAATTATTATGTTTATTATTACTTATTATTCTTATTATCTCATTTGGCAAATATTTCCTCAAAAATTGCTATCGTTCCTCAAATTCCTCAAATTGTTTCCTTAATTTCTTAATTGTTCCTCAGTTGACTTATATATAGTTTGATCAGGTGTGAACCGTTCACTGAAATAATCTCAAGAGATAAGTGAAAACTTTGTGTTATACGCGTTAAATTTTTCACATTTTTTTGCTTTAGAAGCTGTTGTGTTCTTTTCGATTACGGAAGGTGTCTATGAGCTGACTGTTTCATCGCCGATTCATCAAACTGTTTCAATGATTGTCCAGGTGGAGCATTTTTGATACTTCTAATTGGGCCTCTCAGTTACACCTATTCCAGTTCCGTATTGTCACTTCCTAACACTGGTCTGTAGTTCTTAATTTCCGGGGTAAGATGGTGCGCCACCGTTTGAACAATGGATAATAGTTACATCCCCTCCACCCCCCTCTTCTGTCCCCAGTAGGTAGAAGAAAGTTATTTGCCAATTCCAGAATTTTTAAGCCACAAGTCATAGCCGTCACCACAGCAGCTGCTGGGAAGAACTGCAGGTCTGGGGAAATTTCCGAAAAAGTTTCTGCAGAAATATTAAATTTCTCTTGTCTTCGGCACCTTTAGCACTTGCAGATCACTAGGAACTTTTTTGGTGGTTATTTCTGTAGTTGACGGTTTTTGAAGGCAAAAATGATGACCCGCTCAACTTTGCTTTAAAAAGCTAAGATGGATCTGATTGTTTTTGAGGATTTTTCGTGGCCGGCAAAAATCGGCACAAAATGATGTCATATGAAAATTTTTCGAAAATAGTTGA
>JPKZ01000320.1:13404-34031 GCA_000803305.1 Toxocara canis | reverse complement strand
GCATATGAGGACAGAAAGAGGAGGAAGCGAACTACCGTTTCTGTGGCTTGCTCTCAAGAATGGGTGTCGAAACTGCCGGAAGCGTAGAGGTATTGACACTCGAATACTTTGAAGTGGCTAAAACTCCTCTCAGAGTTGATGAGGCGATAAAAATTTGAAGACATTATGCTTTGAGCGACAAAGTGAAAATTCTAAGTGATCTCAGGCGTTCTCAAATATTACACGCTTTTCAACTTTTCTTTGGTATAGTTGTTCACATCAAGAAATTCACTTATCACTTCTGGCCGGTTTACTGATAATGCCGTTATCTACTTTAAAATATGTCTATGAATTTTTGAACCTCAGATTGTTCCAAACATCATTGAGAATTCATCAATGTCAAATTTCTAATACGAAAGACTCCTCTATGCGAACAGTACAGGAACAAGCAAAAAAACAATTGAAACAAGAAACATCATTTATCAAAAGTGATAAGGACACAGGAAGGCAGGGATGTTTTTTTTCGTTCTTGTGCTTACCATTCTCTTGCAAATATTGTCTCCGCATTGAATGAGTGGGTTGACCTTGAGATTTGCAAGTTTGCTTCGTATTGAATCATATAATTCACGTACTACAACTTGGACATTGCTGTATCGTGTACTCGAAACTAGTTATAATGACGATTATCTGAGCGCAATAGTTAAATGGTTCGCTTATGTTAGGTGGAGGGGGGATTTAGAACTGGAATTTTGTCGGCAAGAAAACAAATTGCTAACGACCATCTAATCTACTGGCGCTCTTACGATTTAATCTTCTTTCATTCGCTCCCAACTACGGGCTACTATTAGCGCTTATGCTAGAAATTGTGTTTGCTTAACTCTATGAAGGGTTTCTTTTTTTGAAAAATTTCTTTGAGTCCTTCGACGTATTGCACTATAACTGTGAGTTAAAAAGTAATAAGATGTAATAAGTAGACCAGTTGGTGTTTGTCATCGTTGACTTAAACGTTCATAAATACTTATAGTGTTGGCAGATTTGTTAATAAATTGTCTATCCACCCTGCACCATATGAGAGTCTTTTCATATGATATAGATGTCAAATGTTGTAGCTATTTGAAAGTTGTGGTATCTGAATCGCTCAAATGCTAATGCTTGTTATGATGTGAATAATCGGTCATTATTGGTAGCGATCACCTAGAAAGCAATGCAAAGTACATCAGAACAAGCATCGATGAATGGAAAGGTGAATGTGGCGAACTGGAACGAGATAAAGACGACCAAGAAAAGGTGGAGGAAGAACCTCAGATAACTGTGAGCTGTAACAAACTCTTACAACTTATCGATGAAACGCTTAAAATAATTCAAAGAAACATTATTACAGATAGGCACAATCAGGCGACGAATGCACAGTTCAGTAGGCACCATTTACTTGAGGACCACGCAGAGACTATCGAGACTTGTAACATCATGTAACTGCAGGTTGTGCGAGTATTACATATTATCTGTGAAACGCTCAAAGCATTTCAAAGAAATCTTATTAGAGGTAGGCATAATCAGTTCGTGAGTGCACAATTCAGTACGTACCATCAACTTGAGGACCACCCAGAGACCATCGGCACACATACCTTTAGATAACTGCAAGTTTTAATATCTCGTAAACTTATTTATGAAACGCTTAAAGCAAGTCAAAGAAAAGTTGTTAGAGATAGGCATAATCAGGTGGCGAATGCACTGTTCAGTACCTCTCATCGACTTTACAACCACTCAGAGACAACTCAGAACCACCTAGAGACAATTCACAGACAAGCTTAATAGATACTACAGCTATAGTATCTATTAAACTTGTCTTTAAATCCGCCAAAGGAATTCGTAGATAATTTGTAAGTGGTAGGCATGGTCAGCTCGCAAATGCGCAGTTCAATAGGGCCAATCAAGTTGATAATCACTAATGACCGACTGAGGTCGAAACATTTGTTTTGATAGCTAGCAAATTACCAACAAAAAAGCATTATGGCATAGAATGTGCCATTTTCCGATCACCGTATGTTGATTCTCAGTTGCTTTGCTGAACTTCTTAGTCTTACCATGAATATCACAACATATTGGGGGCGAAGAATCGACGAGGAAAACAGTGTTCCGTAGCTGAAGATTTGTTGATGTAATAGTCGGGATTAATTAAAAATATCAATAGGGAATTTTGATGATGCTAAGGAGTCTAGAAATTAAAAAGAGCGGATATGAGTGTCGTAAAAATTGTCGGAAGTACCGTAAGTAGATAATTTTGTTAAGAATTTTCCCTCCACATCGCTACCCAAGAAATGGTTTCGAAGAACATCGAATTGGAGTCCAGTTACTATACCGTTCCTTTTGCTGCGAGTGTAGACGTAATTAATGAAAGCTACAAATACCTCGAGCTGTTCGCCTCTGTGAAATAGCTGTAGATTTCTGATTCGTTCGGCGAAGTACGCTGTTGTTTTGAAGCCAGTCCATGCTAGAATATTGCTTATTTGCAGTGTCTGAGTTATGATGCTCTGTTCCAGCTTACTAAGCAGTTTCTTGTCTATGCCTTCTGCTTGGAGCATTTTAATTCCAGACTGAATTCAATCGACGTAGCATTCCGGATTGAATTTAATCCACTAGTCGAGTTAGCTTGTTTTTAGAAGCCAAACAACCTCAGAATTTAGGACTCATCAAGCAGTACATGACCTTATCTATGAAGTGGTCAAGTCTATGAAGCGGTTTCTCCTTGGGCTCTTTAAATCGAAGTTTGGATGGGCTGTTTTTGGTACCTTCTTTCGGCAGCTGGCTTCTATTGGGAGGTATACGGTAGACGACTTGAGCACTAGGGCAATGGGAGTTACTACTGCTCTCATCTCGCTGCATAGTTAGATGGTAAGAATGGGAGGAAATTTGTTTGCGGAATGAAAGAGATGAGCGGTCGGGTTCAAGAGGCACTCTTCTGAATAGTGATGTCGGCTACTGCCGGTCATCATGCACATTACTCAATGTCAACCCCTATTGCTCGTTCGCCATGCAGTTGAACTCATTGAGCTGAATGAATAATAATTTCATCTTCCGGCCTCGATGCATCGCCATCACTCCGCCAACAGCTCACCTTTCTTCCCAATTCAGCACACTCTTTTACGCGATCGTTTTAACTCTTTTAATTCTTCTAATCAATCTTGTTTGAGTATCCTAGTCATGAAATTGTGTGATACGGAATATTGTAAAGTTACTGAGAAGCACATACCGTAGATCGAGCGTCTTTTGAGAGGATCATTAATAGCCAGTGAATATTTTTTTTAAAATATCCACTCCCGAACAACTAGATTATAGACATATAGATTTGGCACGATTTACAGTCAGGAAAATGCAAACGGTTTGGGAGCGCGTAAAATAGCTTGCAAAAGTATAAACTGCTAATGAAGAAGTCAAGGTGATATAAATATGCGAATTATCAATTTGGTGATTACCAATTTAAATGTTGTTATCGAATATGCACAGGCTGTTTCTGTTCTCAGACTGATGGCTTTCATGAAGTTCAGGTTCCAGAATCGAAGTTCAGCACCTAAGTTCTAGTTTAGGCAACATTTATTTTAATACTTTTGCCTATCTGTCGTCCTCCTTTTCTTGTCATTTTTAATCATATTTTAATTCTAACGTATATGGTCGTTGCAAAGTTTCGTTGTCGAATTTTCGATTTTGAAAATTGCCTGAAGATAGGCTTTGATTCTCGCAAGCTAACACTCGAGTAAAAAAGAAAAGAAAAAACAAAGAAAGAGCCTGCGTAAAAATTTTGGAAAGTTTGTGTGCGCTTTGCGTATTTTTCTTTATTGGCTCGTTTAACTTTCTAAATTGCCTTTACGTGATGTTTAGAAAGTGGAAATGTTTTAAATTATTATCATTTTTGTTGTTCATCTAATAAGCTCCAAGTGTTTAGTGGCTTGTTCTTTTCTTATTTCAAAGAGGTGGAAATGAAAAAGAGTCGAAAAAAATTTACATCTAAATGGAGTCAATAGTACGGAATTTAAATAATAGCGAAACAATAACCATTATTTAAAATAACAAACTACAAAGCGAAAATTTTTTCCTCATTTATTGCCTTCAAATCTAATCAAGAATAAACTTCCTTGTCACATTCATTCGTTAGAAGTTTTCTTATCGATATTAAAACAAATTTGTATAGTAATTTTGAATAACGTCTCTGAGTTGTAGCACAACGTAAGGTTTCGCCGAACGAGCGGTATATACAACTCACTTTTCGTATCACCTATATTCGATGACAACTTCTGTATAATCTGTAACGATATGAATCATTTGTTCCCGTCTTCCATTCTTATGTTTGTTGCCGTTATCTATGCACAAAACTACAAAAGTAAGTTTTATCGTTTTGTTCAAAAAATAGATTTAGGTCCATTACGGATGTGAATTTGATCACATTTTCATTGCATGGATCATATCTACTGAGCAATTGTAAGCAAACATCAACTGATGGTTCAGCACAAATGATCAAAACGTAGCAATAACATTTGAAAGATAGCAAACGATTTGCTTTTTTTTTGGTAATCGTTTATTCGGTAAACGTTAAAAATTTTTCTACGAGTTGAATTTATAGCTTTCTAGAAAAAAAGGGGCATCATTCTTTTTTTTAAAAATTTCGTGTCTTACAAACGATAGGAACAGAGCGTCTGCACTAATTAATTAGTCTTAAAATTTAATAGTAATCATCGCATTCTATGTGGCAATGATTACAGGGATATGTGAAAATCAAGGAACCTGTGTGAATTGTGGTGAAAATCGCTATTCGTACTACAAATGTCAAGGCATGCATGACTGTTTCGCCGGAGAACGATGTACGGAAGAGGGTTTCTGTTGCCCGGTCTCACGGGAACAACCATCCGCTACCGCTCTCCTTGAAACGGGTAAAATTGGTACACCAATAATTCGCTTCATTAACGATAAGTTAAATAAGCTCAAATAAGTCCACAAATTTTTCATCTAATGAACGAGATGTGTATTCAGCATATGGAATCAATATCATAGTGGACGGAGCGAAAAGAGCTTGGAAAACTCAATACGCTTATCACGCTTTCTCTTTTAGGCTTCATCCCCTAAAATATGCTAACGCTAAACATCCTCAAATAACATGACCACAGTGTGCTCACAAATAAAGCCAAACCCACTAAAGATTTCCTTGCAAATGGATGCAAACGCAGCTGTAATTGATACAGCTGGCAATCATACCCGCGCATGATTGTTTTGACCAGTTTCGGAACGCCTGGTGGTCAATCTGCTGGCGATGCGGCGGGTAAGCAGCCGCTAATTGAAGCCAGTTCTTCCCGCATACGAAGAGGGAGATCTACCATTGAGCTACTGCCCGCGCGAAGTTTGCTTCCTTTGAGATATTTAATTGCTTTGCACCTTCCAGCTTTATTGTTTGCTCAAAGCTTGCAGCACCTAACAAAATCTTAGCCATGTATTGCCATGCTAGCAAGATAACGCTTTGCTTTGCTCACATCGGTTTCAGGTAAATCTGAAGTGCTAAGGCCAACACCCCTCGTCGACCAAACAACACCATGCCCTGATGGCAGCACATGGCTTCGACCATGCGTCAAAGATTCAGATTGTATTTTCGGCGATGAAATTTGTGCTGAAGGCAAATGTTGTGCAGGTTAGAAACTCGAGGCACCCCCGAATAAAAGTCACCCCTACAATGCTGTTGTATTTGTGCTGAAATAATAAAAGATTTAGTTCTTCTGGTGAAATAGGGCTTATGAAAATATTGCAAATTGAAAGGAACTGATAAATAGGGCTTACGAAAATATTGCAAATTGAAAGGAACTGATAAATAGGGCTTACGAAAATATTGCAAATTGAAAGGAACTGATAAATAGGGCTTATGAAAATATTGCAGATTGAAAGGAACTGATAAATAGGGCTTACAAAAATATTGCAAATTGAAAGGAACTGATAAGTGAGGCTTACGAAAGTATTGCAAATTGAAAGGAACAATAGCGTGTGCTTTGGTTGTATTGACCACAACTTATACTACACAAGATCACTTTTTGCTCAAAAGTACCAAGTCGTTTCTTTGTAATATTTGCCTAATCTAAGGATGCTGATGATGTTTGATCATGTCTAATCTTAGTTCCACGCAAGGTTTCGCTATGTAAGGTATCACTTTCTCCAACAGTCACATATCACTTTCCACCCTTCCAACGAAGCACTACTGTTCCTATGCGTATACGATCATTAAGTAATAAAAGTTTAACACGGACGAACGCACATGATGCAGTACAACTTTACTATGATGAGCACTTGTTTGCAGCGTGCAATCAACGGCGCCGACAAGTGTTAGACGAGTTGCCAACAAATGACGTCCTTGGGATTCACATCCCACAGTGCGAAACTAACGGAAAATACTATCGTGCGGAACAATGCCGTGCCGGAACGGAGGAGTGCTGGTGTGTTAGCCAATTCGGTCGAATGATCGGCTCTTTACATTCGAAGAGCAACGATTTTGGACTAGTTTGTCGAGTGATGCGCAATTCGATTTCAAGTGAACCAACTTGGCAAAATGAACAACAAATTCTCAAGAAATTGACAAATCGAAGTGAGCTTCGACGAAAACAAGAGAGTATCAACCCTGTTGAAAATCGTCTAACTTTACTTCTTACGGGTGACGATTTCAAGACGAGCGACAAGATATTTAACGATAATCGAGTAAAGTTTTCTGGAGAGGAGTTGAAGAAAGATGGCGGCGAAAGTTGGGAAGGTTTCACACAGATCATCGAAAAGAACACCTCACAATGTAACCTCATCAAAGATGGCGTTTGTCGACAGCAACACTCGATTGGCGACGACGAAAATTCGACAACGAATTGTGAATGTGATAGTGATTGTTTCGGAAATCAAAAATGTTGTCCAACCGGAAATAACTCCTCAACTTGCTACGAGCCCACTGACAGTATGCGAATCATTCATTTTTATACATATATAACAACTCGAGCCGATACAAATCGCAAAGATAAGACGGATGTGTTAACTCACGGTACGAGGCGTCTTACGTTTTCGATTTGTTAAAGCTCTTGTAGCTTACATTTAACAGCTTTTGCATATCAACAAGTGTGTGTAATGTCCGCCAGCTTTGCACGTGTCATGTGAATAAGGCTTTGTGGACATAATTTTTACGCTTATTTCTATGTTCGTTCATTTCCTGCCATTAATCATTACGCTTGTAGTGTAATTGAAGGCTGACTGAATGTGCAATGCTACCTAACAATATACGCCTTAAAGCAATTCATATCAGTCATGCAATGAATCGCTCAACGATCCCGATAAGTCCGTAGAAAACACTAACTCTCTTTTAAATTTAATCTATCTTTATTCTCTCCCTCTCTCTCTTCCTCTGCCTATCTCTTTCGTTACCTGTGACATCAATCCAGAAGCGCACTGCGTCTCTATATTTATTTGTTATATACTTTTACCTTCCCGGCATTGCCGTGCCAAGTAACACCTTGAAATCATGAAATTCTTGTATCTGACATATTGATCTATCGGTGCGCTACCCGCGAAGCTATTTTCCTATCTCAGCGAGTCTGTAGTGTCATTTCTGAACCGTAGACCATAGTCAGCATCGATCAGAAACTCTTCGTGAAGCTTTTTCTGAAATAATTAACGAAATGGAAGTTATTAGTGAGCATTTGTTCAACCACTACTATTTTCTTTTTTGCAGATTCTCCATCGGCACACCTCGTTACTTGTGGCATAAATGAGCAATACGTGAAATGCTTTGATCCATGCCAGCCGACTTGTACATCGAACTCATCAACCCCATGTCCTCCTCGAGAGTGCAGAGGCGGATGCCATTGTCGTCAAGGTTCGCATATTGAATTCGTTGGTTGTTTTCAAACATATTTACAGTAACCCTTGTACCTATTTACAACATTTTTGCTACTTATTAATTACGCCTTCTTTTAATTATTGCAAATGTATTACGGACTTTTGCTTACGTGTGGCGTACACTCGCGGCAATACTTGTGTTCTCCATCAATTATAAATATTACGCATATCACACGCTTTTTAATGGATCCTGGTTTTATTAATTTTCAAATATCCTAAATTTAATTAAATCCTAAGTTTAATAATTGAATTAAATTTAGTGGATCAGTTATAAATTTAATGGATCCTTGATGAAACTTGAAATAAATGTCTCCGTATCTCCGCAAGAGATCTTGCATTCAACCTGATGCTATTATAGGTTTCATCCGTCGTAACACCGATCCACATTCCCGATGTGTTCCACTCTCAGAGTGCTCAATGGAAAGCATCGACGTGGTAGGACATTGTACGGACAGTCTTCGCGAATATTTGGCCTGTGGACCCGCATGTCCCATCTCATGCGCGACGAGAAACATTCCGCGCGAGCTATGCAATAAAAAATGCAAACCAGGATGTTTCTGTAAGATTCCGTATATCGTTGAGAATGATGCTGACCCGATTAATTCAAGGTAAGTTTTATTCTTGCCTATCACCGAATCTTTTAAAAACGTATTTCAAATTTTGCGTTTCGCTCATCGCATACGATAGCGTGCTTTCCTTGAAGTGCTCGAATTCGCTATGTTTGTGATTCGTTTCGAAGGTAGTTGGACATAGTACCTTGATGACAAATTATACTACGTAAACGGCCGATCGTGCGGAAGGAATCCATGTAGATCGGTTGTATGCAGTACGCGGAAGCGCTCCAGCGATGGTTACATGTATCATAGGCGAACATGGTTACCAGAAAAGTGGTTGTCAATAATTTTTAGTTGTTTCTGGCTAGTTTGTATGCTTCCTTCCATAAAATTAAGGAAAAAATAGAAAATATGGATATTTCAGTCTGTATTTTCGATATGTTGATGAATGTTTTTTTAAATATGCGAATCCAGGGTTTCGTTTGCTCAGCTGTACGGATCGCAGCAACTACGTTTCGGTTACTTTGTCGTATATTTTTAAACTTAAATTGTAGCATTTGCAGATGCATACTACCAGCGCAATGTGCGCATGTGATTAGTTCAAGTGAGCGATTAAGCAGTCCATTAGCTCCAATTGAATTCGAACACGTCAGCGTCGTTCAACCACTCGATCCTAATGCCGTACAACCTTCATCTCATTCCGTTGAATATGTGATGCCAAATGTCTTGCGATATATTGACCCGTACGATAATTGGCCTTCTGCGCATTCGCAAGTGTTCCAGTGCATCGACCCATTGAAAAACTTTCAAGCATGTGGATCAGCTTGCCCAGGTAGGTAAGATTTTGTTAGTTTTTTAATCTCATTGTGAGGAGAGATAAGAACTGATAGGAGGCCATAACTCTGACTTCTGGTTTGAGTATGGACTGCGCCGTTCGATATTTTCGTGAACGCTGAGGTCAACAGCGAGATTTTTTAAAAAGCTTCACGAGACACTTACTACTGAAGCCATAACACATAAGTATTATTCAATTTTGTTATATTAGAACCTCTGTTAATTTCAGGAAGTTTTAACTAACCTGAATAATGTAACCTAATTTAGGTTAGGTAGTAACTCGCTTATCATGAACTTAATTGTTTTCGAATTCATTAGTTACAGTTGGATGCAATAGCCGCATTGGTGGCTTGTGTAGTGAACGATGTGTGAGCGGATGTTTCTGCCGTAGCCCGTATATTCTTCAAGACGCCAACAACCTCAACTCCGGATGTCTTTTACCTCAGCAATGCTCTGCATATACGAGCAATCAACAAACTTGCAGTGATCCTCGCAAACAATGGACATCATGTTTTTCTGTACAGTAAGTTCAATAGCAGCATTTTAAGTTAAAGCAAGTTGTGATTCCAGTGCGAAAAATTTAAGAATTTTGCAATCAGCTTTTGAAGAAGGAGGCCTCCATCCACCTCCCCCTCCCCACTCCCACCCCCAGTTGTTTCTTGCTTACTTCAGTTCGGAGATCAACCCACGTCTTTAAAGACCGTGGAAAGAAATTTGAATTACAACCACGGCTCCAACTCTTGCTAATGTAACGATTTTGAATTCATTTCTTTCTTTCAGCTGCGCACGAAGTTGTGCGAACCCAGTAGCCGCATGTTCTAGTCATGATTGTGCTGGTGGGTGCACATGTCGTGATCCTTATGTGCTTCTGGATGCGCGTGACCCGAACTCTCGGTGTGTTCTACCTGCCGAATCCCTTCCCTTCCTCTCCTTTCTTTCTCGTTCTTTTTACAAATTAATCGTAATCACACAGTTCAAGTTTTGGTTATAAATTCTCCCATCGAAAGGCAATTTCCATTGGGTGTGCATGACACTCACTATTGGAAACCAATGATATGAACGAATGGGAAACAATGCATTGAGCCTAGAATTTATTTATCCACTAATAAATTTGAAAAACAATTCACCTTTCATGATAGAAGTTATCAAATTATCATTTAGCCATATCAAAAGTTATCAAATTACAAAAGCTGAGTGGAAAATACTCATTCCTTGCTGCTTAAGCAGAAAATTTTACGCATATGGAGTAGGAGCCAGTTGATGAGATTGATGATTACTGATGGGCTTTATTCTCTAGAGTGATAAGATTCACAGTTTAGAGAGAAAAACGGAAGTTTCAGGCACTCGCGATTGCCACATATTCCTTTTCTTCCAAACACCTTGTATTTTTTTAGGGTCTTAAAGTTTAATACGTATGAAGTGTGCGTTTTTTCTTCGATTTGTTACGGTATCTATCTGTCAGCGTTTGCAGTGTAAAATGTGATTAATTGTTAAGCATAGAACTATTGATCGAAATTGATCGAATATTGTTGATCAATTTGTTTCACTGATATGATCGAGAATACATTGGAGATATTTGTTTCATCATTATTTTGTAATGTTAAGAGTGCATCGACTAAATCTCGTTTGTAGAAATGTTGTCGTACATCTTCGTTGCCATTCGTTGGATCACAGCACCAACGATGTACCTGTTCGGATCCATATGCAATCTGGAAGTCATGTGGTTCATTGTGTCCTGAATATTGTGGACAACCTTCTGTACCTGTTTGTTCATCAACATGCAATCCAGGATGTCACTGTGCACCTGGTTATGTGAAAGCACGAAACGATGTTACTGCGCCGTGTGTTGCGAAAGCACAATGTCTTCTCTCAGGTGTGTCTTCGAATATGCTGCTTCTATTTATTGGCTTTGGGCAGCTTTATTTTGGTTTCCGATCCTCGCAATTTTTTTAGCACACTTCATTTAGGAGATTTTGAATAAAATGATTCTCTGCCCATTTATGGAATGATGAAATTCTTGAGTCTGAGCATTTTGTTCTCTCAAAAAATTACTATCACAAACATCTAACTATTAGATGCGTTACGTGAAATTCAGAGCATAAAAAGTCCACGGCTTTAATCATTTATTCCCAAGCCTACTAGATGGGTAATGAATGACTAAAGAAACAATATTTTGAAGCAAATCGAGATGAGTTAGACGAAAGTACGACTAAGCCATCTGATCCATTCGATGCGAAGAGTCTTGCATCTGTTCAAATTTTCGATCGAGATGGACGTATATCAGGACGATTACGATTTTCACGTTATGGCGACGATAAAATGAGAATTAAGGGAACTGTCTACGGTAAGTGAACAAATTGTCCCCAGCTAACGTCTTCAATTAGAAGTGGTGCGAGTTTTAAGCCAGCTAGGATGCTACCATAGCAATAACGATCACAGGGTATTTACATCAACAGAAAAAAAATAAAGTACTTTTGGTACATGAAAAAACGTATAGATACATTCAATGTTATCTTTTCAACGTGACGATCGAGAACAGAAGAAGAACTAAATTTAGGCTCAAATATAGTCGAATGACCAGTGATCAGTAAACAAATCAGTTTTCACGAATCAGATATAACGATGATATCTTGAAGCGAGTTGTTCGACAAAATTATCTAATTTATAAACAGCGAAAGGCACTGAAAAATGTTGACGTCAAGTCTCTTGTCAAACGGGATAATTGTTAAATTCATCTCGACTGGGAATTCGGAAATACGTGCGATAAATGGAATACTGATTATTGTAGGCGTACCTCCAGGCGAACATGCCCTTGCAATTCATCAATATGGGGATACATCGGATGCGTGTTCACACGTTGGACCAACTTTATTGTTGGATGATGGTCGCAACGCATCAGCTATTCTTGGCAATATACGTGGCGAAGGGTCGGCTGATGATGAAATCGGTTTGTAGATCACAAATTAAAACGGCAACATGTGAAACAGTGAATGTGTATATCTAGAGCGAAATCTTTATGAATGATTACCTATAATGGAATGCTTACTCAGTACAGGCAGGACTACTTACTTTCACAATATGCAAAGCTGTTGTTTCATGTAGTCTATTTACTGCAGCGTTGTAGATCGCCATTAATTTTCGTATCGAGTTTGCCATATTTCATAAAAATTTTATGAACGCCTATTAGATGTCGATGAATAAACGAATTTTTGACAGCATAAAAAAGTTTTAGAACTCTTGAAGAAACAACTGTTTTTCTGATAGTAGTTTGAGCTCTCTGTGTTAGAGAACGAAAATAAAAGCCAAAAGTTGAACGTTCTTCTGGTCCTTTTTTCGTCCGGAATCATAGAGAACTATAAAAATAATATTGCGGCTGTTAAACCATTACGTGTTCCATTCGCTTGGTTAATTAATTTATTTATATGTTAAGGCAGATATAAATTTTTTTATGATCGAACTTTTGAAATTATCTGAGGTATAGGCCGCATCAGCTCAACAGGGTAATTATTTTCAGCGAAGATAATTGATCTGGAGAGTGTATCGCCGATCATTGGGCGATCACTGGTGATACATGCCATGTCGGTTAACGATTGGTCTTTACAAGACAAAGATGTTGCACCGCTTGCATGTGGTATTATTGGACTTACCTCACAATGATTGCCAAACAAATGAAGTGGAAAAAAATTTGTGAACTTTTTTTGCAAAAATAAACAATTTTTTCAGCATTTCGTTTTCGCAGCATTAAATATCCATAACGTGATTAACAACATACTCAACAATAAGATAGCATTTCTAAAAATGAAATAATCCATGAGATTTTTCTTTTTGCTGGTACTTGTCTAAGGTAAGGTCCTCAACACTGAAATATCATAAGAGTTTGTTGGGGGAGTTCCCTAAAGCAAAAAAAAAAAAAGAAAAAAGCGGTTTCAATTTTTTCAAAGGATATTCCCTCAACAAACTCACATGACATTTCAGGATTAATTTTTGGCAAGATGTCAAGGAAATGCTGCATTTAATACCTCAAATACGGTAAATACTGTAATATGGTAATACGATAAATATTGTAATATGGTAATACGGTAGATATTGTAATATGGTAATACGGTAAACATTGTAATACGGTAATACGGTAAATATTGTAATATGGTAATACGGTAAATATTATAATAAGTACTTATCGAATTTCCATCTCACATTTAGTACGCACATGAGGAATTCCAGCAAACAAATGAGTCAAACGGTGACACACCAACAAACTGATGTCTGTCTATTTCGTGTAATGTAGGTGATGCTTTGCAAAGAGTGAAAAAAAAAAGAAAAACTGAACTTCACGAAGTTCGTGAAATGCAAAATCTTTGAGACTGTAGCGAACATGGCGAAGGGGTGTTCTGGAGTGCTCATGACCATCGGTGAGGCTTAAACATTTTTTTACTTCATTCAAAATACCGATAGTTAAAAGAAATTCCTAGCGATCATTCCAGTTATGAAATTTTCCGCTTGTCTCTTGCAATTCGGCATCTACCTTAATAGCTTTCGAGAAGAAGCGCCAATCTTCCAACGAAATTTTTACCTTCTATATCACTGGTTTGAGAATGACGTGATTTCCGTTAAACAATTCTACAACTACATTGCGATATATTGTTCTACTTCATGGACTTTTTCACACTGCTAATTATGATTTATAATATTATTTTTGCTATCCGCATGATCCAAATTTCAGTAAACAATGTCAGATGAAACGCCGGTGTTCGCTGTTGCGGGAAAAAAAGCTGAGACCGGATGTTCAAGAGCTATTTTGACTTTACTCCATATTGAGATATTCGCGAGTCGACATGAAATTGCTAAAAAATTTTCGATTTTCTGATTCCAGTTTGAAAAGCTTCCTTTTCATGTAATTAGACACGGCTCTAATTTGATTGCATCATTGAATCAGTTAGCTGCGCACAGAACTGCTATACAGCAAATACAAAGCCGTTATCACGGACAGGCCTTCATCCAGTCGAACAACTTTACTCAACTGGTTTGCACTCATGCCAGTGGTGACTAAGGCATAGAGACTGGGAATAGAACGACATGATGAAGAAGCAATTCAACAGTAGGGTTTTTGAGGGCAAGTAGTAAGTCCTCAAGACTAGGAGTAGTAAATCACGCGATAGATAGGCCATAAAATGATAAGATGGATTTTTTTCAATCGAGAAATCTGTTACTTTACCAATAGGGCATCGTCGATTAGAAGCATGACATTATATGTGGCTACATCTAGGTGCTAAGATAAAAAGGAAGAGTCTTGTGTTCGAAGACTTTTTTACGGTGGACTTTCCCACTTGTTAGGTCATCATACGAAACGACATAATAACATCTGCCGATAACTCGCACATATTATATAATACTACCGAAGAAGCACATCTGGGATATCCCGACGATCGATATGATCGTCATGGTGGTCGATTCTTTACGATCAGCAAAGATCACTACCTCGCTACTACTTTAGATTTTTGGCTAAGCTTTCCGAATCCTCCTGAACGACTTCGTCGACGCCCTCAAGCGCCTTCGTATCTTAAGTTCCTCTGACCTTATACCCCCAATGCTTAAAAACACACCTCCCATCCCCTCCTCTACCACTTTCAACGTTAACGAACTCTCTGCTCTTCCTCAATACGAGCACAAAGTATAGATTCCATCAACGAAAATTACTTTATAACCCAAGCTACCATCACTTCAGCATGTTTCAAGTTTTCGTGAATGAGGAGCCTGAATCAATTTGCATACATATTATGACCAGTAGTCATTGACTACCATATTTGATCGAACGAAAGCAGTGTGGCCTAACTTGGGTAGAGCTCAGCGAGGATTGTTGGAAAAAAACATCGATTCATGATGTAGTTAGTTTCTGTGTGAACAGAAGATGGTGAGGGTTTGGGGTTTAAAGGGAAACTGTAATATCACCTTATTGGTTTTCTGCGATTTGTGATGTTTAATATTTATGGAATCCTTGCACGAATTTCTCGGCGTGGGCTGCGAACGAAATCTGTAGGATAGGTGCTCGCCCGAACTTTTACAATAGCTTGGGATGAAGCGAGTATTCTGAAATTGCTCGGGCGGTAGCTTTTAATTATTTGCGTTAATTAATTACGTGTAGATATTTCAGCGTTCTGTGGAAAGAAGTTAATCGAAGTGTGTCTCCATCATGTCGGATACGTTCTTGGGGAAGTCGGGATTGTTTTCTTTGAAAAAAAACGAAGTCTCTTATATTTGGACCATCATTGAGCAGTGTACTCTGTCGACAGTGCGATACTGTTGAGAGCAACGTTTGGGGAAGGGGAAGATGAAGACGTTGAGGCAGCATTTCCAATGATTAACTGAATACCTTTTTATGTTTTTGTCGAGTCTATCCCAGTGGGATGGAGACACTTCGATAGAGACTGGTCTGATGAAGTTTTAGCAGCGGAAGTTCACAATGCGAAGAACATATGGCGCAAATGTCGACAAACAATATTTGAGATGTCCCTTCGAATAGTATCATAGCATTGCTACTCCTTTCTATTAGTTGTTTTGTGCAGTTTCCAGCAGAACTGGATCGGAATAGATTTTCAAGGTAATGAAATAACAAAACCGAAAATGTGAGGGATTGGTAATCGGTCGGGTTCCGATTGCTGCCGTAGCCGTCGTTATAAGTAAGCTTTCTGTTGCAAATTATGTTTTCGTTTGAGAAGGCATTCAGTGTAAGAATGTGATCGAGCGTGTACTCTAAAGTGATTTTGCAGACATTGGTGGATTTGTAATTTCACCGCCGAGAGTACAGCAAAACGCAGCTAAGATTTAACTTGGGAATTTGGAGGATGGGTGAGGGTGTGGCGAGCGAAGAGGGTGAAGTGGAAGTGATAGGACCAGCGATGAAGGTCGAAGTTGAGCAAAGCAAAAAGAAGCCAGTACTTCATCGAAGTAATCGAGTTGCCATACCGTTATGTGTATATTCAGTGACCGCGTCTATGTTTCTTCCGGTCTTTCAGTCACTTGTCTATCAAAAGGTTGTTTTGTTCACTTCATGCCGTAATATTTTGCCTTTCATCTAAAACGTGGGAAAAATATTTTGCACATCTAACTTAGTATGTCTTCTTTACGAAGCATAGATGTTTCGAGAGGTATTCGTCAATCGGAGATCATGAGACTCCCTTAAGGACTGAACTAGTGAGCAAAATGTTGCGAGTTGGTAGTTCGTATTGTCTTGATCAACACCGATCGCGGTTTCCATTTGTGTAGTAAAAATTCTAGCAAAATCAATGAGGCGATGAAGCTACGTTTTACACTGAGCGCTGTTTCTCATCCAGGCGTGACCATGACGTATCGCCTATTTGAAAACCATTTGCACGTTCAGCTTTAGCCAATAAATTTCACATTGTTTTTGCGTTGCAATAAACGATCCTACTTAAAGTGTTTCTCAATCCACGAAAGAAATATCTTCATGCTGTGATGCAATCGGCGTGTTATGAGCCGGAAATAATAGCGTAGAATGCGATCTCGACTGTCATGGAATGAGAAAACATCTGAGTGGAAGGGGTCTATGGTCTTTGCGTTGATGTAGAGGGGTGGCTCTAACGATGTCTACCAATCGCAAGCGTCTCGCGTCGCTTCTTTGATCTGTGGTCGGAACTATAATACTAAGATTATAATGGCAAGCCTCCATGAATACCTTACCTTGAATACCTTGAACAGCTATGATTTCATGGATTTTATCGTTCTCTCCATCGATCCATCGTTAAGCCTCCATGAAGAGTATTCTAAATTGCCTTTCCTATAGTTGCTTTTCTATATTCTGTATTCTTTTGTAGTTTATAGTTTTTCTAATTTTGAAAGTATTTGCTAAGATTTTTTCATCTTCCCCTCATGTCGAATTGCTCGCAGATAATTTCGTGTTATATTTTAGGTTTGTGAACAAAGTGAAGCGCATTTAGGGGTATCAGTGAATTGCACTGACCACAAAAGCGCTGCATCGAATCAGATTCTGCAAACGGAAGCCAACCAAATACTTCTGCTTTGGTTAGTTAGTTTCTTTTGCTCATTTCACTTTACTTTGCATTTTCAGTGCGTCTCTCAAATTGCATCTATTCTAAATTTTTGTTTTCTTATTAGACTTGTTGAGAGCATTGTTTATCATACGAAAACGAAGGAAAGGAGCCTCATATGTTATCAAGTTTGGACTTCCCATCATTGCGTATAGTGGTGTGATCTGGTTCAGTGTTGCATCCAATAAGGCCAACTACTACATTAAATGAAACTGTCGCTTTTGCAATTTGCCGATTAGACGGTCGTGATTGGCGCTAAATGGCGAAGTTTAGAAATTCGAATGCAATGGTTGACGGTAATGTCTTTCAATTGCCAATTATTTCGTTAAGACCTCGACAAGACAAAACAACTCGCTCACTTCACACTTCCTTCCTGCATACACTCATTGAGTACATATGTCGTTTTGCAGTAGTGCTATAATGTGCGTTCTGGGTGGGGCGTCGTCAGCGTTGTTGGGCCGTCTTGGCGATGCCAATTCCCGTAAAATGGCTCTACTGGTTCCGTTCGCAGGCTTGATACTCGCCGACTGTACGCTTATTCTACAGTCTTTCTTCTCCTATGTTCGTTTCATCATTCTTTCTTCTATGGTTACATTTCATTTTTTTTTCGAGGCAAAGCGATCGTATGAAACACTTGTTCTCAAAGGCACAACACATGGACGGTTGTTTTCAGATCGAAAATTGAGTGTTCTGCGTGGGGAAAAAATTTCATTGTTGGAGTACTGTTAACGGCTCGCTGTGTCAACAAGGCGCAAGTAGGAGGTGGGGAGGGGGAGTGGGGGACGGAGGAAGATAAGAGTGGCACTGCCATGCTGTGCAATTATTATGACTTTTAAAAGGATGGCTTCTTTATCCTGTTTTATTTTGCCTCTCTCCATGTTCCCAGTAGACTTTTGTCTTCCCTTTGTTTCGGGATAACTAATGAAATTGTTCTTAAGGTAAACATTCAGAATAGAAATTCGACAAAATGCGGTTGTTTTGCAGTATTTCCGTACGGGAAAAATGTGTGGTGTGCAAAATTGAATAAGCATTTAAAACTGAATGTAACATTTGGTGTTAAATTTTTTTCGCCCTCAAAGTTCATATTCTCTGTGACTGCGTCAAATTAGCGTGACTAAAAAAGAAAAAGTCGATGAAGACATGTCAAAATAGAAATGTTAGACATGCTTATATATACATGTATGTGCGTATGTGCACAGCGAAATAGAGAGCAAATGTATATGTATACATGCATATGTGTATGTATATATGTGTATACACGTATGTATGGGCGGGGAGTAGCTCAGTGGTAGAGCCTTCGCTTTATATGCGGAAGGACTTTTTCGCTTCCTTTATTCTATTCCTGGCTGCTTCCCCAGCGGATCGCCAGCAGGCTGATCACCAGGTGTTTCGAAACTGGCCAGGACAATCGTGCGTGGGCATGGTTGTGACCTGCATCGATACGGGAGTCGATAAAATTATAGATGCTTTTGCATATATGTATTTATTTGATACGTTTTTCAAAGGAAAAGGAGAATAAATATTTACGCATTGCAGTTCTTCTAAGTAGAAATATTGCCAAAATCAAAGTCGATCTTTTCCCTTATGCGTATTTATTTGGGCTTTTTATATTAGCAACGAGCGTCGAGTGATTATTAGCTAATAGTATGAATGGTGATTTAGCTTTCAGCCCATTGGCTCATATTGAGTGAGGGTATGTTCGCATTGTGTGGTGGATATATGTCAATAATATCGTCATGTTTTGCATACGCTTCTGATGCGGTTTCTAGTTCACCTCATAAAAGCCGATCGCGAACAATTGCCATTTTGGAGGGCGCTATCGGTCTTGGAGGTGAGATATCTTTCTTTGTTTTGGAGCGATGATTTTGTTTTCTAATTTTTCTCGAATCACTGATAATTTCCGCTCGCTGTGCCTTCGCACTTGTTGCTCATCGTGAATTCCCGGTATGCTTTTGCGGTCGGTCTCAAATAGTGAGTGCTAAACTCAGTGCGATAGGTGAACGCTGTGAAAGGGTGCCTAAGTGAATGACCACATTTTTTTTTTTTGGAAGGAACGAAAGGGTGTTCAGGTACGAGCGGGTGGTTTCGAAATGCAAGGACAGCAGAGATAGAAACGAGCAGGTGAGATACGTAAAAGTTTTAAATAATTTTCACCTGGCCTGGCATGGTGAAAACAAGGGCTGGTCAAGCCTAAACGGAGGGAATTTTAGTACAAGGGCCGGTGTTCTCTCTCTCCTTCCTCCCTTTCTTGCATTTTCTCCTTTCCCTTCCCCGTCTCCATCCGGACATGGGTGGCTTGCTAGCGGTAGTTGTTAAAGACTTTTTCTTTCAGGGACGGTAGGCTTCTTATGTGCGCCGTTATTGCCACTCGTTGGCTTTACGACTGTTTTCACAGCATTCTCGTTTTTGCATCTGTTCTGTATTCTCTGCTTCTTTCTGCTGCCCGATATCAAACATTCCAATGAAGATGGTCCACCGCGGTCTAAACGAACATTTTGTGGATGCAAAACATTTGTGAGTGTTTATTTGTTGCTTTCCCGTTTGTTGCAAAGCCATAAATTTGGCATGTGGAACTAGTAAAATTTCAGTCTTCAAAGGGATAGAGAGATTGTGAACTCAAAAATAGGGAGATATGAATTTGAGAGAGAGCTCGAAAGAGTCTTTCATTTGAGGTTTTGCGATGATATATGTGCACTAGCATATAGCAGAGATAAACGAACGATGATTTATCCTAATGTCTGAAGGATTTTTTATTTGTGGATTGAATTAATGGTTTTAGAAAATTTAGAAATAATTCCTCAAATACGAAGACTGATTTCTTGCTTTCTGTCAGTGGAAAAATCCTCGGAAGTATCTGCAAATTATTTGTATTTCTTATATCGTAATTGCTTTTCAAAGAGCGGTGACGGACGTTGCGAATTCCTCTGCTTTTCTACGCCAATAATTGTATTTGTTGCGGTGAACTTGTAAGTTTGACCTGAACGAATGGTTATTGTTCATAATGCAGTTTTCAGCATTAATTTTTCTTGTAGAAGAGAGGGGGGGGATAGAAATCTCCGTTATGGCATTTGCGTTAGCATTCGGTGTAATTTTTTTGCTATAATTTACAGAATTCGCTGAGGACAACACGACAGAAATCACATTTGCCAACACTAGTATTCTCATTTGCGATTTCATTTTTAGCTTTCATCGGTAAGTTTGCAGAGGTTTACTTCGCAATTCTTATCATTCTTTTTTGAATTTTTGATTTCCTTCTTCGGGTTTCTTCTCCTCCATTCCTTTCCCCCCCGCCGCT
>JPKZ01000319.1:596204-619461 GCA_000803305.1 Toxocara canis | reverse complement strand
GGACAGCTGCATTTAGGAAAGTACTTAAGAAATATCTACACAGAAGGAGGAGGTTTTTGTCGGGGGTGCAAGAGAACATAGAGGACGGATAGGGGGAAGATAGGGGAGACAAGATTGGAGGGAGAGGAAAATTTGATGAGGCAACATTTACTGATGCAGAAATTTTCTTCATGCACGCACTGTTCAGCAAACCCCATTCAGTATTCACTCAGTTTCTTATTTCGATCTCTTGCTCGACAACTGCAATGAGTCAAGAAAAAAGAAGGCCTCTGGTGACGAAATTTGAATAAATCCCACTTGATTTTCTATTGTGAATGAAATGCACCAATTTATTCAGCATTAATTAACGCGATTGTTGTTTGTTAGGATTTCTCTAAAATGTATTATACTTATATCGTGCCCCTAAACATCATAAGAAAATCGTTAAAAATGAAAGTCCGACTGTGTTCATGTGATTTTTGTTTTTTTTAAATGTTTGTTTATTTCATTCATTTTTTGATTGCATAATAAATGCTGAACAACTTGCGACCGATAATTCAAATGGTCTTGACGAGAAGAGGAACGGTAAGGCGGAAGAGGAGAGAGAGGGAGAGAAGGGGAAAGAGAGAGGGAGGAATGAGAAAAAAGAAGTGCAATAAAATGTATGGTTGTATTCTGCGGCTGCTGAATCTAAAAGACGGTGTGGTGGTGTGGTGTGACGGTTTGGTTTTTTTGACGTGCAAAAAAGTAATGCATAAAAGCGAATTGAGAGATGATGCAATGCGCATTGCATTCTGCATTTAGACCTTCTTTCGATCTTCGAAACATTTTCTTTTTGCATCTCATTCACATTACGTACGGCATCGATGATGAAGAGGAGCACTGTGCACACAAAATTGCAATTTGCATTCAAACATGAGATGTGAGACCGAACTACGACGGCTGATTAACCAACGCAGTAACACGCAAACCTTGTTACTCTTTAACAACATTTCCTCCTTACATATATCTATCTACCTAAGGGGGAATGGCTCGTGGTATGGGTTAGACCTCTCCTTCACTAGCTGTATATAGTTGGAACGAATTTTAGATTTTAGTGAAATATTCGTGGAAAGTTTTCTTTTATCGCCAGAGGAAATGGTTTTTTTCTTGGATGAGAAGAAATTTACGATGTTTATTTCTGATTCATATAAACACTTTTAGGAGCTATGCGCGTCGCATTATATCAAGGGCTTTCTCGACTTCTGAAATGTTGTGGCGCTAACGGCCTCAATATCTAAGGGCGTCCTCATTTCGGATATTTGCTTCGTTTCATGTTCATAGATTGTGCGCTCGTTAAATTTGTGTTGCTTATTTTTTGCAAACTGAACGATAGAGTCAAGCTCTTTGCATTGCAATACTCGAGTCCTCATAACACTGAACTGAGTCCCTCACCTGTCCACCGACACAACCTCCGTCTCAGTTGCAGTTATGCCGCCTATTCTCAGTGGTACATCAGTAGTCCATCTCAATGGTTGCCTGAATACTACCGGAACATTATATATATATATATGTATATATATACATATACATATATGTATATGTATATATATACCTTGAATACCTTGATTAGCTGTGGTTTCATCGATTTCATCGTTCTCTCCATCGATGCAGCTGGCAAATTTTCCATCTATCGCGATCCTGACCTCGCCGCATCCAGGCAACGCCATATACACGTCGCAGCGGAACTTCCCATCTTGTTGGCGGTCTGCGGCTCGGTCGCTTAACATCCCTTGGGTACTATTCTACGATTCGTTTAGTCCACCCGTTGTCTTTCATCCTGGCTACGCGACGAGCTCATCTTTGCTTTCTTTTGTAAATCTCTTCAATAACTTCATTCATACCAGTTCTAGAACGCAAATCTTCGTTGGCAATGTGTTGTAGTCTACTGACACCGACCAAGCGTCTTTCAATGGCTCGCTGAGTGGTTGAGTTTGTATTAGTCGTCGTTGCTTGTTGCAAATCGGTGTCCTTCTTGAATGTCATCTATGGGTTTAACTCGCAGACACAAAAATTACGACCACTTTAGCAGCATTGATTATGTGGATCGCTAGTGTATAGGATTATCCTTACCTTGAATACCTTGAACAGCTGTGGTTTCATCGATTTCATCGTTCTCTCCATCGATGCAGCTGTAAATTTTCCATCTGTCGCGATCCTGAGCTCGGCGCATCCAGGCGACCCATATACACGTCGCAGCGGATCTTCCAAGCTTATTGGTGGTCTGCCGCGCGGTCGCTTAACATCTCTTGGGTACCATTCTACGATTCGCTTAGTCCATCTGTTGTCTTTCATCCTGGCTACGTGACCAGTCCATCTTTGTTTTCTGTTCTACATCTCTTCGATGACGTCTTTCACGGGAGAACTTGAACGCAAATCTTCATTCGCGATGTGTTGTCTACTAACACCCACCATGCGTCTTTCCATGGCTCGCTGAGTGGTTGCTAATTTGTTTTCTTCAGCAAGCGTGGTGTTCCACGTTTCACACCCATAGAGTAGAATAGGGAAGACGGTGGAATGGAAAAGTTCTCCTTTTACAGACGGTGTTGACTTCGTATTGCAGAAGATATCCTTGAGCTTGGCGAAGACTATCCAGGCTGCTCTTCTCCTCCTGCTCAGCTCCAGACCCAAATCTTTGTTCATTTGCACAATTTGTCCCAGGCACGAATATTGTTCCACGAGCTCGATGTTCTCATTACCGAAATTCATGGTAAACTGTATAGTTTACCATAATGTATACTTGCCGTTGCCTGTGTGTATCGTTGATGCTCGATCTTTACGTATCGCACGCTATGGGAATGAATTTAGTCACTCACTTTCAATTATACCACTTAATAAAACGTGATTCAAAAATTCTCTTAGAATATCGGCGCTTACTTATAAAACGGCATACAGAGGACTCTTCCCTTGAGAAGATGATTAAAACTCCGGGAATGAGTCCATGAATTTACTCGAAAATTGTCACCCTAAAAATTCTTGTGTTCATCCTCGTCAGTAAACTTCTGCTTGCTTTTCCTGAAATATCGAATTTGTCAGCACTTCTCGTTTGGTCTGTTCGGGCTGAGCTCCCTATCCACTGTGGCAATCCTTGATATGTTTGCGACTGAACCGATGTAAGTATCACTTGAGATTTTGAGTAGTCTGAAGCTATTTGAGCATAACCTATTGCCTTCTTGCCTCTTTGCTGCAACAGTTGAAGGTATAACTTTTATTACTTGTTTACCCACCATTGCTCGAAGAAACATGAGTTGAACGAGTTAACTCACCAACTGTAATGAATATGGAGGGTTCCTAACTAGCTCGAAATAGCCAGCTATCAATGAAATTTAGACAAATCCTTTTTGGTTATGGAGAGCGCGGGTAGGGGGCTGAGGGGATGGATGGTTTGTACAAGTCTGATACAAAACGACTTCAATCAAGCAGTCAGTCATTGATTTATTTTCATCCGCTTTCTGATTGAACATCGCTTCTGGTTCACCCGAATGCTGTTCAATACAAAAAGGATCTTTCGCTACTGATAACATCCCACATTTTAAAAAAATACTAATTTTTGTAAAGGAAAACATCTGGCTGCGTCTCCACACCATTGCGTCCGTCATTGATGTAAGTTCTGCAGAGAGCGCTACAAAGTTAATGCAGTGTCCCACAACGATTGACTTTAATGACCGCTGTTTTCAAATGTTGATCAAATGCGAAGTACTCAGATCAGACTTACGAGCAAAACGATGATCAGATTTTAGTTGTTAATTTCATGCTTTATCGCAGGTGTACGTTATATTAGGGTGGCATGAGAGTATCATGAACGAGTGCACATGCGAAGATTTACACAGCGCTGAGGCGTGTTACGTTGTTTGTGAAAGTGAATAACGTTCGACATGTGAACTCGAGCGGCAAATAGCCGACAGCATGGCATCAACACAAAAAAGAATTGTACTTTCTATGTTTAAACGAGTCAAGTGTTTGCGTTAATACGAGCACGCTATGGCAGTGCTACCCACCAAACCAACCGGGTTTCACAAGCTGTATGCAAATGTTAACACTGATATATTAGCAAATTCTTGGTCAAGTCGACCGACACATATCTTCTGCTTTCTCTTGCTTGCATGTATCCTGTGGCCCGACCGATTATAAAAAGCCCTTCGAAATAAGCACAACTTAGGGACTTCAAAGCGGCTACAGCTTCTCTGGATGTTGACGGATCGGTCTAGGAAGTTGTACAGGGAAAACTCCCGAGGTGAAATTGACAGACAGAAAACAGAAATGCGCATATACACATGTATAGGCAATAATGCAAATCATCTGAAAGAAAAAAAAAATGCAAATTTGTCAAGACGCATGAAAAAGAGCAGTTACTCGGAGTTTAAAGCGCAGCAGGTCCGTTTCAGTGAAACTTAGTATATTTGAACGGATTTGATTTCGAACTACTATTAACAATATTAGCTATGCGGACTAGGGAATATACGCGTAAAATGGTAGTGGCATACTTAGCAGTTGTATTTTTTCGTTAAGCGGTACCACGAAGGTGTATCATGCATCATTTACATCTTCACGAACGGGACCTATTTTAGTGAACCACAATTGATACTTATTTTATGAGCATCCCATGTATGCAATGATCGTTTTTTTTTCGCAGTAACACGTGTAAAAAGATATGCTTCTAATTAAAGGCAAACTATAAATGAGAACAAGTGAGGTGTTTGTGGTATGAGTGAAACACCAGAATGATTCATCGTATCGCATTCTATTTAGCGAGTATTCGTTAGAGTGAATCGATTCACAGCAATTGGTCTGCGTTCATGTACAGTACAAGGATATAAAGGTAGCTGTAATTTCACCGATTCCCGTCATCGATGCAGCTGACAACCATGCTTAGGACTGAAGACGATTGCCTCTTCTCTTCCATGATTATTGTGACTAGTTTTGACGGCCTGTTGATCAGCCTACTGGCGATCCTATGTTCATAAACCGTTTAAGAATGGCATTTTTTTTTTCAAATAAAAGTCATACCACCATCGTTAAAATTTGCAACACCGATTGGAATTTCAGACGCGTCTTAGTCTGAGTGCCTGCTTTACTAGGCTTCAACTAGATTTTACGATCGTTTTATCTGTATCGAGTGGGTATCGCTTTTGACTTGCACGTGATTTGGTTCAAACATACTTTTATGGAGTAATGGACTTGCTTTAGTCACTAACCTACCTGTTCATATGTTGCTTACAATTATTAGCGCTTATGGGCATTCTTTGTAGGAAAATCGTAAAGCCATTGCAGTATTTGTGCCAAGTTGTTTCATAAACACCGAACAACCATGGTGGATCTGGTTCGCTGATGATAATAGAGGTTGACTCTTCTAGTGGGGGTATTATGGATTGCGACATTATGGGAAATCCGTCAGGTTCTGATGGTGGCACTGAAGAGCTATCGTCTACTTTGGTCTCTAAACCACTTCAAAATGATTCTGCGCCCGAAACCGACAAGAAGATCACCGTTTTCTGGGAATACGAGCTTGTCAAAGGCAGATGGATTCGGTTCAACAAGGCTATCACGGAAAAGCTAAAGTAAGTGAACTTCTCGAGCTCTAAGCTGAGTTGTTGGTACTGTTGTGCTTGAGATGACGAAATGGTCGAAGTCAGTAAGAGAATCGCGGAAGCGCTCTAATCCTCAAGAAAATTAGCAAGTGGGATTTTAGAACGGAAAGATATTGAAAGTGACGCCTTCAAAGTTTTCAATTCTGGCCCCGTGTGCTTAACAGATTTAAATGTCATCCTCTTAAGAGTGCAAAGATCATTGTCTTACTTCATCATACGGAGCTGTGCAGCATGAAGGGGGTGTGGGGAGGGGAGGGGAAGGGAAACTGTGAACGTTTTCTTTTATTCTGAGTTCTCCATAAAAGCAGGCGCTGTGGCGTCGGTGGCGACGCGTACCGCGTACCTGGCTATGTTTCTATCAGGATTCATCCATCATTGGTTGAAGAGCGCTCTGAGCCAGTGGGGATTTAAGTAAATTTTATTTTCTGAGAAATGGGAAGATAGCTCTGAAATGTTTTGGGGCCGGTCAAATTTAAGTACATATCGTAGAGCGCCTGCTTTATAACGGCAGCCACTTGCCATGTCGCATAAATCATAGATAAAGGCATCGTTTTCGCGTGCCGATCGGGCGTTATGCCGAATAGCCCATAAATAGTATCACAAAAATTTTGTGCTAGTTTAGAGTAAAGAAGGCTTTTGAATGATGATCTAAAGTCGATGGAAGTACAGTAAAAATCACTAGGATTCGTCGGCTGTGAGAAAACTGTTCAAGCGTAGCTAAAGCTGATGGGCTTCCGTTTTGGAGATTGTGTTTCTTAAGATAAGTGAACGAAAATGATAACTATCCGTGCGGTGATCACTCTTTACGGAGGCAGTGGGCGGACCATATAAGGGTGGCACGTTCTCGATGTATGGGTGAAGAATAGTTTAGCTTTTGGGTTGGCAGAGTTGTGCAGATTCGAATACGGTTCTCCAAAGGGTTTCTAAGCAGTTGCAGTTTCTGAAATCAGAGATCAGAGCCAGAAAGAAACGCTTGACTCGTATCGTATTCATAAGATGCTGAGACGTGAAGTAATGAAATGCATGTGAAGAAGACCTGAAAGAGTCTTCTTATATTTTGCTTTGGTCTTGTGCTTCGTTTTGCGCATAGCAGTAGGGCATGAAGTAGAACCCAGGCATACGCAAGACACCGTTGTGTTTGTACAGAAGTGCTTTTTTAATACGAACTAGGCATTTGAAAGAGGGCAAGGGATTGGGCTGACTAAACTAATGATGGTGGAAGTGATGTCAGGTTTCAATTCAAGACTTTAAAGATGTCAAGATGTCTACTTTATTCTCTCGAATCTTCATTGTAAGTCCTTTCTTAGTCTGTAGTCTAAATTTTTGAGATGAACCGAGTTTTTGGCGCTCAAGATATTGTTAGATTTAATTGTTGGTCATCTACAAACGTAACCGTAGCATAGTTTCAGTAACAATCTTTTTTTGTTCCATAAGAATTTGAAATTGTTTCTGATTAGCTTTCTCGCTTCCTTTCAACGATCTTTTAGTGCCTTTCCTCTCCTAAACAGTCAAAAATGACAAGAAGCTTATTTTATACCGATGCTTATCTTTGCATGATCTCTAAATGCGTTTCAGTGCAGCGAATAATGATGAGCCAGTCGAGGTTGAACTAGATGAATCAACGCTGCAAATACACCCGGGCACCATGAAACAGCGCAATGTGACGAGCGGTTATGTGCGCGCGGTTCGATGTGTGACCAGAGTTGAGAATGGTTCGTTTACGGGCGCATTGAGTGCTGTTAGAGCCTATTCGTCGCAAACATATCGAGACGTGTTTTATACCTGGTAACGAGTAGTAGAAACACCGCTAAAACTAATCATGTGCATTTCAAAGGGGCATCATATGTTGTCTGGGTGGAGCGTTGTACAGGAGAAGAGAGCAAGCGTGCTGCCATTTTCACTTAAGCGTGCACTACAAATACGGGAACTTTGGCGCCGGTGATTGTAGAAGATTAAGAGAGGATATGAGGGAGCGGGGTTGGGTAACGTGTCAAAACAGCCAAGAAGCTTTCCCTTCGCCCCTCCCCTCCCCCTCCCACCTCAGCTTTGTTTTTACTTCCTATCTCTCAGCGTTGCTTTTCATCTGGCCTGCAAATATCGTGATAAGATTACTACCTGTGACACGACATTAGTATGATAGCTGCGTTGTTACCTGATAGCGTTACAGGAGACGACTGCTATGTGTGGGAATATATAGACGGAGGAAGACGATGGAAAAGCTTGGACCGTGGTTCGGCCGTGAAGTTGGAACTCGCCTACAAGGAAGGTGCGCCAGTTGTCGATCTTCGCTTGGCTGGATCGGACTTCACAGCCGATTTGGATGCAAATACGATGAAAAGCGTTGATGGCCAACTTGTTTACAAGGTATTTGCGTTGTTTCGACTGTAACGGGCGAAACGCTAACAGAATTGGACCGCATATAATTGAGCCAATGACTGTTGCGTGTTTGATTCTCGTTCTCCTTCGATTAAACGATTAGCAGGATTCGACTGGTAATGGGGTGCATAATGTAGGACGCAATTACTTCCCTCTTAGTTGACTACGAGCGAACGTAGCACTTCAACCGAAGTGTGAAGTCGGAAAATTATGCGAGTTTTCGGCTTAAGGGCAAGCGTGACGCTGCCATCATTTTTCTAAGATAAGTGGTCCTGTTAGAACACATCAGTGCGACATCGCCACATAAGAATATTGCATCACAGCTACGCGTCACCACCTGTCGTTTGTCGTAAGTATTAGGTTATGTATTTATGTTAGCAGCGTCGACTGGTGCAACAGGGTGTTGAAATTTTCATCTGGCGGCTGGATCGAAGTCGAGCGTCGCGAACCTACCATTTTAATGAGAAGAAATTCGAAATAGCAGCCGTTAAGGCTGTGGCCTGATGAGTCTGTATAGTTCTCATAAATTTCCATGTGAGCTACCACTGCGACTGAATTGAAAGAATCGTTGCTGTCTGTTCAGCATTGACGTGACAAATCATTATTATGGTTTCGTTCGTATCTGTGTGATTGCCGACGAGAGTAACATGAACTCTGAGATTCTACCCCGGGGGACAGTTATGTGAGCCCGCAGGGAAAAGAGTGAAACTGGGTGGGTCCTGTGCGGTGTTGCATCTCCATAAGGGAAGCTCAGTTTGAGGAGAAAACGAGTTTAAGGATGTTTTCTATCGAATGGCTTGCTCAAGAATGACTAAATTTGAGAGGAGGAGGGGGGAAGGGGCTGGATTTAACGAAAGGAAGTAGTCCGAAGGTTTTCAATATAACTGATCGGATAAAAACTTTACCGTCGTCCGATAGGTAGATTGGTAAGGCGATCGCTGTAGCCATTTCTTTTAGCAGTTGCCAAAGGTTGAAATATTCGTGAAGTTTGGTTTGGGTTAGCAATGAATGTTTTAATCATGAAGGTTATGCTGTATGATAATGACAATAATAATAAAAGCGCCATTTTGAGGAGGGCTAAGGAAAATGCTTTTATCGTAACTAATGCTAGTATCGGTAATGTAACCTCGGATGATATTAATGGCGATGGTGATGCAATTGTGAATGATCTTAGCTGCTGCAGTAATTTAATGGTGAATAATATGCTTTATATTAATCTGCTTTGGCAATTCTGCGCTCGTGAAACGTTTTGTTTTTTCAACAGTGAACTTCGGACTTCGATTTGGTTTCGCTGACATAAGTTTCGTATAGACTACGATGATAATTAGAAAGTAGCGTTTAGTAATTAAATTACTTTGTAAAACTTGCTCTAATTAGCTTTGTTTAGATGCGGCGTAAGATATCAAACGCTGAAGCAGCAATGAGTGCTAGCCCTGCACCATCGGCCGCCACCACACGCGCTATGGTGAAGCGAAAAACGGCTGCTAAACAGGAAACCGTTTCTACTGCTCAACAACCTACGACAGCCGAGAATGCCAAGAAAGCAAAGGTCAGTTCTACTGCTGCGGGCTCTTGATCGCGTGGAAACTGTTTTGATCGGCGTGTCCAGGGTGAGGGAGGGGAGCATGTCCAGAGGTGATTTTTCGAATTCATCTTACCATGCCACGAATTATGAGAATGCAAAAGTGGTTCTCAATTTCAAAGATTCAAAGACCGCTCGGGCCTTTAGTGCAATGTCTCGGTGTTACTGAGATGCAATCCACACGCCGAGCACAGCCATTTCCCTTGGCTGTTTTACGTTGTTAAAACCACCCGCTAGCTGGGCTAGTCAGTGGTATGGTTGAAGGCAGCCGGGAATCGAACCTAGGTCTTCCCGCATAAGGGGCGGGTGATGCACCAATGAGCTATTGTCCCCTGTTGTTAATTTAACATCGGAAAGATCACGTTGTTTTGTTTCGAATGCCGGAAAACAATTATGGCAATCATTTCACTAAAATATGTATATGCATCCTTGAATTCAGTCGTTACATCAATTGCAGTGCATTGTTCTAGAGGTTGAAGCACTCGCAAAAGCTCTTTATGAATGCAATGTGCTCGTATTGACTTCCGCACGCACTGAAAACATCAATTGCAGTGCATTGTTCTAGAGGTTGAAGCACTCGCAAAAGCTCTTTATGAATGCAATGTGCTCGTATTGACTTCCGCACGCACTGAAAACATCAATTGCAGTGCATTGTTCTAGAGGTTGAAGCACTCGCAAAAGCTCTTTATGAATGCAATGTGCTCGTATTGACTTCCGCACGCACTGAAAACATCAATTGCAGTGCATTGTTCTAGAGGTTGAAGCACTCGCAAAAGCTCTTTATGAATGCAATGTGCTCGTATTGACTTCCGCACGCACTGAAAACATCAATTGCAGTGCATTGTTCTAGAGGTTGAAGCACTCGCAAAAGCTCTTTATGAATGCAATGTGCTCGTATTGACTTCCGCACGCACTGAAAACATCAATTGCAGTGCATTGTTCTAGAGGTTGAAGCACTCGCAAAAGCTCTTTATGAATGCAATGTGCTCGTATTGACTTCCGCACGCACTGAAAACATCAATTGCAGTGCATTGTTCTAGAGGTTGAAGCACTCGCAAAAGCTCTTTATGAATGCAATGTGCTCGTATTGACTTCCGCACGCACTGAAAACATCAATTGCAGTGCATTGTTCTAGAGGTTGAAGCACTCGCAAAAGCTCTTTATGAATGCAATGTGCTCGTATTGACTTCCGCACGCACTGAAAACATCAATTGCAGTGCATTGTTCTAGAGGTTGAAGCACTCGCAAAAGCTCTTTATGAATGCAATGTGCTCGTATTGACTTCCGCACGCACTGAAAACATCAATTGCAGTGCATTGTTCTAGAGGTTGAAGCACTCGCAAAAGCTCTTTATGAATGCAATGTGCTCGTATTGACTTCCGCACGCACTGAAAACATCAATTGCAGTGCATTGTTCTAGAGGTTGAAGCACTCGCAAAAGCTCTTTATGAATGCAATGTGCTCGTATTGACTTCCGCACGCACTGAAAACATCAATTGCAGTGCATTGTTCTAGAGGTTGAAGCACTCGCAAAAGCTCTTTATGAATGCAATGTGCTCGTATTGACTTCCGCACGCACTGAAAACATCAATTGCAGTGCATTGTTCTAGAGGTTGAAGCACTCGCAAAAGCTCTTTATGAATGCAATGTGCTCGTATTGACTTCCGCACGCACTGAAAACATCAATTGCAGTGCATTGTTCTAGAGGTTGAAGCACTCGCAAAAGCTCTTTATGAATGCAATGTGCTCGTATTGACTTCCGCACGCACTGAAAACATCAATTGCAGTGCATTGTTCTAGAGGTTGAAGCACTCGCAAAAGCTCTTTATGAATGCAATGTGCTCGTATTGACTTCCGCACGCACTGAAAATGTACTGTTTAGAATATTTTTTTTCTCTTGTCCAAAATACATGTCACTCGTAACTCTTCGAAGGCAACTTATTTCAAAATTTTTAGTTTTGAAATATAAGACAAAGCATCTCACCAATAAGTTACCTGAAAACTAGCATAAACCTCCAATTGAGATCAACGTTCATTACTGGTTTTTCTAAAATGCTCTTAGCTTGAACAGGATCCCGAGATGTGCTCTCTGGTTTGATTCATGTGATGGTTGACGGCGACGAACAAATGTTACTATTTTCATAGAACACTATACTGTTGTTCATTCTTATCCTTATTCTTACCGCTCACGCATTCAGTGCGATGTCTCGATGTTACTGAGGCAAGCAGAGCAACATCCATCCTTGGCTTGGCTGTTTTACGTTGTTAAAACCACCCGCTAGCTGGGCTAGTCAGTGGTATGGTTGAAGGCAGCCGGGAATCGAACCTTTCCCGCATAGCATAAGGGGCGGGTGATGCACCAATGAGCTATTGTCCCCTGTTGTTAATTTAACATCGGAAAGATCACGTTGTTTTGTTTCGAATGCCGGAAAACAATTATGGCAATCATTTCACTAAAATATGTATATGCATCCTTGAATTCAGTCGTTACATCAATTGCAGTGCATTGTTCTAGAGGTTGAAGCACTCGCAAAAGCTCTTTATGAATGCAATGTGCTCGTATTGACTTCCGCACGCACTGAAAACATCAATTGCAGTGCATTGTTCTAGAGGTTGAAGCACTCGCAAAAGCTCTTTATGAATGCAATGTGCTCGTATTGACTTCCGCACGCACACATCAATTGCAGTGCATTGTTCTAGAGGTTGAAGCACTCGCAAAAGCTCTTTATGAATGCAATGTGCTCGTATTGACTTCCGCACGCACTGAAATACTTCACTCTCCACGGCTTCAGCTTAATGATTCGCGGTATATGCGCCCACCTGTGATCTTGTGAAAATCACTTTTCTACCTGAGCCAGCGTCGTATATCTTTGAATTCGGATTTCACTGCTAACGTTCCTTCGCCTGACAGGCGTACGCTATTTCGCAAGTATACTTTAGGTTGCTGCTGGTTATGCCTTCACTCAGTATTTCAGATCGAAGCTGCAAATGGGAGCACAGTTGTCGAACCAAAATCAGTGGACGCCAACGATGACACCGGTGATACTAATAAACAAGTCATACAGCCGAAGTCGAAGTCAAAGGGGAAGAGTGGTATCGTGTTTTGATGAAAAGCATTGAAAATTTGGTTATAGTGAGCGGTATGTGGGCGGTTCACCGAAGGAGAGTTTTTGGCTACTCATCAAATAAAAATGTATTTCAATGTTAGACAGTACGCTGGTAGCCAAAACTGGGAAGGAGGGGCTGATCAAGTGTAATTCCAGTTCACTGGAAGGAGACTGGAGTGGTTGCATTCAATGTTACTTTCGTCCCAACAAATGTTGTTGCTCCTATAAGTCTCAGTGCTGTAGGGGTGCTAGCTAACTGGCTGTTACTTTTCTTGTTATCCGTCCTGAAGAAGCTTAATCTCCTTCTGTGGAGTATTGGGAAGGAATATTTTCTTTTTTGTTTTTTGTCATTGTTTTCTTTTTCAACCAGCTTTCAGCAGCGTTTAACTAATAATTAATGCAGTTACGCATACAAGAACTCAGGCTATGCTTATGATGCCAGCCCTTGGTAGAATCGCTAGACGAGGTGTGTAAATAGGTTCAGAGGGCTTGCTGCGGTGATTCATTTAGAAATGGGTAATGTGGTTCGTATTATCTTTGATCAGATACGTTTATGACTCATCTATGTGGTCGTTGGCAATGCAGTTGTGGAGCGAGTGTTCGCATGATTAGAGAGGGAGAGAGGAGAGTTCAGAAATGGCTGGTTTTGGTCTTAGTTTATGAATGAAAGGCGGTAAAGTTTTGGCGCAATTAGTGCCACTCTCATCATTGAGGAAACCAGTGTTCGGTGATCTTATACACTGACGTTTTTCAGACGGGAAGAGTCAAATGCATAAATTGCTTCTAAAGGGTTGTGCTGCAGTGGACGCGGAATGTGTCGAGAAAGTGGGTGTTGCCCATGTATACACCGAGGCTAACGATATCTATGATGCCAAACTCAACCAGGTAATATTGCTTCACGTTTTATCAGTTCATGGATTGCACGACGCAAAGTTTTTGTGAAGTTTTATGCGAAAATCCACATCAGCGAAATTTAGCTTTTGTTCACGTGAGAGGGGGCGTTTTTTGTAGACCCTTAGTCGCATTCATTTTCGTAGCTTTTCAGCTGTTTTTACCGAATTAGTCATGAGCTTTGATGCTTTTTAAAAAGAGGCGGTTTCCTCTTTTAGGCATTTTAATGAATATTTGCTCAGCTCTTGCTGTGTTTTTGTAACACTTGTGATATGTTTATTTTAAATAATCCACTGGCATAAAGTAGAAGCCAGATATTTTATAGCTTTATTATAGACGAATGCACAGAACAACAACAATAAATACTACGTGATACAGTTGCTGGAAGATGACGACGTGAAGCGTTATTCGGTTTGGTTTCGGTGGGGACGTGTTGGCTATAAGGTATTAGTCGTTTTCTTTCCCTTTCGTTCTCGCTGTGGTAAGCACTAGTTATGGTTGCAAAAAATATTAATAAATGCGTACAACCGAAACTTTTGTATAAGAGGTCACCTGGGCGCATTCAGTTCTCCCTCACTTCCCATTATCCTCCTCCCCCGTGCCCATTCCCATTTTTTCGCGCCCCACCTTACCTCTTTGCCACCCAACAATATAGGCCACACAAAAAATGAGGTTATAAGTGCTTGTGCAGATTTTCTGTAAAGTACGAGCAAGCCACTTATTTGATATATTCGGAGGAGGAAAGGGAAGCACTAAAGGGGTTAAGTTTATGAAAACTTCATAAACGTTTCGAGACTACAAGATTAGGTCTCTGGTTTATGACGGAGGTCGGAATAGTTAATATTTAGCGAATCAGCCAATGGATGGGTCGATTCGCTTTAACAAAGCTTCGTGTTTCAGGGACAGACATCTTTAGTCGGTTGTGGATCAGATTTGGACAAAGCAAAATCGCTCTTCTGCCGAAAATTTAGTGATAAAACTCGTAATGAATGGAGTGAACGTAACGATTTCCGTAAAGTGGTCGGCAAATACGATTATCTTCCGGTTAGGCGGTCTCGAGTTTCTGTTTTTGTTTTGCTTGATCAAATGGTATGCGCCAATCATTCGGCAAAAAGTGACTATGAACGAAAAGAGTCGGCGGATACATAGTGAGGGAGGAATAGTCATTGCTTTGGCCGGAAACGCATTAGGATTTGTTCTGGGTACAGAGCAATTAATGGTTACAAGATGTGGGGCGGGATATGTATTCATTGATGGAATAACGGATCAGTTTTTTCCACTGTTCATCAGTTATTATTTACTAGTTTATTAATGGTTTATCTAAACCTGGCCTTCCTTTTCCATCGGATAAATCATTTTTAAATGTTGTATACTTACTTTCCAGTAAACAGCTATGATATTCTAATTTTATCTGAGAACTCACTATCGTATAAGTTGGAATAGGGCGCTGTTGTCTTCCATTTCTCCCGCTTATGAGACGGTGATCTATTCTAGAGTGGCATAATAGCTTCAAGGAAATGCATTGTTTTCAATTGCGATTTGCGTTTAACCGGGTGGAATAAAGACATGCCACATGAATTTGCTGTAGTCTGTCGTCCATGTTCTGCTTTGTTTTCGCAAAGCAGTGACTACCGTTTATTTAGATGACTAACTGACAGCTGGGTTATAGACCGATTACTCAAAGCTGATCAATGAGCACAAGGGAGCGCGTGATGCACCAAGCGATCCACCACAGCCATCAAAGCTCGCCGATAGCATCCAGCGGTTGCTGAATTTGATCTGTGATGTGCGTGCCATGGAGGAGACTGTGATGGAACTCGAGTATGACGCTACTAAGGCACCCCTAGGTTAGTTAGTGGTGCCGTTAGTCTGCTTAAAGGGGCTACTTTTATGTTTAATCTCAAAGACATTGCCGTGACAACTTTAAGAGACCACGGGCCAACGAATAAATTAGGCGCATAAATCGTTTTCTTTTTGCCAGTTGTTTGTCGTTGTCGTTGAAAGATTTTTTTGGCATATCCACTCAAAAGCTATCCGAACGCGTTCTACGTCGCCGTTCTCAGCTGTTTGCCTCTTAATCGAGTGGCTTTTTAGAAATCGAGAGTACGCATTACAGATTGCAATGCTTTAACAGATAGCGTTTTAGGCTTCAAGGAAGCGTACGTGATCGGAGGGGATAAATGTCCGCAAAAAGCTTTTTTTTCCATAGGGAAGACCCTACCTTGGTTTAATCAAGCCATTCGGTCTCCCCATTCTTCCGTTTTTCTGAAGCTGTATTATGTGGGGGGCGAATAAAAAAGAACTCAAAATAAGCATTAAGCTTATTTGCATTCGATCAACTGCGGTCGTTTTGGCGTTCAGGTAAAGTGACAGAAGAGCAGATAAAGGCTGGCTATGCGGCATTGAAGAGAATCGAGAATTTCATCAAGAAGAACGATTTTTCGAAAGCATTCGTCAATGCAGTCAACGAATACTACACCAAAATTCCACATTACTTCGGGTAATCTGCTCGCTTTTGAGTCACTTCTTTTCATAAACAGTGCTTTTCTCACTTTTTCTGGTCCTTCTGGGGGCCTAAGGCGATTTTGAGGGAACGCACGGGAATTCGGAAATCAATCTGAGCAAGGAAAGAGCATATATGTTCGTGCTGACCTTGAGGATGTAACGTTGTGGGACGGTGAGACATCTTTCGACTGAAATTGTGACTGTTTGCGGTCGTCTTTAGCAGAGGAATGCAGATCCGCGCCGAACTTGCAGAGTTTGAATAAGACGAGTTTCAATATTCGGCATGCCTGATCACTCCGAGCACACCATCCAATCTAACGGGAAGAAACCTCCCAGATCTTGCAGATAGCTTAGTAGTTAAGAGAAACTAAGGGAACAGGGCGAAGAATGGTTTCTCAGACACGTTGAGCTTTCCTCCGATCACTGCGCCAAGAAAATTTTCATTTCAGAATCACATAAAAATGGCTTATATTATTCTTTTTTTTTGCGTTGGGAGACTTTTTTGATTAAAAAAGGGAGACGCCGAAATTTCGGACTGTAGACGACGGCGTAAAGATTTGAGGCCTCTGAGATACTTTTCGCTGAAGTTTGAGGAAAGAGGAGACAATGAAATCTCAATTCTCTCATTAAATTTTTTGTTAATTTCAGCATGCGGCAACCTCCGCTAATCAAAACACACGAACAGCTAAAAACAGAGATTTCTCTTTTGGAGGCATTAGCCGAAATAGAAGTTGCTATTCGTACACTCAAGAAGGACGGAGAGAACACAGCTGTTAACCCTCTCGACAGACATTACGCCAATATGAAGTGTCAGCTGGAAATTATAGAATCCGGAGACTCGAGATTTGAGGTTTGTGTGCCGTGTGCCATTTGACCGAAGATCGCATAATTAGGAATTGAGGGCCGAATCATCAAAGGCTAAGAATTGTACGGAAATTTAGGAACAGATGATAGTGGTATTCTGTTCGTTCGAGGAAATGCGGCACGTAGGGGACTTAATGCGTTTCAGTTTTTGTCTGAAATTCGGACAGATTAGAGGAAAAAATAGATAAAATGGGACTGAAGCTCAATTGGGCAGTTTTTTTGCAATGTAAGGAGTGAAGAAGAGAGAGACATGTTCTTGGATGATCGCAGGTTCAGTCAGCGCTGCCGAATTTCGAATGCTTGAAGTGTTAGTTCCCTGCGAAATGAACTTCCGTATCGGAAGTGCATCAGAAAAGCATCATTCTCAGTCGCTGTGTTCTGCTAAAGCACGAGTGGTTTTTTCTTACCACTGCGAATTATCGTTACTTTAATCGAATAATTAGAGTGCCAGTTGCTTAAGCATAGGTTAATGGTGAGTAGAATGAGCAACCAGAAGATCTTATTGTAATCGACAGACATGCTAGCAGAAGGTGCTAGTTGGGCGATTCTGATGAGCTTCGTGTAATGGCACTGTCCACGAGTATCAATATGCATTTTAAATTTTTCACAAGTTGTTTCGTTAGGCTAGTGTGGTTTCAATTATAATATTGGGCAGGCATGTGCAAAATAGACTTAAGATAAGCAGTAGATAGGAACGTTTGGACGTGATGCTGTTCAAAAATTCACTTGTTATGTTTGTGACGGATAACAGCTGAATTTCAGGACCGTAGCAGTTTTTGCCGTCTCGAATTTTGTTCAGAAGGTGCAGTCGTTTTTATTGCTATAGAAGTTGATGTTTTAGCGCTTAGCGTACTTTCCTCTCAAATCATCTCGTACACAGTACCCTTTGTGTAGTTGTTGCCTTGCACCTATCTATTCACATATCGGAGACTGACTGGACTAAAAGACTTTGACGAAATGGTTATGAGCACTGATTTGTTACAGCTGGTGGAGAGATATCTGCAGACGACACATGCCTCAACTCATAGTCACTATCGCATGCGCCTAAGCAACTTATACGCTGTCAACAAAGAAGGCGAAGCGGATAAATTCATCGGCGGCATTGGCAACAGGTCTATTGCTCGCATTGTTTTTTTTTTGGAGGGGGAGGGAGGGGGTTGGCGAGTGAGGGGTTGGGATTCATTCATTATATCTTTATGAATTTTTACTGTTTTGGTGGAAATATCTTAGAAAGAGTTTTTTGCGATCGTATCGAATAGTAGACTGGTTCCGGTTGTCATCTCTTGTGGCATGGTTTTTGATTGTTGTAGTTGGGATTTAGCTGAGTGATGACTTTGAATCACTGACTTTGTCAGTGAAAACTCAGTGGTCCGAACTCTTTAGTCATTCAAGACTTTCCATATGTGCTTATCAGGCTGTGTCCCATTCATCATGATTTATTTCCTTCCTTTATTTCAAAATTGCTAGGCCGTGAAGCTAGGAACAGTATACGCCGCATATCTGCGTTTTATTTATCTTCTCCTGAAACACATGTAACACTCTTAAATCATGGTCATATCGCAACGAGAAGGGTTTTCGTAATGATTAAAGTTAGCTGAATTCGTGGATTGCCTTTTTTGAAACAAAAGTGCCGGGAGGCAAAGGAGTTACTGGGATTTCGAAAGCACTGAGAATAGGGCAATGTGCACAGTGGTAGGTGAGAGTATTCCAAATATTGCTGGCTGGAACAGAAGGATATTTTTGCATTTTTGTTGATTTTTTAACATCTTTATACGGATATGTAAAATATTTTTTTCGTGTTATTTTGGAAATATTAAATGTATTGTTATGAAATCATCCTTCGCAAGAAAACCTTCGTATGACTTTCCGATGAGCACGGTTAAATTAACATCGCCATTCCTCCACCTCGTAATTTTCAAAAATTTTTGCCATTCACCATTCTTGAGCTAGCTTTTGTGGATTACTGTTTTGGTCAAAATTTTGCGATTTAGGGCTTCTGCGCCAAAACGGCCTTAAATCTTTGAAGTACCCAAAGAAAAGGGCTTTTAGTGACACCGAGTTTTGTTCAAAATTTTACATTCTTTATTGTTTATCAACCCGCCAAGTGCGTATCACCCGTTTTATTGATCTCATGGTAAAATATAGGTGAACGTTAAGAGAATATATATGCAAAGAAAACGTTCAGAGAATCAACGAAGAAACGTTTGAAACTTGACCGTTCCTCGTTTCTCACCCAAAGTGGTTTGACGTCCTCATCGATGATGAGGAATAAGGAAATATTTTTTGAGTGACGAAAAAGTTTTATAGAATGCTTCTTTGGCATGGTTCGCGTCTAACCAATTGGTATGGTATTCTTTCACAAGGACTTCGAATCGCACCTCCAGAGGCTCCTGTCGTAGGTTCTTTTGTGTTACAAGTTTTCAGTGTTACTTGCTCTCGTTTTAGTTAGTTTTTAACAGGGTTTTGTGGTACATGTTTTTATAACGATGTCTTCAAATGAATTACGGGAGGTAGACAGGTTGCTTGATTTGAATTTTTGTCGTTTTTATATCCTGTCAGTGAATCGTTTTGAGCGCTTAGTAATACTGAAGACGCTGCTGTGCCTATCGTTAAAGTAAATAATGTAATTCATTTCAATCCTAGGCGTTAAGGAAGAAGAGGCGTTGAGTCATGTCGTTTTTGCCATGCGCTTATGCCCAGGAAACGTTGCTAAAGTAATACACTCAATGTTCACAATGGCATCTCCATATAAAGAGTCACTAACTACTTAAAACTTGTCCGACTCAGTATTAATCTGTGTGGGGATCCAACGTTTCATTGGCATCTCGATGGACTTTATATTTGAATCTTCTTCAAAGACAGTCATTTTTCCTGTCTCAGACAGTCGTGACAGCTTTATCTTTCAAATTTGGTAAAGAGTTGGCTAAATTTGAAAGAAGCATATAAGCAGTGACTTCTTCAGAGATGTGGCCAGTATTCAAGGAGGTTGTGCAGTGTTCTTTATAGGGAGACGCAGTATGATAGAGGGAGTGGTGGCTGGAAACGAAGTCGAGGGTTTGCAAGGTATCGTGAACTTTTTGTCGGCTAAATGATGCTTGATTGCAGACCGGTTACATGTTCGGTAAGGGAGTGTATTTTGCGGACATGTCGAGCAAATCGGCCAATTACTGCTTCCCACAGAAGTCGAAACCGGGTCTACTTGTGCTCGCCGAGGTAGCGCTAGGTAATCAACATCAGCTGCTCCAAGCCGATTATAATGCGGATAGATTGCCAGCTGGAAAGCATAGTGTGATGGGACTTGGCTCGATTGGACCGGATCCAAACGCAAACATAACGCTGTAAGACTTTTGCGTTAGGAACGAACGACTTGCTGAGAAGTATGCGTCGTCCAATAGGAAATTGCTTATTTATTCGAAAAAGACAGATGTGAGAATTTTACTGTCCAGCCACTTAACTTTCAATGTTCACATACGTGAACTTTACGTATTGTCGATGAGCTTCTCTTCCCTTCTCTTTCCCGTTTCTTTAACGTTTTCCCCGAGGATATTTGCTTCTTCTGGGTTGAGCTTCATGTTGCGTGCGTTACAACGTTCGGATTGATGGAGCAGAGGGGGCTGGTATTTGTATGAGCCGTTTTAACGGAGCTATCATTATTATTTAGTGGAGGAAGATTTCAGCGGGATGCTGGTGTTTTTGATGCGTTGTAATCGTTAACTCGTTAACAGATATTTGTTTTAGAATTCTATGTTATGCAGTAAAGCGAGAGTAGCAATCATCAGGAGCGGCGAACATTCCTTACATTGTATATTTCAGCCACAGAAAGCAATCGTTATTGATAAAGAGGCTTTTATTGCTCAGTCATCGTTAAGAGACTGCGAGATATCTCCTTTTACGTGGATCCGTTTATTTTGAGATGTTTATTCATGTGAAACCTCAAAAATATCTATGAGAATCCCATTGGGCACGCTTATGACAACGCTGGAAAAAAACGAAGGTTTTTTAATGTATGCCAGTTTTGGCAGGCTGTTGATTTTGTACGGGATAAGAAAGTCGCAAAACAAACATTGCGGCCCGTCTCAAGGATTTTGAATTGGGAGGACAACGTACTGATTTTCTGATGAGAAACTCTTGGTTTGGCAACTTTGTTTTCATTAAATTTGATATTTTGACTCTCTATCAGTTTTCAAGTTTTGTGCTTGATAAATATTCCAAGTAGAATAAGTTTTCATCTTAGCGGTCATAGCTACATATTACATAGGGAAGAGAAGTGCTTAGAAGGCACATCGAAGGAATTCCGCCTTTTAAATTTTGACTTGTATTTTCGGGTCAAAGGAAGGTGTCGCAGTTATGGGGAGGGGGACGATGGGGTAGTGCATTTCTGGACGTTGAAACCACCGTACATAACGGTCAGATCGGTAAGCTAGTTCCAGCTTGTGAACGAGCGGTCTGAGGCAGTGGAGGAAATAGCGGCGTCTTTAGGTTTCTGAGCGGTAAGAAACAAGTATTGCATTTTTACGCGTAGCGATATGTTGTTGTATGTGGCTGTTCACTCTGTTGCGCGAATGTTACACAAACATGCCGATCGGCCGTTATTCTTAGTAGCTTTCATGTTATTGGCACAGGACTAGTGTTATATGCTTAGCGGGCTTCATTTACAGGGACGACGGTTGTGTAGTGCCTTGTGGAAAACCAGTTACTCTGGACGTGAATCAGGCTAAGGGTTGCGCGCTCAATTACAACGAATATATCGTGTACAACACCAATCAGATTCGCCTTCGCTACCTGGTCGAAGTCGATTTCCTATTCGACTTCTGATCGCTTCATCTTTCTCTTTCTCCCAGATGTTTTTTTGGCTCTGATCACATTCCCTGTTCTCCTTTCATTTGGTCAAAAACGGCTGTGACACATGTAAATTTTTTTTTGTGATGAGAATATGGCGCAGTTGGTAAGGGACAGGCAATGATGCACGCATTCTTTCAGGGGAACGGTTGGAAGGGGGAGGCGGGTGTCTGATCTGCAGATTGTGGTGGGCAAAAATGATTCTTCCCAGCGCTTGTACATGGGGAGAATGACATTTAGGAGATCGGCGGCCTTCGTAGCTTTTTCCTTCTACGCACGCCACTTGGGACGGGCGCGCATTTTTAGATCGGTTCGTAGCTGGAAAATGCAAAAGCTTTCATTACATTTGAGCGATTTTTCTTGTTCATATCGAAATTTCTTCAAATTATGGTCATATATACCTCTGTTGCATTTTTATTAAACGCACAGACTCAGCTTTATTTAAGCTATAGTATTAGCGTAGTGATGCTGATGCTTTTGATGGCCATACGTAATTCATATAGTACTTGTTTTACCTAGTACACAGTTCATATATTTTTCAGCAGTTTCACACTGCCCGTGAAAAACGACGCTAAGAAGTGATTTTGTAGAATAGCATGAAACATATTAAAAAAGCCGTTGCATTAGCTAACTGCTGCATGAAGTATGCGGCGCCGTTTAAGGATTTATGGAATAGATAAAATTAAGGAGAATTTTGTTCGTCGTTGCAGTTCGTTTGCTTCGCCTTCCACCTTTCATCACTTTTCTTTGTCACAGTGAGCTCATGTTGGCCATATTTTATACTTTTTTTTTAAACAAATGGTTAATCGGTGATCTTGATCAATACTGATCTAATCCTTCTAAATGCCGGTACGTCACAGTGAGCTCATGTTGGCCATATTTTATACTTTTTTTTTTAAACAAATGGTTAATCGGTGATCTTGATCAGTACTGATCTAATCCTTCTAAACGCCGGTACCCTTTTTTCTTATTCGCCACTTGGGACGGGCGCGCATTTTTAGATCGGTTCGTAGCTGGAAAATGCAAAAGCTTTCATTACATTTGAGCGATTTTTCTTGTTCATATCGAAATTTCTTCAAATTATGGTCATATATACCTCTGTTGCATTTTTATTAAACGCACAGACTCAGCTTTATTTAAGCTATAGTATTAGCGTAGTGATGCTGATGCTTTTGATGGCCATACGTAATTCATATAGTACTTGTTTTACCTAGTACACAGTTCATATATTTTTCAGCAGTTTCACACTGCCCGTGAAAAACGACGCTAAGAAGTGATTTTGTAGAATAGCATGAAACATATTAAAAAAGCCGTTGCATTAGCTAACTGCTGCATGAAGTATGCGGCGCCGTTTAAGGATTTATGGAATAGATAAAATTAAGGAGAATTTTGTTCGTCGTTGCAGTTCGTTTGCTTCGCCTTCCACCTTTCATCACTTTTCTTTGTCACAGTGAGCTCATGTTGGCCATATTTTATACTTTTTTTTT
>JPKZ01000319.1:570044-581294 GCA_000803305.1 Toxocara canis | reverse complement strand
CCCCCCCATCAGGGTACCTCTGTGAAGAGAACGGAGATTATGAGCACCAGTGAACGGCTACCGTGGCGATGCTACTCACCAAATTGAGTTTATCAGCTTTCATCAAATATTTTCGTGCTAGTTATCGAAATTGCTGCTGTGGTTGAAGAAGAATATTCTGCTTGATTGTCAATTCGATAAGTAAACATTGGTTGATACCTTTCACGTTGGCACGCCAATATTATGAGATAAAAGAAAGTAACTGTGAAATTTTACCTGTGAAGAGACCTTTTTTAGTTGAGGTTTTAAACGAGTTTGTGGTTTGGTTTTATCGCGAGGTCCATATCCGATTAACTCGATGCGTTCTTCAACGATCGAGTCCCCATATTCTGTGTAGGTTATGCTCTCGGTTGTTTGTACTCGAATTGGACCTGCGTTTATTAAACATTATCTGCCCGCATACATCATTCCTATTTGTCGCACAATAACGATGCCAGCAGCTATACTGAATGTTCAAACCTCAATTCGAGTAAATTGGATGCAGTTAACCATGGTGGGCGAAATATGTTCGCAAAAGAACGCTCAAAATAGCATGAAAATGAAAACCGCCCCTAACTGCAGGAGAATTTCAACGAATTTCAACCGTCGGCCTAGCTTACAGTTCACCTTGTCGTCTTAGTGCTCAATGATAACTCCTTTATTGCCACGGCAAGCGATTTATTTGAACGAAAAGGATCCAAATTTTTACGCAATCGGCTATGCCAAAAAAGTGAAAGCTAAAACAAAGAAAAAAAGAAAAAGGAGCCAAAAAAAGGACCACGACGAGCACGTTGAAAATCTTAGGTTAGGAACCTCATCCGAATTAGCACCGCCGCCGCTTTTGAAAAAGATTACTTTTTTAAAGACGTCTTTCTTACCAATCAGACGACAAACCGGGGTGTTCGGATCCGGTTCAGCTAGCATACTTTTATTGGGCTTCAGGAGCAAATCTACCTTCAAGTTCTTCGGTATCTGAAATGTCTATGCAGCGATTTGTTCACAAAATAACGATGCTATGAAAGCATGCATTTATGGTTTTTGAAGTCATGATGAATAGATAGCGTATAAGCGCGGGAGTGTGAAGAGTAGTGGTTGGACATGAATGCGACATAAAATTATGGGCCAGAAATACTGCTATAATACCTGTATAAGGATCAGCACAACCTATGTAGTAACGGTTTTTTTTCATTACTGTGATAGTTTTTTCGAAGGCTCAAACATAAAACAAAGTGCCACTACTCTTTATGACTTCCATAGCAACCCGCAGCGTTGTCACTATAAAAAAACAAATTCAAATTTTGAAAAAAAAAGCAAATTTCTTCTGAAGTTTCTGGACTGCCCCGAATAGTGAATGGTTCTAATCAACGTTGCGACAAACTGGTAATGTGATAAATATAAAGGAGCATCATATGTCATTTATACTAACTGCACTTTTTTTTCAAAGTGGCGCTGTAAAAGTGACGGTAGTTCGTTTTTGCAAATTAATATTCGCCCTTTTATAAAGCGATATCCTCTCGTGGACTTTTCTTCCCAAAAAAATGCACACATTTTTCTTTAAAACCGATGAACATCTCTTACTTATTTGCTAAAATAAATTCCAGTATCTTAAATTTTTGGCAGTTTCAAGTGAAGGAATATTCAGCGTGATGAAACTGTGCTCTTGTTCAGTCACAATGTAGGGAGCTTGAGATGGCAGAAAGAAGTCACAATTCACTTCAGCGATCGTGCTGTAAAGAGACCAATGCATTTAGATTGTTAGTGGCAAAAGTGCTACATCTTGAAGTAAAAAAGTAACAAAGATTCTATAAATATAAGAGTTTATTAGCATGCGTGAGTACGGGTTTTCTGATTCTTTTGCGCACACATTAGCTGCTGACGTTGACCGTTTTGTTTGCATTTGAAGATGTGGGTGCACCCATCCGCAAACCTCACTTTTTCTTTTGAAAAACTGGTCAGGTCGATACTTGACTGAAATCGGCGAATCGACGACTCGAAATCTGAAGAAATAAATAAATGGTATCACCTTTTTCAGCTTCTTTCGCTCATTCGCTAATTAAAATGAAGGCATTAGTGAATGTTTGGATCAAAGTTGGACTCAAGGGAACGCTGCACGAGGATTATACTGCAAAAACTACATCTGTCCATTCTGCGTCGGGTTTTAGGACCAAACAGAACGCCTTAAAGGTTACTCACTTCAATTTTACTTTGAGCTTCTCTGTCCCAGAGTATTACAGCTATTTCTGAGTGCATAAGTCGTTTTTTCATATAGCAATGACATTAGCAGCCGCATGATAGAAAGCATAAGGTTTACATAAAGAACAGTAATTCCAGAATGCTCAACGTAATAAAGAAAAGAAAACCTTTTCTGGCATCGTTATTTTTGTTAGGTTGTAGGCTATTCCCTTTCGATAACGATTTTTTTGGGCTGAAAAAGAAATAATTCCCTTCTAGAAAATCTCGGACAATTGCTGACTTCCATCAATTACGAATTCTATTTATTAATTTCGATTATTAATTTCGAAAAATCGCTGCTGAACTGTTTCGAAAATATTGCATTCCTTTTGTTTAAAGATTTAGTATTTTTAACCTTTTTCTTTAAAATATGAATGATTTCCGTCGTTGGATCTTATGCATAGTTGCCAAAATCGCATATTCAGTGGATTCAGAAATACAAATGGCAAACAGCGAACGAAATAACATCTATAGAACAATTTACGACAAAAGCTTACGACAAACAGGTTCGGGAACTTTTTGGATTGGTCGCTTTACTTCGTTTGCTATTTTGACTGCTTTCCAACAGTTTTAGCATTCCTTCAACGTTTTCGTATGAATTGCCCATCTGAAAAAGGAAAATTGTGCTCGTAGTTGAAGCGAAATTTTGGTCAAATCATATAGATCGGAATCGTTAAGGAATGCTTGCAGGACAAATTGATGCCCTGAACAGCTGGTCAAAAAACGTATCAGAGGAAGGAGAGACTCGAGGGGGTTCTTCGCACAACCTGTTCAAAGCGGTTTTTAATCAGTGATGATATCGAACGCGGCGAGTGGGGGAGTCCACAATATCAACTGCCATCGCCCGTCGAAGCCCGTTGTAAAAGAGTTGTGTCAGTGCCATTACAAATATAGTAAATTTCAAAGCGACATTCAAGTACAACTTTCGTAAAATAGTATAAATGTTATTCTGAAAGCGGCTGCTTTAAAGGTCAAACGGCAAATGCGGTCTGCTTGTGGTTGATTCGAACGGCGGACATGCTACATGTTTGCTTCACGAAATTGGCCGCAAGCAGATCATTCGATTAATTTTTTTTTGTAATTTAATTAATTTCATTAATCAATCATTCAATTAATTTCACAGCACAAACGATAGGAAAGGATAGAAGTAGGTTAAAACAGGAATGGAAGGAAAAGCAGTTTGAGAAAGAGAGGTAAAGAGAGAAATCAAAACTTACGAGATAGTAGGAGGTAGTAAAAATGTCGCCAACGACGCTGCGAACAGGACTGCTCTTCACCGGAGTGATCGCTTCCTTTGGATCTTTTCCAGAGCTCATCCCTCAATTCCCTTATTTATTCAGTCATCATATTAGCGCGAACTAAAACTCCCTGTTGACGTAGCCCCTATTGGCTACTCCTCCCACTTTTCACTGTCCTCTTCCCCTTCTCCATTTCCGCTTCTTCCACGAAGTCTCGACATCTATAACCTCAAGGACATCAGCCGAGCTAATATGACAACTTCTTCTCGAGCTTACCAATAAGGACGCATAGAAACGAAGGAAGCGACCATGAACTACTATCGCGTAGATTCACTACTCTCGCACGATATTGCAAACCCCATCTTTATTGAGTTAAATAATTTCAGCACTTCAACGGTTGCACAAAATGTAATGGTTAGAAGGCGGTGGTCCTCTGATTTAAATTTTCGCATGCAATTGAAAATGTGAATCTGCAAATCGTCATCGAACGCCATAGTGATGTATATGAACGTTTGTTTGTCTATCCTTCTGGTTTTGTCAACTAATGAAAGCCGATGGAAATATGTAATTGAGGCAGCACTTGGTACACCGATTTCAGGAGGATGTCTTTCGTACAAGTGGATTTATAGACTGCGTTTAAAATCGTGCATCCACATAGGTAATATGTAATTGCTTGAACCGCTAAACTCATGAAATAACGAATTTTTTGTTTGTGGGCATATATGGCCTGATCGACTGATTATTTTGATGGCGCTGCACTGCTAGATGCGCCTAATTATTTGCATGTAGTTCTTAAAGTAAGTTGCTCCGACTGGCGAAATTACAAAATGAGAAATCCTAGGAACTTTTTCAGCACTCATCATCGCTAATCATCTAGCAGGAAGCACAAAACTGCAGCATCATTTTAAAAAAACACGACTATTCACAACGCGATACCTTTAAATAAAAATGCACCTGGTGGTCGTCCAAACCGTGAGCGAGTTAAACTTCTACAACAATGATATGAGTTAGCTTGCTGCATTGAGCATGCTTTTTTTTTGCAATTTTTAGATTTTATTTTGAACGACTAATTAAAATTGAGTTCGAGAATCGTTAATTTTGTTTTGATCGTATACCTCATTCATATATGCAAATCTATATTGCTCAAAAGTTCTCATCAAGCGCAATCTCATCAATTATTCTTGAAGTTTAAGAGTAGATGAGCTGTAAATGAACTGGTTGCTATTGATTTTTTCCTCTTCATCGACGATGTACGGCATTCGTCATTTAGCGTATTTAACATACGAAACCTTTAAATGAATGACATTAGCAAGTTAAAAATGTAAGGCGAATCGTATAGCGCTGCGATATGAGGGTAAATGATTTGTGGGGAAAAGAAGCGTGAACAACTAACTGCTCACATACATGCGAATCGCTTACTCATAACATTACTGTAATTCTTTCAACTTTGCGGCATTTTGCAAGGGATAAGATCACATAAGCACATGGAAGAAAAGTACATAAATTGAAAAGTTGAATTGAGAGAGTATCGCCTGAAGGTTTGCTATCGCGCCTACGCGTGTACAGCATATGTTTGGGTAGATGAAAGAGCTAGACCATGCGGACCTATTTGAAGCAGCTAACGCATAAAGTAATCCTTCTTTATCAAAAAAAAAACTTCGTCGCTCATTCACAGTTATATATTTCAATGAGTGAAAATACTATTGCGAAGAGATGGTAAGCTGCGCTACGCTAATTAGAGCAGCGCTCTAGCAAAAGGCAAACGTTTGATTTAGTAGGTCTTACGGCCTAAATGCACATCTGTCGACAACAACAACAACAACAACGCGGAATCAATAAGGGAAACACCTCAGTGCGCATTATGCTGATACATTGTTTGGATTCAAAAGTAAGGAATAACATGGCCTAGCAAAAGAGAGAAATTTTTAAAGGTCAGCTTGGGTGGTACCAACAAATTCTGTGGTATTTTTCAATAGTTCATCAGCGTTCTTAACCTTTCTTTTATTGGTGTCCTATGGCACTGTGAAAGATGGTAAATGAGTTATGAGGGAATGGAAAGGGGGAATTGAACGGAGAGAGAAGTTGGCGAAGAAAAGGAGAGGTCGCAATATGCGTAAGTGATAAGAACGCAATGCTCGAATTTCAGTGCCCTCATCAAGGAACGTACAATGGTATGAATAGATAGATGTCGTAAACCCATGAATTCATACTCAGAAGCTTGAATCATTTCAGCCGGAGCGATTTTATTGAGGAGTTGGACTGAATATGAGAGAGCAGGGAACTTGCACGAATTAGCGTCTCAAATGGGTGAAGGTGGAAATACTTGATTAATAAAGCCGAGGATGGGTCGTGTTTAAAAATAATTTGCTCCAAGTGACTGAGGTATGGTAGGATCAAATTTTGCGGAGGGAAAATTGAAATCAATCGGATAGAATCGGATATGCAAATTTCCACCTTCAGAAAGGAAGAACTAAACTGGCTAAAAGGGATATACTTAGGGAGAGGGGATTGAATGCGATTGCTCTTGACATGATCTACTATGTCTTTGCGAATTCACAGTCGAGATTCACGTGCATTTCATGAATTTCTTTTTGAACGATCTATGGCATATCTGACGTAGGTTAGTGCATAAGATTACTTCATAGTACAGCCTTCAGGCTAATGTGATGCGGCTAATTATTCAGCCGAATGTTCAACAACTAGCTCATCGGATCAGAAATTGAAATGCTCAGAGAAACAAGAACATCAGTTTTAGCAGGTGTGCTCGAAAACATTGTTATCAAAAGAATTTCGATTTTTACACATTTTTACAAATAGGTAACAGCTTGTTAATTATTACACCGTGGGCATCCGACAAAAAAAACTTTGACACAATGCTCATCAGAAGAATCAATACATGTTTAAGCTTTATGAGGTATTATTTGAAGTCTATTGCAGAGTCAGTTGATCAAAGTTCAAGAGAAGGAAATAAATCGCAAAGCGTTTTTACTGCGAAAAGCAGAGGTTTTGCAAATGGGAGAAAAAAAGGAAGAAATTTTGCGTTATGAGACGAAATATTTGAAAATTCATACAACTCAGCTGCTCATATACAATTTTCGTAATGGCCTTACTGATATGCATATAAAGTTTTTGAATGCACAATTAGGTCGAAAAGCTCATCTTGATCAACAGATCATATCAGACAGATCAACAGATTATATCAGACAGATCAACAGATCATATTAGACAGATCAACAGATCATATCAGACAGGAGAGAGTATCGCCTGAAGGTTTGCTATCGCGCCTACGCGTGTACAGCATATGTTTGGGTAGATGAAAGAGCTAGACCATGCGGACCTATTTGAAGCAGCTAACGCATAAAGTAATCCTTCTTTATCAAAAAAAAAACTTCGTCGCTCATTCACAGTTATATATTTCAATGAGTGAAAATACTATTGCGAAGAGATGGTAAGCTGCGCTACGCTAATTAGAGCAGCGCTCTAGCAAAAGGCAAACGTTTGATTTAGTAGGTCTTACGGCCTAAATGCACATCTGTCGACAACAACAACAACAACAACGCGGAATCAATAAGGGGAACACCTCAGTGCGCATTATGCTGATACATTGTTTGGATTCAAAAGTAAGGAATAACATGGCCTAGCAAAAGAGAGAAATTTTTAAAGGTCAGCTTGGGTGGTACCAACAAATTCTGTGGTATTTTTCAATAGTTCATCAGCGTTCTTAACCTTTCTTTTATTGGTGTCCTATGGCACTGTGAAAGATGGTAAATGAGTTATGAGGGAATGGAAAGGGGGAATTGAACGGAGAGAGAAGTTGGCGAAGAAAAGGAGAGGTCGCAATATGCGTAAGTGATAAGAACGCAATGCTCGAATTTCAGTGCCCTCATCAAGGAACGTACAATGGTATGAATAGATAGATGTCGTAAACCCATGAATTCATACTCAGAAGCTTGAATCATTTCAGCCGGAGCGATTTTATTGAGGAGTTGGACTGAATATGAGAGAGCAGGGAACTTGCACGAATTAGCGTCTCAAATGGGTGAAGGTGGAAATACTTGATTAATAAAGCCGAGGATGGGTCGTGTTTAAAAATAATTTGCTCCAAGTGACTGAGGTATGGTAGGATCAAATTTTGCGGAGGGAAAATTGAAATCAATCGGATAGAATCGGATATGCAAATTTCCACCTTCAGAAAGGAAGAACTAAACTGGCTAAAAGGGATATACTAGAGGGGAGGGGATTGAATGCGATTGCTCTTGACATGATCTACTATGTCTTTGCGAATTCACAGTCGAGATTCACGTGCATTTCATGCTTTTTGAACTGAACGATCTATGGCATATCTGACGTAGGTTAGTGCATAAGATTACTTCATAGTACAGCGTTCAGGCTAATGTGATGCGGCTAATTATTCAGCCGAATGTTCAACAACTAGCTCATCGGATCAGAAATTGAAATGCTCAGAGAAACAAGAACATCAGTTTTAGCAGGTGTGTTCGAAAACATTGTTATCAAAAGAATTTCGATTTTTACACATTTTTACAAATAGGTAACAGCTTGTTAATTATTACACCGTGGGCATCCGACAAAAAAAACTTTGACACAATGCTCATCAGAAGAATCAATACATGTTTAAGCTTTATGAGGTATTATTTGAAGTCTATTGCAGAGTCAGTTGATCAAAGTTCAAGAGAAGGAAATAAATCGCAAAGCGTTTTTACTGCGAAAAGCAGAGGTTTTGCAAATGGGAGAAAAAAAGGAAGAAATTTTGCGTTATGAGACGAAATATTTGAAAATTCATACAACTCAGCTGCTCATATACAATTTTCGTAATGGCCTTACTGATATGCATATAAAGTTTTTGAATGCACAATTAGGTCGAAAAGCTCATCTTGATCAACAGATCATATCAGACAGATCAACAGATTATATCAGACAGATCAACAGATCATATCAGACAGATCAACAGATCAACAGATCTATTTGAATTGCAAAAGTTCCATTGGAATCATGAAAATTTTTTTTAAGACTGCAATTTTTCTATTGCTCAAGTTGAAACTGGCACATTTGTATGCCTTATCTAATTATCGGCTTTACTTTTTTGCAGCATTCTTTTCGCTAACATGTCGCAGTTAAGAACTATACGATTAGCACCAACCGCAGTTAGTGTGGTTTGCATGCAAGAGGCTTCGTTCGTTTCGTTGTTCGTCCTTTTGGTGAGAACGTTTCACTCGCATAGCGATTTTTGATCATATATACATAAGTATATCTGTCGTTGCTGTTTTCATTATATTGACATCGTTCTCTATTAGGTGCTCATTGCTCTGATTATACATTTGCGTTGCTGTTCGATCTCATTCTTGCAGTATTACTTCACCGTATAGCGTATTTTTTATTTTATGAAAAATAATTATTTTACGGGATTTTTATGACGATGAATAGTGCATATGATTTTTTTTAAAAAAATTGTGGATCAATTAATTTTTAACACTGAATTTATAAAATATCGTATGATATGTGCATTGTTTATCACCTTTTCGTCGATACCGTAATTGGATTTATTTACAAAATCAAAGATAACAATTTAGAGCGCTTATATTTTTATGATGTTTTATCGTCTCGATAACCAACAACGCTTCTTAACCTTTTCGGTTGTAACACCGTTATGATAACGTATTGACATTTATGTATGGCACCCTTTAGCTATTTGACATTTACAAGTTGTGTCGTACAATACTGAAAACGTTGTGAGTGAGATGAAAGAAGGACAAGCGTATCTCGCTTCAAAGTGTAGCAATAATTAAAAATTCATTCAGGAAAATCGGCAAACTCGTTAACTTCAAACATTCACGTTCCTCTTCATAGGTCTTTTCATAAGTTGGATGATTTCCTAAGCAGTTTGCCGATACATTCGATGAGAGGCAAGCTGTTTGTAATAAGCTCGACGCGGAACAAAAACGTCATGAGAGTGGAACACATCTTAGTATAAACATGTATTGTATCGGCGTATAAGGCTAAATACTTGTTCGCATTATCTATGGTATTGTATCGATTTATGGATTTGTCTCCTCACATATAGTAATTAAGATGTATATTGAATATTTTATACACAATATTTGCTCTAAAATGATCGTTCATTAGAGTTCATTTAAACAAAAGTGCATTGAAGCATTGGCGATGTGCGACCTCCATACGAAGCATCCTTTAATGAATAATATCAAGAGTGAGAAATTCTATGCGAAGAAAATTGATGATTTTATTTTTTTAAAATAATTTTGCTACAAATAAGAATTAAAAAATTTTCCACGTAGTTAATTGGCGTTTATAGAAAATTGCAAGAAAATTGTCAGCGTAAAATAAACTATTAACGAATTGTACATTTATCGTCTACAATTGCTCAAGTGATAATGCTGTTACGACTAAGCCTTTTATTGATGATCTAGTTGCATTCAATTGAGCCATTAATGTATAATAGATCGATAGACGTAGTAATAATGGGCTGAATTACTGAAATTAAACGCAACGAGCACGAAACGACTCATAAGTTCGAACGCCCTTATTACTGCTATTCAATGTGTTTATCGAAATTTTCCCGAAAACATTGACGTATAGCGCTGCTGAGTAAACGAAGTTTTCTCAACCAAAATACTTTAGTTTATGGCCTTGGAAATTCTATGTGCATTTTGTGTAGTGTGCGATAAACGGTAAGAAAGTTTTGTTAAGGTGAGTTAAAGTTGAGAGTATTGTTGGAAACTATAGAAGGTAATCGATTATTGTTTATTTGTTTACTTTTAAAACTTTAATTAGTGACTGTACTGTCCTTCTCAATTTTAGGTATACAATTCAGTGGTGAACGTAATTGAAAATCTTTCGCTTATACTTAAACGCCATATAGAGTTATAAGTACAACGCATGCAAAAAAGTTATAAAAAAAGAAGAATCGGTAGACGCACTAAATCAATCCACCACAGCATTTTTATTTGCTTGTTGTTGTAGCTTTCAAATCTCTTCACCGCATATGCGTAACACGTTTACTGCGTTTAACTTACGATCGATGGTGGCAGTAGATCAATGGTAGAGCTCCCGCTTAGTATGCGGGAAGATTTGGGTTAGATTCCCGACTGCTTTGCCAATGGATCGCCAGCAGGCTGACCACTAGACGTTCCGAAACTGGTCAAAACAACAGTGCTTGGGCATGGTTGGTCAGCTGCATCGATACGAGAATCGTTGGAATTACAGCTGACTTTGCATCCGTTTGCAACTAGTGACCAAATATTTGTTGAGTTAATGTGCGAATTGTAATGAATTTCTTGTTTCTTAAAGTCTTATCGGGTAGCCGTTTTTATCCATGTTAATTGAGTGCGTTTACTTTATTTGTTCATGCAGTAAAGTGTTGAGGAAAATTGTTAGAAAAAGTGTCATATATTATAGGAGTTGCGTGCAAGAGTGTTATAGGTGTAGACAGCATTGTTCAAATTGAAATGCTTGGGACAGCATGATAGACTTCCGTATTCGTGACACATCCATACGTAATGGTTGATACGAAATGGCTTCTTTATTGTTCGTCACATGCGTTTGCTATTCAATAATGCTATATTTGTTGTATCGCTTTTAGCTCGTTAAATCAAGAGAACCGGAAGTGAATAAAAAATGACGTCTAATGCGCACTTTTTTTAATAGAAAGAAAAAAAAACTATGATTGAAAAATTAGAAATTTTTTTTTCAAATGAAATCCAACGAAGGAAGTTAAGACTTTCTATCT
>JPKZ01000319.1:551396-570039 GCA_000803305.1 Toxocara canis | reverse complement strand
ACAGCATCTAATCCAATGTTTTAGGCATGCCTTAAACACATCTTCTATGCACTACGATCTGTACCCTCGGATGGAACGTTGAACAAGGTTGAATCGGAGGAAGAGGAAGGTCGGCTAGTACTAATGGGAATAAGTGGCAAATTTCTTCACCATTTTTCGATCAGATTCGCAAGCCATCGAATTAGTTCAGTGAAAGGGATTGGAAAAAGAAATTTTTTTTTTCGAAAAAAGAGTATCTTTCGGTATCTTTACTTAAATAGACGAACGATTGCTATTGGTGGTGGAATGTTCGTTTATGTAGCTTATTCAAAGCATAAAAATTGCTAGCGAATAGGATTTTCCGATGAAGTTGCTCTCAATCTGTACAGCTATGTATATTTGGATAATCCGTTGCCGAAAATGAAATTTCTTGCTAGTATATCGGTTCCATTCTTGTTCAACCGAAGAGATCAGCGCAATTTGGGCATCATTATCAGCAAATTGGCGGTTGTTTTTGCAAATTTGGCGCAAAACAAAATTGATCAAATGCGTTAACGCTCATTTCAGCCAGCACACTTATGTGCGAACTTCGTCATGAGCGAAACGGATCTTTGCTCGAAAACACCTCTCATGAACAACACGGATCTTTGATCTAGCAACAGCTGCAGCAACAGCATCAACTAGCAACTTCCTTCCATAGTCAAACAAATTCTCTCACCCTGTCTCATGCGCTCGCACAATGTTTTTGGCATTCATCGCTTCTCATGTACTCTACGATTGCTTTCGTTGCTAACTACGTTGACGAATTTATCACTTCATTTCTCTGCTGTTGTAGTATAACTGCGGTGTCTTGTCTGTGTTCCCTCATTTCCAGTCGCTCACACCGAACGCATCCGATTGTCTCAACGAATGAGTCAGCATATAGGGCATGATGATTTTGGTTTCTTCTGCTTGTTACTCGATGTGTTGAAAACATTGGGGTTAGTAGTTGTGAGTATTTGAACAAATGCTTTCAACATACGCGTCATCGATAATTTGGTGAATATCTTCTAATTAATTCCGTTAAAAATCGTTCTTTAAGGCATGCATTTCTTCTAAACAATTGAGCCAAACAGCTCTGAATCAGTATATCGGCCAATTCGTGCGTTCATTTCAGTTGTCTATCCAATAAGCACTTCTGCTCGCCTTTTAAAAAAAATCTTTTTTTTTTTGCATCATTGCTTTTAAGGATTCTTCTGACAGATGGCCCGAATTCTTCGATCTGCCAGAGCGTCTATAGTCGCATTGGCTTTTCATAGTCGCCTTTCGCCTTTTTGAAGCTGTTTTAATGCCATTTTGTAAATTTCATCCAGTTCAACGTTCAACCATTCGTAATGAATGGGTCGAAATAATAATGAGCATTATGCATTACGTTGTGCTGTACTTTTTTACTTTTTGAAGGGCCTAGAAATATACTTATTTATTACTTTCAAAATTATGCATCGATCTTTTCGTTCGACTAGCAAATCGCCATGGGCTGGAGAGTAAAGTAAAAGTAATGTATCTGTATATCGCTTTATTGGCCATCTAGCATATTCACATAATTCTTTACGAATAGCCTATTTTTTCACATAAGTTCGGTCGTTTTTTCTCTTATATTTTTACATTTTTTTCATTCATTCTTTTTTACATTTTACGTTTTACATTTTTCGTTTTCTCTTACTTGTTCCATTTTCTATTATACACTTATTTAGGGAATTTTAAGGCTAGTTTTTCGTGATGCTTCGAAACTGCTCAACTGACTAAGTGTTCTTCTGTCATCGTATCTGCCAATGTCGGAATCGAAAACTATTAATTTTCAGCCTATGATTGCTTAATGTGCTTTATTGTCTCTTCTATTTACTGCTCATTAAATAGAGTAAAATGTTGCGCTGAATTTTGACCAGGAAGTTGACCAGAAGTTGACCAAATTTTGACCAGAATTTTGACCAAGTCTCTTTTTGGCGTATCATTCGGGTCGACCAATACGACATTAGTATAGTTGTTTGTATTCGTTTCAAAATCGGTCTGTTCTCTGCTGACTAAGAAAATTAGTTACATTGTGCTTTTTTTTTTGAGGAAATATACACAAATGGATGGCATCGATATCTGTCGAACTTTTTATTTGCGACCAATTATTAGCGCATGAATTTATATTCCTTCATAGCGATTTCGATGAAAAAAAACTACCCGTTTAAGGACACCAACATTTTGGAACGTTTAATATGGCCGCAAAAAGAGTTGGCTAGAAAAGAACACGGTTTTGCAATAATTTTTATGTTCAGTAAAAATTCTCTAATGAAAAACGAGAAAAAAAAAAGGTGCTAATGCTCATCACGTTACACTTATATACTTCGTTTCAGACGTAAACGATTCGATACTGTTTCCGAACTGTACGCGATTTTTAAATCCTAGGTTTTTTTTGGATGTAAAACGACGAATACACTCCCAGAAATATGCTACTGTGCTTTACGCTTACCATGGCCATATTTTCAGTCGTTAGCTGTGTGTGCACACTGAATCATCATTTATACTTGTGACGGCACACCAACCTCAGCCGCAAATGAAGTTCACAGAAGGCAGCCGTCTGGAAAGTACGTAGAGCTGAATGTACCGCACACCATTTTGGCGCATCACAAATCAACCACTTGTGTGTTTGCGCCTCATTTCGTTTGTTCATCGAACACACAACGACTGCCGCAAACGCTCTTTTGCGTATATGCTGAGTACCCCAACCGGTTTCATTGGCTTTGTAAAAATAATAGGTTTTTGCGTAATAGGTAATGAAGAGACATGAACGGAAATCAAGGAATACCTCAGTTATATGCTGCCAACTCTTACGGTCAGTTCAGTGTGTGTTTAAAAAGTAATTTTGAAAAGTAGCGAGATAAAGTTCGACAAGGAAAGAAACGTTGGATGAGGGCAAAGAGACAAGTCGAGAGCATGAATAACGCCGAGGAAAGTCTGGCGAGGAAGAATTATGTGATCAATGATGAGAAAACTATGAATTTCCATTTCATTGTCGCAGTCAGTCGGCTGGTCAGTAACAAGGAAGTGATCTATGGTTATGTTATTGAGTGCATGATAAGTGAACTACCTCGCATCGTAGAAAACATCATTTACACGTGATACAAACGCTCAGCTATGACGTATTTCCCTTTTGCGTTGTTGCGCAAATTATTTTCGCTTTGACGGTGTTGTTTCTTCATTTCTTCACCAGCCGGTCGATGAAGGATGTTCTTATGTAATCGAACCGATTCTTATCTAGTTAATGTCTTGATTTTTCCAAGAAATGAAAAGTTTTCCATTCAGTTATACTCAGTGTTCGTTTTTCATTAGAGATATTTTGAAGTTTTATGAAAAATTGAATAGCGGAAATTTCGTTGATGAAATGAAATTATACATTGCAAAAGTTGTGCTAGTATTTCAAAGTTTCCGCAATTTTTTCTCGAATGAAACACATAAATAACCATAGAAATTTGAAATTTACTTTCTTAGTCGGGATCTATAAAATGATATAAAATCTACAAACCAACTTCGCTTTCCATCACTATTCGATTAGTACGATTGTATTGCGATTTTTTTTTTTTCGATAACTGAATACACTGTTAGTAATTGCGAATAAATTATCCTAATTTATCTAATCAATAATGATTGATTATTGGGCAAATATTCTTCTAGAAGAAAACACTTCATATGGAATTGAAAAAATTATTTTCAAATATTATGTAAATTTTATTATTCAAATATGTAAATTTCATGTAAAAATTATTTTTTTTTGTTGTTCATGTAAAAAAATTATTAAAAAAATTCAAATATGTAAGAAAAAAATTATATTATGTAAATTTTTATTATTTATTGAGTGTTGCTGTTAAAGAGAATGTTGCGTTCAGTTTTCAACAAGCTTATTTGCAGATGAAATTAGATAAGCGTACTTAATTACTTTTTATCGTACTTAATTATTTCGTATTATGGCACAAATTTATCGTTAAGCGTGCAGATGGAAAAAAAAGAGCAACTTTATGCACGAATTATTCAAAAGGTAAAGCGATAAGAGTGATTGAGGCAATGCCATCGCAGGGAATAAATATTTGTTTCTAAAGCGATACTCATGCAAAATTATTTCACGAATGCGGTACCTATTTTTTAGCAATTTTTTAAAATTTCCCACTCGTTTAGTTAGTAAATCAACATCGTTTTGCACATTTCTTCTTTGTATTGGATCGTTCCACGTTTAACGTACACATTCTATTCCATTATGTCCTTTTTTCTATAAACAGCGTTCTCTATTGTGTTCTACAATATTATCGTTATTCTTAGCGATATCGTCCAATAGTGGCAAAATGTATTCGATTATGCAACCGTTAGGCAAACATTAATCATTTAAAAATAGAAATAAATTTGGTGTCGTAATGGAAGTGCTATCGTAAACTCAACTTGATTTCTATACTTCGAGGTATGTTTACTTGAAATTGTGAGCAGAGAACGTTACCGTGTCGTCGAGTGCGAAGATCTCTGATCTATATATAAAAACATTTGTAGCGTTCTCTTTTCTACACTACACTTGCTCACACAATTACGCCATCCCTCTGATAAAAATTTTTAGCGGTTTTCATACGCTTCTTTTTTTTTTAAAATTTTTCGAAGGAATATATTTAAAAAAATTAATGGTATAGATCGAAGACCACATCAATGGCGTATCAGAATGTGCCAAGTAGGAAGCGCCAAAATTCTGCTTGCAATTAAGATCAAATTCAAAAGACAATGGAAATTGCGAAACAGCGATGGCAGTCTTCGTTTCGCTTACTAACCTATTCGCTTCTGAAGTCGATTTTAGTGTTAGGCAATTCGACGCAACTCTAGCATACCGATGTAAGCTCAGAGAGCATCACGAGTGAAATGTATGTGCAGTTGAATAACTCATCTGTTCAGGAACAACACCTTGCGTGCATCTCCTATAACGAATTAAACAGCTATCTTTGTTAAAGCTTTTTTTTAATAACTCCGCTGTTATTATAAATGTGGGGCATAATTCTTCGCCGACAATAAGTAAAACTGTTAAAAGTAACAATTTCTTTTACTGAGGCAGGAAATTGCTAGTTGAAGTTGGCAAATTACAATTTACTGTTACAATTAACAGTTAACAGTTAAACTGTTAAAGTAACAATTTACAACGATCGCGCTTCCACTGAAATGATATTTAAAAGTGGATTTTGATTTGATATGGTGCTTTGTTGTATCTTCGTCTCGTTTCCATCCTTTTTCCCTTTTTCTTTCTCCTTTTTTTTTGAAGAACATTCCATACTTTTGTACTCTTACATCTTCTTCCTTTTACTGCTACTTTGTCACTTATTTGATCGCGCGTTTTTTGCTGTTTGCAAGACATTGCATCTGGATGGGCGCCTAGTGCACTTTTTCTTCATTACTTAACTCGCGAGGGGGAGCTCGTCTGTTAGAATGTTTGACTGATCAGCCAATCGTACTTTTCGGCTGCTTCTTCATGATGTCGACCTTTTGGTAAACTTCGTACATTCCGTTATGGCACTAACTGTGACTAAATTTTAGAGTATTTCACGGGTCCTCTGCGCCCCGTCCATTTATAGAATTTAAGAGCATTTCAAACGTATTTTGCACCGGACCCATTTTCTCCCTCTCTCGCCACCCCCCCCCCCCTCGCCCCTACTATTTAGTAAGGTTGCATATTGGATCCTTTTTTTTTCCCAGAGTTTATTGTTGATAATTTGTGTTGCTATTGTTTAATGCGTTTCAAATAGTGTCTTGTTCCTAGTGATGGTTTTAGGTTGGGGTTAAGTTCTTTGTTTTTTTTTTTTTGAAGTTGTTAGTTAAGCAGCCACTTCCATTCGTTTTCTGTGTAGTCATTTTTGAGTTCATTTTCACCAACTGCCAGATTGGAACACAATGCAGAGTACATTTACCGACTTAATGAAATTTTGTTAATGATATTTTGTTAATATTGCTATGGTCAACTATGGTCAACATATTTTGCTATCCTTAAAAGATCGGCATATACGTACGGTAGGAGTGTCAATAGTGAATATGCGGTGAAATATACATTTTTTTTTTCGTTTTATTTCGTCTATGTTTTGCGATAACGAAGATTTTTGCACCACTCTGTAACTCTGTATCTAAGAACTATTAATCATGAAGACCCATAAAGTAAACCAGAAGTGAGTGAATCATCTCGGATTCCATTTTGTTGCAAACTCCAAGAGCCAGTCAGCTACTGCCAGAGGAACCTGAGCAAGGGTTTTCTTCTTTCTTTTCCGGAACGCTAGTCCGCCGTCAACATTTTGGGGCATGAGCAGAATGGTAATCTTTTTTTTCCCGGAGGTGTCCATTGCTCGTTGCAGGTCACTTAAAGGAAATAGAATTGAGCATTGAACACTTTTCAGTGCAGAAATGTGAAGCGAGTTTTCGAGTGTTTTTTTCAAGACAACTTGAACCTTTGTTTCATTCTTCATTTCCAGCACTATCTTCACGCTAAACTGTTCAGATTTGATTTCAAAATCTTCACCTTTTTAATTGTGGTTTCATTTAACTAAATAATGACTTGTTTATATTGCGATGTCTGTGTGTTCGCTTTCTTTTCGTTGTAGATGCGCTTTCTTCGCCGTCCATAAATGATGCGGTAAGTCTACCTCAGCAGACCGCAAATAAATCATTTTCGATGGTCGCGACGGTGCATCTACCAAAGTTTCTCATTAAACGAGATTCGCTGAACGCAATAGTTTTATTGCCTTTTTGTCAATTAATTTCATTTCTATTTCAATATTCCTATAGCATCACTTTGTGGAACGAAGTAGCTGTGCCTTCAGGTGGGATGGATATTCGCCCATTTCTGAACATCTTTCAGCTTATTCTTATCAAAATTCAATGTTTTCAATCTGCGCACTATTGTCTTAGCAAACGCAGTTTTTAGCAAACTTTCAGTTTTCGAACATGATTCAAAATTCTTGGCTTATCGTTTCTGTAATTATCCAGCTTGAATTCATTCATTTAAGCAATAGATAGTTAACTTCAAAACAAAGCTTTCAATGAATGTTAATCGATTCGAGTATTGAAGAGGTACAACTCGTTTCCAATGCGTTCACTTCCACGCCTGTGTCAGCATGATTGCGCTCTTCTCCTCTCACTTTAATTGGACTATACTGATTAAGAGCATTGTATACATATTCGCAGATAGGCTTCTTTTCTTGTTCTGATCAAGTCAGCTGACACAACTTTGTCGGTCGTCATGCTTACGCAGCTTGTTTTAGCTATTGTGCGATGTTATTATTAACCATTATTGAAGGGTTCTTTTTTAGCCATTAACGGTGCTAAACCATTCGTGGTATTCGATACGTTTATGTATTCAATGATTCTACAGACCTTCATATCGGTTGAAGAATGATACTGCTGTTCCTGTACTATTCTATTCCTTATCGAGGAAGATTGAGATATTGATTGACACCGCATTACAGAAAACTAACCAAATGGACCATGTAGAAGCATAAATTTGTTTGTCATTCAAGAAGCAGTCTAGGGAATTAATTGATCATAGTTGTTATTCGATATATGCGTTCGTCGGCCATTCATAATTTAGTTGTTGTTCAGTGGCGAAACTTTTGAAGGGTTCTTTTGAGCCGTTCTTTGAATTCGCTAAAGGTCGCATATTTCGAACTTTTATTTGCAGAAAAATCATTCTCATGCAATATTGCTGTTTACGTATGTTGCAATATAAATGAATTTAGACGAACTCAAAAACTATTGAATCAAATCGAATCGAATCGAATCGAAAAATCGGTTGAGAGATACTCGTTCTTTGATCTCTGAACCGTTGATTCTTTCTGCCAAACAGAAAAAGAAGTAATTGGTTAATAGACAACACAACCTCAACGGGTACGGAGAGAACAAATCGTTTATTATGTTGGCAAAAAAAAATTAGATGTGATTAGAAAAGAGAAATGCTTTCACGGAACAGAAACCAAACAAACTCGAACTAATTAAAATTCACACTTTAGTGAATTTCTTCTAGATTTTGATTGAACACAGTACGCAGAAAAAAAACTTGCAAAAAAAGGAGTAAAAAGTCCTTCACAGAGGCATCGGCAAAAAAAAACGTGGGTGAAAAATTTCTACAAACCATTTTTCTCTTTTTTTTTCCTGAAATTAGTTCACAAAGAGGATCAAGACAATTTTGAAAGATGATGATAAATGGTCTCATTGTTTTCAATAGTTTGCATATCATTTGCGTTCATATCGATAAGCATATAATAGCTGTATAGTTTTCGAATAGAAATAACCACTAAATCGTGTACTCTTGAACACCTTAAAAATTAGCTACATTGAATGCCATTTTATTAGAGCGTATTCAACTTGACAAAATTGCGCTTAAAGATTTATTCTAATAATTAACCGTTTTTCGAAAGAGTTTATCGACTTTCTTAAGCTAATTGCTCAACATGATTATGAGTAAAAACAGTCTGTCAGATTCGCTTGTTATCATTATTTCCTTTCATAATACTCGGGATCATGCAAATTGATCGCATATGCATGAGTTTGCGCATCATAGATAGCATGTTCAATGTAACTGCTTATTTTATGCGATCGACAGATCGCTCCCGACCATGACAATGACAATGGGCTGCTCAATTACTGGTTTATTACTTGTGTCCTATGAATGCCCTCATTTGATTTGTGATTATGACGGGAGCGAAATTCGTTTGCTGCGAATGACATTGAGATTGATGTGTAGAAAAGTTTGAGCAGTTTTGTTTGGCATGTAAAATCGTAATAGACCGGTTTGTCAAGTTTATAGAACGAATGCGATGATCATTTTCAGCTGAAATTGAAATTGAAGTAGAATATTTTCTCAAAATAGGTTTCAAATTTGGAAAACCTTTGAAGCTGATTTACACTTATACCTTATTCCTTTTTTTTTTCGTACATCATTCAATCGGCCATCAAATTACTTCCTTCACCTCTTCCTTTTCCCCCTCAGTTGAAGGTGATAATAAAGCTCTTCTTATTTATTCTAATCTCCATATATCTATTTTAATTACTAGAAGCGAGAAGAGGAATGAGCCAGAAAATATAGACCGATTCTATGAGAGAGCAAAACAACTTTATAAGAAAATATTAATTACCTAACACTAATGTTCACACTGCTAAGATTATCCGAGGAAAAAAAATAACGATGCACTGATAAAAGATAAAATGCTTAGGGAACTCTGCACTGATAAAAGATAAAATGCTTAGGGAACTCTGCACTGATAAAAGATAAAATGCTTAGGGAACTCTGCACTGATAAAAGATAAAATGCTTAGGGAACTCTGCACTGATAAAAGATAAAATGCTTAGGGAACTCTGCACTGATAAAAGATAAAATGCTCAGGGAACTATCTGTTGCAAACTATAACGAGCCTTAACAATTATTTTTAAGGACTAAAAATTATTAGAAAAGAGTTTCTTGGTTTCGATATAAGCAACGGGCAAAGGAAACCCCCCAAAATTCGAATACGCTTATACAAAGACGCGTGCGCATTTTGTTGTTCGATGAGATGATGCACAACCTCTTGCTTAAAGAGAAGCCAAAAAAAAGAGTTGTCTACGTGCAGACAACGAAAATTATTCACGCAAATGTGCGCTTCGCTTTTCTGGCCGACAATTTTCCCTCGTCTTTCAAATATATCGTCTAGCATATTTTGAACTTTGTTGGCATCTGTAACCTTCATCTTCATATGCGGCAAAAAAAGTAAGAAAAAATAAGAAAAAATAAGAAAAAATAAGAAAAATAAGAAAAAATAAGAAAGAATTTTATTGTTTAATTTTTGAGAACACAAATAGAATAGAAAACAGAATTGGTTGGTTTTTTTTTTTTTGAATGAAAATCACATTTAAAAATATATGATGGATAGATATTTCTGAATTTAAATAACGAAACAGTTACTAAAGCGGAATGATTGACTGTTTGTTGTTGAAACGACAAGGAAAAGTTTCTTAAATAAAAGTATATCGTCGTATAGAGTGAGAGAAAATCAAATAAATTTTTGATCGAATTCAGAAAAAGTCAAAAAATTATTAGGAGGAATAAGATCATTTAATTGATTTAACCAGCCGAAACTTATAGTTGGAAATCAATAGTCGTTTATTAAAGATTGGTCATACTCTACGTCATTGATGGACTTTCTCTTGTGCATTTGTTCTCTTTTTTTTTTTTTTTATAAAGCAACCTTCAGCCGTTATAGAGCATGTTTTTTTGGAAAATCTCGAAAATTTAATTGCGTGCTTAACGGAACAAAAAGGAAAAAAAAATGAAAAAGAGTAAGAAGGGGAAGAAAAAGTGGAATAAAGATCTTTATTCTAAGAACAACGAAAAACACATAGTGTGGACGAAACGAAAGATGAAACGAAAAAGTTAATGAAATATATGAACGGACACAACAAAACAAAACAAATCGATATAGCCATGCTGAACGAAATAAATATGCATATAAGCACAACAATAGCAGCGATAAAACGCGAAACGGAAGTGAGCATTCGCAAAAACACTCGCACATATAACGACGCACCTAACGCTCAGCAATGCTTTCGTGAAGATCATTCCACACTCTAAACCCCTTTCCTCTCCCACTCCCAACCCCTCCTCCAACCCCTTCCCCGCTGTATTAAAGGATACCTATAAACGATATTGTTCAGAGAACATGAAAGAATATGTTTGATGCTGAAATGGAAAACTTGCATTCGGCACTTGAGTTCCTCAACGAATGAGAATATACTCTTAAGTGGATCACAGAAAAACCCTTTCACGAATTTATGGCGCGAAATCAGGTCGGATATTACTCTACGATGCTGTAAAGGTTCAAACTCGAAAATCTTTAGTCGAGTTTTGAAGTCGAGAGTACAGGGTGGTCGAATGATGCGATCTAGGAACTAGTTCAGGCGGTGAATCGTCATTTTACGAGTGCTGGCGGTGTTCGCCTAATCTGAGCATTTGTTACGATCATAGGGTCAGAAATCTTCTCAGCGGAATGTGTGCGCTTTAATATGCTTTTTTTTGCAGCGTAATGCGAACTTAGCGCAAAATTTATTCTTCACCTTTAAGAGAATCTTTCTTATTGCGTTCAAGTTGGAGAGTAGCGGAGTGATTAAGAGAGGAAGGAATTAATATTTTAAATTAAAAAATTTTTTTCACCACTGACGGTATTGTTTGTAAAAATTGATTCGTAAGTGCACGAATTCATCGTGGTGCACTTTTGCTGAGGGGATCAGAGAACTGTTTGCACTCTTCTGAAGCGTTTTCATGATTTTGCGTTTGATGCCTCTTCTAATGCAACCGATTGCGTTCCGCTCATTCTCTGTCCGTGTGCTACGTCCGCTTGTGCCAAGCTTGTATCGCTTGTTCACAAATGGTCACATGAATGCTAGTTAAAATGAGTAGTGCGAATCTGAATTTCTCAGGAAGTGCTGTGAATATAAAACCATTACGGGATACACACAGAATAAATCATTCTCATAAAGCACACTGCCCTACCAACATATCATAACGCAACCCTATCTGCTAACACAATTCACTGCAGTCACGTACGTTAACCGTAAATGATGAATCGTCATTATTCGAAGCAGGTGTAATACGGGTGTCTGCGAGCATGCTCATAACGCGTGGCAAATTTAAAAGGCTTTCATCTTTGGCTCACTTATCATACGCCTTACTGTTTCAAAATTTTGCTTCATACTTATGCGTCTGCTTGTGTCTGTTTGTCCGACAGTTTCAACTTCACTATTACTTAAGTTACCAAATTTCAAAGGTATCATCTATATCCCCAAGGATCACCTCCTTTTCACAATTTCAAACGAGCTCATCAACTGTGGGAAAAGTTATCCTGTAGTATGAAATTCTCAAGCATTTTGCCAAGTCCTAGAAAAACGACTCTTCAGAAGATTTGCGCAAGTGGTCTGATCCAATAGAATTTGAGGTTTCGTCATTTGCGAGCCGTTCATAGAGAAGCCGACTGGTAAACCATGGACGAACGATTAAAGCGCATAACCGACTAGCTGGTTTGTGGCATGCATTCCCACTTGTTTCATGAAATCTATGCGACGTCTCTAAGTAAGAAAAAGTACGTCGAAAATCTCGCTTATGCTCTCCTTATCTTAAATAAGTGGCAATGTACATTACGTATATATGTGCAGTGTACATTATGTATATACGTGTACTATACGCACATATAAAGAAGTGATCATCTGTATGCATGGATTATGTATCTAGATTTATTCAGATTTTACGTGGACTTTTAACTCTTCTTAGGCGCGGTCGCTATTATCTTCAAAAAAAATCATAAGAAAAAATCTCTTTATCTTAAGAAAAAATCTCTATGTCACAATGTCTTCACCCAAGAGACTAGCAGTGTCAAGTTGCAAATATGAGCAGAGAATTCTGTTATAGAATTTTGCCAGTCTTCATGATTGTGCGTAAAGATGGTTGTGCGTAACCAAGCAAGATGGCGCTTTCTTTGAAGATGAAACGTCACCAACAGAGCGAAGAATTTTCTAGGAATGACATAATTCTTGTGGCAACGTTTTGCGGAATTGCTTTGATTTCAATGCCAAGTGGAAGCGTTACCTGTTGGCACTATTTACCTGCACGCTGTTTTTTTTGCTAGCGAGTTCTTTTCATTTTGAATGTCAATCACTACAGAATCTTAGGTAAGAAGACGCCATCTAGATGCTATATTATGGGCACTGATCTAACGTTAAGGAAAGAGCAATTTTTGGTCACGATTGGGCCCGATCAAGAAACGTTATAGTCGAATGTGTGCCGCTTCACAAACGTTTTCATCTTTCGAAGAGCATCGAAAGCAGCTACTAATGAATGGCAAGAGAAATCCTTCTCCGAAAAGTGCCTAACAGCAACTATTTGCAACAACAACTTGAACATACAATGACAGTTTGAAGTTTCGAAAACGGTTCCGAATTTCCTTATTTATGGCCCATTGGAGGGTCAAGCGGTCGCCTCATAGAGTGGCTCCGGCTATCTCTACGCCTGGGGTCCAGTACGTTTGGAAACTCATGTACGACCAACTCCTAGCACGCCACTTCCTACGGGTGATGTCCGCAATGGAGGAGCGTAGATAGGGCCGCAAACAGGTGAGCTGAAGGATCGCTCAAGTGGCGGGGAGAGTGTGACTATCTAGCACTCTTCTTCGGAAGGATGGCCGAGAAAGCAGAATAATCAAGATCACCAGCAGGCTGACCAGCAGGAGATCGAAAATTGGTCATAGCAATCATTGAAAGAAAGAGGAAAAGAAATGGCCGTCAGCGCAACCCCTGTCATCATCACAGTGACGGTGGTGATGGAGTTGACGAGGGGGCAGAGGGTGCTAAGAATCTCGCAGTATTGAGACCGTCACCCTATCTCTCTTTAAACGTGGGCACGTTCAACTTTCGAACGCTCATCAACGGCCGAGCAGTGGATGTTTCGCTAGAAGAATGGCTCGTCATATGATGGATGTAATGATATACGCCAAAAAGCACACGAGCTGGTCATGTGGGCAAGGATGAACGACATTAGATGGACGAAGCGGGTTGTTGAATAATGTTCACAAAATATAAAAAGAAAATCGAAAAGGTCGTCGTTCAGATGGAGAGATTCGCTTGTGTACCTACATGGAATCACGTAGATGCGCTAAGCGCGAAATCGAACAAGTTGGAAGATTGGTTATCAGCTGCATCGATGGAGGACAAACCGATAAAATCATAGCTACCAGAAGTATGGTCCATTGCGTTTTTGAGATATTCGTTGATACAGTTTTCAGCCCCGCAGTTTTCAGCCATACAGTTTTCAGCTCCGTGATACAGTTTTCAGCCCCGCAGTTTTCAGCCATACAGTTTTCAGCCCCGTGATACAGTTTTCAGCCCCGCAGTTTTCAGCCACACAGTTTTCAGCCCCGTGATACAGTTTTCAGCCAGCCCCGTTTATCTCACCGGGCGGTCTCAACGCCATTGTTTCTTATCATGACACATCTTTGCAGATATATTTTGTTGACTTAGACCAAGCGATCTCGTACTCGATAAAATCAACCGTATCATATTATTTTAAGCCGTTCATAGCGTTTCTTTATCTTTGCTTTGAAAAAAACCATGTACATCAGCTACGATTTTATTTCATGTTGATGTCTGAAGGGATCCCAGCTTCATCATTCAGGCACTGATAGCAGCAACTCGAGTCTGTCGATTTATGACTGTTGAGCAATTTCAATCGAAGATCATTCGGGAATATTATTATAAAGTGCGTGAGAAGGACAGAAACTGATGTAAACTAATGCGAGTTGGGCTTCCGCGAAATGGGCAAAACAATATAAGCGCGATAGATAGGCATTGATCAGCATGACCGTTGCGTTTTCAATTGCCGCTTGTGACAAAAAAAAGTGAAGCATCATCGATCAATTCGGTTCAAAAATGTGATCGAAATGAATCACGAAATATGATCGATGTCAGAAATTCATTTTTCAACCGACTAAATAAAATGTTCTCAACAAAATGAGGAGGGGGTGGGCAGGTGAGTGAAAAATTTTCAAAAAGATTTTTGAGAGATTTCTTTGGGGAATGAGAAAGAAGTCGGCTTGTCGACGTTCAACCGAGATTGTACCACCACGGTGAAGTGTCGCAATTTAGCGCTTTGTGAAGTGAGGTGACAAAAGCGCTAAACGTTTTTGCCTCTCTTTCATCACGTCGTGTTTGGTTTATATTTGCCATTTACTTGCATGTGATGTTTGAAATTATTTTTTCCGAAGCAAGCTTCGATTTCCACAACAATATATGTGCATCATGGATAACATGACGGCGATCAATTGTTCTCGTTTCGCACGATTTGCTCGGACCTATCTAGGAACATGGTCTACGTCCGCATTAGTACTCTAATATGGACATTTTGGAATCGCCTGCATGAAGTACGGCAAATAAATCGAACACTGATCTCCTTGTCCGAACCGTGAGATATGCTTATCAATCTGCTGACAGAACGCCCGCGTGAATAATGATCGTGAAGATCGTGTTAATCATCCTCGTTGTCTCATTTCATGATCACCTGGTCTACCTTATTTGCGATTTGACTGTTATCGCTTCCGGTTAGTATCAGTATAGATTTCGACGGCGCAATGCATTTCGCTGCTGGTTGCTGGGACATTCGGAATAATGGAACAGTAAGGGCGAGGACGCACAAAGGCTGAGGAAGACTGATTGAATTTATAAGGTATCACGTGGATTTTGAAGGGTTATTAGTTGGATGAATATGCACAGCCGATAGGATCAAATTTTTGTTACGGCTATTTCTGAATTTTACATGTGTTTTGCAAAAAAAAAATCGTAGAATTTGAGTTCAGATATTTTTACACGATTTGCCAATAAAACCATTTTAACTTAAGAGTTAGGCCAAAAATTCTTTCAGCTGAACTTCTGAACGAATATTTTATTCGATCGATTTCCAGAAAAATACTTGCCCAAAGTGGGCAAGTATTTTTCATAACTTGTAACTTCGTTAAAAGGCATTAATATAGGCAAAAATATAAGTACAACAAGTTTAACGGGGATAAGCCGCTAAGTTTATTTTTTCTAACTTGCATTGAGAATAAGTATCACCTATATACTTGGTGATGCGCTGTCGCTTTGTGAAGTGAGGTGACAAAAGCGCTAAACGTTTTTGCCTCTCTTTCATGTGTCGCAATTTAGCGCTTTGTGAAGTGAGGTGACAAAAGCGCTAAACGTTTTTGCCTCTCTTTCATGTGTCGCAATTTAGCGCTTTGTGAAGTGAGGTGACAAAAGCGCTAAACGTTTTTGCCTCTCTTTCATCACGTCGTGTTTGGTTTATATTTGCCATTTACTTGCATGTGATGTTTGAAATTATTTTTTCCGAAGCAAGCTTCGATTTCCACAACAATATACGTGCATCATGGATAACATGACGGCGATCAATTGTTCTCGTTTCGCACGATTTGCTCGGACCTATCTAGGAACATGGTCTACGTCCGCATTAGTACTCTAATATGGACATTTTGGAATCGCCTGCATGAAGTACGGCAAATAAATCGAACACTGATCTCCTTGTCCGAACCGTGAGATATGCTTATCAATCTGCTGACAGAACGCCCGCGTGAATAATGATCGTGAAGATCGTGTTAATCATCCTCGTTGTCTCATTTCATGATCACCTGGTCTACCTTATTTGCGATTTGACTGTTATCGCTTCCGGTTAGTATCAGTATAGATTTCGACGGCGCAATGCATTTCGCTGCTGGTTGCTGGGACATTCGGAATAATGGAACAGTAAGGGCGAGGACGCACAAAGGCTGAGGAAGACTGATTGAATTTATAAGGTATCACGTGGATTTTGAAGGGTTATTAGTTGGATGAATATGCACAGCCGATAGGATCAAATTTTTGTTACGGCTATTTCTGAATTTTACATGTGTTTTGCAAAAAAAAAATCGTAGAATTTGAGTTCAGATATTTTTACACGATTTGCCAATAAAACCATTTTAACTTAAGAGTTAGGCCAAAAATTCTTTCAGCTGAACTTCTGAACGAATATTTTATTCGATCGATTTCCAGAAAAATACTTGCCCAAAGTGGGCAAGTATTTTTCATAACTTGTAACTTCGTTAAAAGGCATTAATATAGGCAAAAATATAAGTACAACAAGTTTAACGGGGATAAGCCGCTAAGTTTATTTTTTCTAACTTGCATTGAGAATAAGTATCACCTATATACTTGGTGATGCGCTGTTTTTTTTTCCTGAAAAATGGAATATCGAGGATGAGAATAATAAAGCAGAGAAAAGGGAAATTCATTTTGAAAAATAACTAAATTGAACGCATTTCAAATGGAATACATTATGCATGCACAATACGCATTGCTTAATGTGGTCTGCTCAATAGGCTGCTCATCATCGATAGAAATAGTGAACCGCTGGTTTATTTAAATGGTTTTTGAACGTTTTATATATGCAATGGGAAGGGAAAGATGATTGGAGTGGAGCGAAGGCTTGTTCTATTCGAAGGGGAGATATTCGATGTGGTTAGAGCAGATGTGAAGTGGAAAGCCGAAACTTCAGGCATCCATTGTAGCAAATGTTGGTCTGCTTTAAAAAAAAAAAAGCAAAAAAAAAAACAACATCAGCATTTCCCTGTTACTCTCTTTTGTGTATACTTTTCGCAGCTCTCATCTTCCAATCTGCTATGATCAACTCGAAACATTTCGAGAGCAGAAATTAATCGCTCGAGAATTTTGTGAACTGTAAGGATGCAAAGAGCAGTCTTTCTCTTTTCATCTTCTTCAGTCACTTCTTTCACTATAACCTTCTTGTATTCACGATATTGCTTCTCGCAAACACAAAAATAAACTGCAGACAAAATATATCTCTTCATAGACGAACAGAAAATACACAAAAAGTTTTCTTTTTTTTTTTTTGAAAAAACTCAGAAATCACTTGCATTAAACAAATACTATGAAACATTGCACTCGTATCCTAAGCACTATATATATCATTTCAGCTAATCAGCTAGGAACAGACTGGATTTGGAACGGGCGAGGGGGGAGGGGGGTATTGCATGACGCTGCATCTACGGGTAGAACGCAAGAGACATGGTGGAGTGAACTCAAAGAAATTTCGTCTGTGTTGTCGGTCCAAGGAAGGAATGGACTAAATTTAAAGATGGCATTGAATTCGAGGAAGAAGGGAAAGGGGTCTGTGCCAACCTCCGTCTGCATAAGGCGGGGTCAAATTGAGGGAGGAGAGTGGACTGGATTGGAGGCTTCATGATAACTTTGATTTTAAAGAAATTTCTCTAGACTTTCATGTTTTGTGGGCGGAAAAGAATACTTTTTATGCCTTATTATAACTTTATAGTTTATGACTCGAATGTTCTATGGATTTTGCTGAACCACATCCCTTTGCGAGAGACCACCACAAATATATTATCCACTGAAAGAATCTGTTCTGCTATGATACTTTCCTGCCTACTTCCTCTGCAAATTTAGACTTTTTGGCTGCTTTGCATTTCCGCCCACTCTACGTTGTTTAAACTTTCTCCTCTTTATCGTAAGGAACTCTTTCTGTTTCGGTTACCGTAAGGTTAGTGAAAGCACTCGTAATGCAAATGTTTTTCTGGCTGACGCCATAAATGAGCTTTCCCACACAAGTGCGATTTCTTCTTTTTACTCGCTTGGGAAACATTCAAAGAGTTGGCTCACCGACGAATGCAACGGTTCCCAAGCTTTCTTCAAATGTCAACCCATGTATCATGCAAAGTATTCATCGTTACTGCATATCAAATTTTCCAAAATAAGAAAACGAGTAACGTTTGACTAGCTTGGTGATGCATTCACTTTACATAGACGTACGACAATCAGCGATCGATAAAGTCGCCCAAAGTTGGAAAAAGCGTCAAAATGTCGTCACAACTCCCTAATCGCTCCTTGATATATTTGATATATTTCTAGCGACCGTTACAACGCTCAGATTTTCATACTGATTCGTAACTACCATAATGAGTTAAATAGTGAAAAATTCTCTCTACTGACGAGTAAAAACAGCGAGAAAGTTTAACAGGAAGAACGGTTTATAAATTTGAATATTATTTTTTTTTTTGGG
>JPKZ01000319.1:527379-543933 GCA_000803305.1 Toxocara canis | reverse complement strand
GCGTGGGAAAGGTAATTTTTGGCAGACAGGAACACGCGATTAGTAGGTGAATTTGCGCCACAGTCAGTAATGGTAACCGGACAATATTTCATCAATATCAACCAAATTGTTACCCAAAAGTTACCCAAAAGAAGTGGGGATTATATTGCAACCGAAACTCGGTCGAATTGTGTAGATACAATTCGAAAACGTGTGCGGGTAACCGTCAGAAGCTACTCGCTAGAATACGATTTTCGTTTGTAAAACCCCAAAAGAAGTGGGGATTATATTGCAACCGAAACTCGGTCGAATTGTGTAGATACAATTCGAAAACGTGTGCGGGTAACCGTCAGAAGCTACTCGCTAGAATCCGATTTTCGTTTGTAAAACCGGTCAGCTAAAATTTGGATTTTGAGCGTGAGATTTTGCTGCTTACCATCTCCACTCAACGGAGGAGGAGCAGTTCCGCGACGACCGAGCAAAGGGGACCCAAAGCAAAAAAAAAAAAAAAAAAAAACAGCGACTGTTTCCGACGTGATATCCTCGCCAGTCACTTCATCGCACGAATGGACGGCCCCTTGCAGTGCCGTGCCTCCTTACCCCCCACCGTTGCTCTGCTCCTCCCTTCCTTAAAAAACCGAGAAATGAATATGCTGATTTTGCCTCGATTCGTTTCATTGTATCCTTTTGTTTAGCATCGGCATTCGCAGAAACAGATTAAGTATGAATATTTTTTACTAAACGATATCATTGCAGAACTCTACATGTAACGGTTCAGTGCTGCTGATTACATGTGCTTTCTCGGGGGAATCTTCGAAGCGATTTGAATATTTGTTCGTTCGATTGTTGTTTCTTCCGATTTTGCTCTCTCCCCAAAACTGGTTGATTTTTTTTTAAGGTACTCTTCAGCATCCTTTTTTTATGTCATATCTGATTCTGATTTTTTCGCAATGACCAGACTTTGCCTAAAACTTAAGAATGAGAGAAACCTTATTAACATTTATTGGAGTAACTGCGAAAGCAGCCCAGTGATAACCGCCTCAACAATCGGTCTTCTAGCTGGCAAACACTTTTTGGTCGCAATACTTTTGGCCGATGAGCAAGGAACTCCAATCGGACTTGATGCCTAGAAGGAAACTCACTCTGATTTGACGTGCAAACAATGAGAATTTGTTCGGGTTCAATGTCGCAAAAGCAAACGAAACACTCCAACTGGATGCCCCAAATAGCAAGCGAAATTCACACTCGGATTTGATGCCCTCAGATGCACTATATGCACGCGCGCGAGCGGTGTTGCGGGACTTGCTCGAGTGAGGAATAATTCGCAGTAGTTGAGTCGAGGTTGCCACGCGTTACCGTAGTCACCGACACAAGCGAGGGTGGAAACGCATGCCGTAAGCGGTGCGCTATTGCAAAAGTGCACGGGCGCACGCACGTATCAGTGCGCACATCATGATTCTGATTTTTTCGCAATGACCAGACTTTGCCTAAAACTTAAGAATGAGAGAAACCTTATTAACATTTATTGGAGTAACTGCGAAAGCAGCCCAGTGATAACCGCCTCAACAATCGGTCTTCTAGCTGGCAAACACTTTTTGGTCGCAATACTTTTGGCCGATGAGCAAGGAACTCCAATCGGACTTGATGCCTAGAAGGAAACTCACTCTGATTTGACGTGCAAACAATGAGAATTTGTTCGGGTTCAATGTCGCAAAAGCAAACGAAACACTCCAACTGGATGCCCCAAATAGCAAGCGAAATTCACACTCGGATTTGATGCCCTCAGATGCACTATATGCACGCGCGCGAGCGGTGTTGCGGGACTTGCTCGAGTGAGGAATAATTCGCAGTAGTTGAGTCGAGGTTGCCACGCGTTACCGTAGTCACCAACACAAGCGAGGGTGGAAACGCATGCCGGCCGTAAGCGGTGCGCTATTGCAAAAGTGCACGGGCGCACGCACGTATCAGTGCGCACATCAAAATGGCACTGCTACGTGCAGATTGTACGTACGTACGTACGAAGTGGGTGGTTTGGGTCGATGCTGTGGTGTGTGCGTGCTGTGCGTGTGTAGACATTTTTGAAACGGACGACGCGTTATCTGTTCTTTGCTCTTGCACTGGCACGACTCGTGCGCATCTACTGAGTGGGCACCTACGATTTGGCGTTGCACGCTACGATTTACTCTTTGTGCCTCTTGTTGCGTCAGCCCTTCTATCCAACCGATGTTGGCTGTTAGTGCTCGCTTTTTATTAGACTGCTAGAAGAAAGTGAGAGGAGTGGACATTTCATGGAGCAACTGGACCCGACTGCAGTAATTCGCTTAACTGGCAATAGTAATGTCCGCTACACTACTTGCTGACGCTTCCATTCTGTAGATACTCCGTAGATGCCGTCTTTCATGGTGTCAGATTCATTAACTAACGATCCAGTTATAAGTTTTTTTTTAAAAATATCTCAATATGCTGAGTTTGTTGCCTTGCCTTTGGGCTGGCAGATTTTGCATTTGCAAAGCACATTGTGGTGGCATCGTCTCTTTGCCTATGTAAATGTAACTCTGTCTGTTTGTCCGTTTAACAGTTCTTCACCTTGAGGGCCGCTGAAGTCATGAGTTTGACAGCATTATTTTCAGCGCTTAAGTGGACTTCGGTTTATTGACCTCGAGAAGATTTAATGGGGCGTAAATGTGCTTGGAAAAATTGCATGTATTTCTTGACCCGTCGAGTTGCATTGTTTAACAGTATGGTACCTGAGGAATGATTGTTGTGCTCAGTTTGCATGGGATATTTGGGAGCATTCTGTGAAATCGGCTGGTCTATGGATGAAGTCGCCAGAGCTCATTTCGTCTCCCTTCCGTTGGCATGCATTTCCACCTTTCCTCAAGCATTCTTAAGCACATTCGATCCACTGACGTCATATCTCTCATGTGAAGCGTTATTTCTCTTTGAAACTCATGCGCTATGTTCACTATCCTTGCATCATTTTTTTTTTTTGATGGTGCTTCTCAATTTCCCCTTATATGCTCTCCTCAGACACAGTAGTCGACTCGTACGTGCCTCTTCGACGAGTGCCAACTCGTAACATTCATTTGACGATGTCCTTTTATCGTCCCCAACATATTGCCATTGATCGTAATCGTTTACGCTTTTACGGGAATGAGCGAAATTTCAAATGCAACCTAATTTGCCCGAATTGCGGGCAAGTTTTCTGAACACCGGCGTACGAGGACAAATTCGCGATTATGGTTCATTCACTGATATTTACTGTGAAAAAGTTCTTGTTTTTCATGTTTTTTATCAGGAATTTTATGTTTTTCTCATTGAGAAGATGGAGGAAATTTTATGTTTGTTAAAGGGCAAACTCTTGAACATTGTAACCTCTTCCGTTTTTTTTTCTTCTACAAACTGCATACCTTTACCAACTAGCTGGTTTTATGGGATCATAAGACCCCGTTTAGAAATGTTTGGCACTGTCGTGATAGCATATTGTCCCTTACGATGTTTGGTAGCAGGAACGCCTTTATTGCTTGCATAGTTGGCTTATTTTAGGCTAACACGATTTGACTTCAGAGTTATTTCAAATTGTCATTCATTCAAAGTGTGAATGAGAAATGGTATAGAATAGTATAAAATATAGAGTTAGCAGTAAACTGCTAAGTTGAGTAAAAAAATAAGGTAAAGTACAAACGTTAATCTGCGGTGTTGCTGTCGTATAAGAAGGCGTTACATCTAGTAGGCGTTCAGTATTTTAAACGAGCAAGAACTTACTAGGGAGTTTTACTTTTTAATGAAGTAATTGTAAACAGTTGTTGAAATTACCATTAAGCAGCGAACATAATCATATTTTAACTAGATCGCATTTTTGAATTTAATTTTCAATCATTTTTAGCATCAAACGCGAAAGGCTTAGCACAAGAAATTTATTCGTTTACCTCCTAAACGTTATCCTTATCGCTGCTAGTGACGTGATTCCCTTACATGATAGTCATTTAGCAATTATAAATATCGTTTAGAAATTAAACGAGAATAAAATAGTGGCATAGATTGGATCGTTGAAGGATCACTAATGGGAGTTTATTTGAGAAAAAGGTTTGCGTATCGTAGATCACATTGATCAAAAAGAATGTGTGTTTTCTTTTTTTTTTTTGAAATGAGTTGCATTGAAGATTGTGCCGATGAGGTGAGTGCATATGCGTGTTGATTGTGTTGCTCGTATGTGCAATCAAGTTGTGCACGGTGTTACTCTCAAGTGTCCATCCGCTTCACAATGAATGAATGCCGTTGGGCTCTTGGTCAGCATAGACTGGCTTAGTGCTTAGCTTCCATTCATTCGTTGGCATTGTTTATATCTCTCTTGCGCTTTTTTCAGCTTCCATTCGTTGTGACAATTGTGCCGGTGATGACTCCTCTTATTCGGTGATTGAGCAGTGCTTTAATTTTGTCGAAATAATATGAAGTAAATGAAACAATATATATATATATATATATATATATATATATGTTATTTGCAGCATCTTGTTGTTTGATTAATCGAATCCTTCTGAAGTGCATCTCAGTTGGTGTATTTCGTGGAGTGGAGTGCGGCGGGGAGGGGGGTTGAAGGAACGACACGGCAAAAAGTTTTTTTTGCTCTATTTTTTAAAAACTTATTGATCAAGTTAACAAACAAAACAATGGTTTTAGGAATCGACCTTTTGCGTTCCTTGCCGCATGTGATATGCCACTCTGGAAGGCTGCTGTTATCGGTTCTTTTTGAAACGAGTATCTAACACTAAACGAGCAATTAAATAGCACTGTTCCATTCTGGATGTACTTTGCCAGCTGTGGTTTCAAAAGAGTTATTGTTCAGCGTTGTCAAAAACTGTAGTTATCTTGTTTCGTAAAACGTATCGCCGATCGGCTTATAACGACAATGTTATTAGGTAATAGAGGATTGCCATAAGATGTCTCGTGAACCATTCTACAGTAATATCATATGCTATTAACTGTTAACCATGTTAGAGCGTGCTAATTACTTTATCTCATCTGATCACTCGTACAAACCGTCTACAAAAGATTCATCTTTATGCGCATTGACAGTCTGCGTTTATAAGCGCGCTATGGCTCGTCTTGTCTTTCTGTGTGTAAGTGCGTGACTTTCTAGGTATATAACCCGTAGATTCAACCCGGAAATTGCTAAAGCTAGATTTTTAAAATTTAACGGCTATAGTTTGCGCCACAAAAGCTATGTGAAATTTTCAAGTCAATTCTTTTGCACCTATGGGAAGTTCTAGGTACGTGAGCGTTTAAAAAATGTGCACTGGTTGGTCGAATGAATTAAGTCGCCAAAGCTCTTATCGTGCGAGCCTCTTGCCGTATATTCCATGTTATTTGTCGAGCTGAATTCCCTTTCTCTTGCTCGTCCAACAACCATCACATCGCCGGTGCTGTCACTTCAGTTGCGTTTCCTGTACCAGACTTTCTATCTGTACTCTAATCTTGCACAAAGTTACTTTGATATCATAAAAATTCCTCCATTGTTCCCTGTTTTTCCTTTGTAAATCATTTCCGAGCAATGAAAGAATTTGACGTCGATAAAATGAAACGACTGGTATAATCGATCGTGCGATCTTCACTGTTTTCGTTGGCGTTTGTGAAGTGCTTCATGACTATGTGTGTTCATTTTTTTTTGCGTTAGCGATTTCTTTGCCAGATGGAATATTTTAAAAAAATCTTCCTTCTTAAGCTAGTGTCATAGCGACGTTCCAGTATCATAAATTATCTTTTCCCCATTTGTCTAACAGTTTCTAAGTTCCACTTCTGAGTAAAGTGATTAGCTTTGATTCGAACGTTCGAAATTCTCTCCTCATTCCATACTGTGAAAGATTGAAATTTGTTCAGCATTTGAACCATCGATAGACGATGGTTTTATTTAAAACTACGGTTCATTCCCTTTTCTTATTGATCCCACCAATAAGTTCCCCTTTCTTCGCTGTCGTAACTGAATATCATTTAGGATTCAGTTTTTCCATTCATTTTTTTTCTTGTATTTGTTTTCTATACGAGCGTTGAGAGGCATTTTCGATTAAAACTTTTCTTTCTTTTGGCTACAGCTATATTCATCATCCAGTTCTGCTTTCTGCTTTGAAATCTTTCACGGCCCAGTCTTTCCCGGTAGTGTTTTATGTTACTCATATCAGTATAGGGCCACTTTTGTCCCTTCAGTGGTACAGACCCCCTTCGTTATTTTTACCTTCTTCCCTCTGGTTAGCAACCTTTTGTCGTTCGGATGCTCATAGTTTACAGCTGAAAAATGCTGTTCGAAAAGTTCATCGCAGCGAACGTTGTTCTCGGCATCTATCTCTGATCAATGCGCTCAGTCAAAAGTGCAGTGTTTGCTTTTTCTCTTCGCAGCGTCATCGTTAAGCTGTGAGGTGTGTTCGTTGTGCTCTAGCGTAGCGAACGTTCAACGACAGCGCAAACGATGCGGCGCATTTAACGAATGGTACGCGTGTGCTTTGCCGTGCTACCCTCGCGCGCTTTTTTTTTTGTACTTGTGTAACGCACCCCAAAAATGAACTGGTCCTGTCTATGGAAGGCGCCGTTCGTCGTTGATTGTTGTGTGCATTGTCCGCCAATGCGGTATTTTGTTTTGCCGACGTCGAATTCTAATCAGTGTTGTGTAGCCCCGCCTTTTCTAGGCGATGCGAGGAGCGGGGAAAGGAGGGTAGGGGAAGTGTCCAAAAATTTCAGAATTTGAGGGAGTAACTCATAGCCTGCAGATCGACATTCGTTTCTTAGAGAGAGGTGGAGATTTCTGAAAATTTTTTTAGAAAATCCTCAACAAAAAAAAAAGCAAAAATTCCAGTACCTTTGACGTCTTTTTGAAATGCGAGTCCACCAGCGAACATTTCATCACCTGTTTTCAGAATTTAATGCATTTTTAGATCGAAGAACGTGTTCTGCAAAGTTTTAACCTAAAAATATAATGACTCGTAGAATTTGGTTCTATAATTGTAAACAACTAATAATTGCGTAACACGACTAGTGAGTAATTTCACTGGTAAGTTGAAGCGCTGAAAAAAAAACTTCAGAGTAGTTTAGCTAATAAGTTGAAGAAGGTATCACAGGGCTAGCATGAGGTACACTTTTCGCAATCACCAATAAAACCGTCTATGTGGACGTTCATTTGTGGATTTTGATAGGCGCTTAGGAAATGAAGAGCGCTTAAAGTTATTTTAGTCCACCAGCGTCCACCAGCGTCGCTAGGCGTTTCTGCTTTAGATCGAGGCGTTCCCGAGACTGCAACTGCCACCGCTGTTTTGAAGTCCATATCATGCGAATTTTCGCGTCCGATTTCTCAAAATTACTCATTTTCTCCTCCAAGTTTCGTTTTTCGAGCTGTTTATGATGTACGCTATGATTTGCAGTGATCTGCGATTATGAGTGTAAAAATTGGCTCCTGTTTATGAAGCTTGGGGAAATTAGTTTCCTGACGTACCTTGCCGATCACCTAACCATGATATATCATATCTAACTCTCTCAGAATTTCATGAGTCCCACCTCCATTTTTTTTACGCTAGAGGCTGCTACAGTGCCATACATTCTGCTCGTCAGTTCCGTCCTGGTTCATGAGTTTAAACCACCACTCAGACAGGCATGTGCTATACGTGTCTGCATGTGCACTGGCATGTTTGTCTCATAGTGCGTTTTAGTTGTGCTGCAAATGGTCTACGGAACAATGCGTTATGCATGCGAATATAAAAGCAGCCAATGGTGAAGTGATATAATGTATGTACTCATGCGGTAGTAGCAGCTGAGAAAAGGCATACGTACTTATTTTTGTAAAAATTATCGTTTATCAGTGAAACTTGATTCACGATTATCACAAGAGAATTTTTCTCGATAGAGGAATCGAACTCAGTGGTCGTTGAAATGTGATCAGTTATTTGTTTAAAATTGTTAAATAAACACTTACATTACGCGTGATTCTACATTATCTGACTAAATAAAATGAAAATACTCATTTCCGGTGCGGAGGAAGAATATCTGATCAGATGTCTATTTTGTTTATCGTAGCAGCGGAGTACGGTCAACTACGAGTATAGAAAAATGCACATGATACTGCCGATATATACCAATACGATATCGACATAAATGCATATGTACACAGGCACGTATATTTGCATTACGCAACATTTTATAGTATTGTTTAAAATATCCGACAAACAAGGAACACTAAGTAAATTATCGAATTCAGAGGGGCCTGAGAAAAGCCAGAGGAACATGCTTATTGCAGCTTACAAAGTAATGCTTTCAAGTTGAATTTCTTCACTGTCTTGTTGGCAATTAAATGCTAAGAAAAACTATCGTATCGTTTTCGTAAAAATTTGAGTGTTCTATTTTTCGCTGTCCTTTGCTTCTTCTTGACAATGACCTTCGTCTATTCTTGAGAGAGGAGGTTTATATTTTTCTTAAAAGTTTTCAAGAAAAAGAAATAATGAGTTAATATTGATTAGCAACTTAAAACTTTTCGCTGATCAAGCGTGTGCATTGTTCAAACAACGGCTGATAAATGTTTTCTATGATCGTAATAACAGCAAACTTGCGAGTTGAATAGATATAAGTGAATGAGGGTTGCTGTGAAAATTCGGTATTCACCAAAGATTATTTGAAAGAAAAAAAGACGAGAAAGTAGACCGCAAATCATCTTCTATTCAATTACGGAACAATAGATCAACAATGGAAGCTTTTGAGGAGGTAAGCTAAGTGATTCGTTGTTTTTAGAAGCGTTTAATTGTACCTCAGGAACTTTGGCGTTGATCTTTAGTGAGCTGCTTTCATATGTTTGCTCATCAATGTGCTTTTCATTTCTGTGTGCGATGCTATCTATACGGCATTACTTTTCATTCATGCTTCATGTCGGCGTTCTACGAGAAGCCATTATCAATTTGGGATTGGAAATACGTGATGCTATTATTGTTTATTTGACCCTTTCAGTGAAATTTGACCACTTGCTATCAGCGCTGCATATGAGATGTTCAGTTGTATGGGGGGATATCCCTTGAAGTGTGAGAAAATGATTAATTTTTCTAAAAACTTTTCCTATTGTAGTGCTTTCCAACCGTAATTTCTTGTTCATTTCGAAATCTATACTTCGTTTCACTGCGATTCGCAATTGCAAAGGAGAATGCTCGATAATGCGTTCTTTTAACGTTTTTAAGATCACTGGCTTAAGGTTGATTGAAGTTGATTTGTGTTACTGTGAGTGAATTTATTTGTGAAATTAATCAGCTCTTCAAATTCACTCGTTTTTCCTTTTGATCACAACCCCATTTGATCGACAGGTGGTGGAGCGAAAGCTCCCGCAGCAATTGCAAACAATACATGATAAAGGCAGCCCAGAGATGATCTTGCTATCGCAATAAATCACTTCTTACGTCACCTTCTGTGTACTTCGTGCGCATATTCCAATTTCGGATTCAACCCGCATTAGTGATTCGATCCGAAGAAAATTTGCAGGATTTGTCTGGATGAAATTTTTGCGATCCCTTCCTCGACCTTTTCTAAACTCGTGCTACAAAAATCCACCTTCTCCTTCCTGCCTAAGACGCTTTGCTGTTTTGCGGCTTCCATAATTTTCCTCGTTCTAGGGCTTCCAGATTCGAATCTTGCTTGATAATAAAGCCTTTTTTTCTTTCATGAATTATAGTACCGAAATGTTCAAAAATTCGTAAATTTTGTTACGGTCAGCGATAATGAAAGTTTTTGTTATGGGATTTAAACGTCTTTAAAAGTGGATCGGAGTGCCGTTTTCAATAAGCGTCGCGTCATTCTACGCAAACATAGTTTATGCGTGCTGTGTTGCGTATTTCTGTGCACTTTTTTTTACATAACCAATTTTGCTTACAAATATAGAAAAAGCTGAGCAGTTTGGATGGTTCTATTGAGGAAATGCAAATAGTCCATAAACTTACATATCTGAACTCTCAGTTGTATGAGGAATTCATTCATCTCTCCATTTATGATTCATTCATCCATTAGGAATTCATTAACTGTTCCTTAAGCATTCATGCCAAAAATAGAAAGTAATCCGTATGTCTGTCGAAGTAAATCTTGCGTAATTTTGCTGTAAACATATCGAATGACTGTGCAAAGAAGTATCGCTAAAAGTGCATAACATTAACTCGTTTGGATAATCACGAGCACTAAAAGTGCGCTTGTCCTATACGTGTCAGCTTGTTGGTGTGTTGTGTTAAGGGTGTCAGTAAGGGAGTTGCTCCGAACTTTTTTAAACCATAGTGCGGAGCCGTGCTGATGAATGCGCTTGTCTGCGGTTCCAAGATGGATAACAAATAACTGCTATGCTATGCTTTGACGGCATGGTTTTCGAGAGAGCTTTGAGGAATTGTGATATGATTTGAGAGCAAACGCAACTCTAATGGGTTAGTGATATAGCGTTCTAATTGTCAAAGTACTAGTATATTATTGACGAAAACTGAAAAAAATGAAAAAATTGAAAAAAATTGAAAAAAATAAGGGCGGTAAAAGTATTTGCCGTGTGAATATTACAAAAATAGCAGATGGAAATTGTTGTGAACGGTAAGGCAGACGTCTGAACCCGCGGTGACATAGGCAGCAGAGATTCTTTCGAGCGTAGACGAAACCTCGTTCGAATATTATGGTTGCTAATGTTCTGTTACTTATTATCTTGTTGCGCTGTCAACATGTCGCAGTAAGCTACTCGAAAACGTGAGGTCATTTTGCGGAGCCTTGTTAAATTTTCGGAGTTTAGTATGGAAATGTTTGGGAAAAATGATCACAATTAGTTCAGAGATCCATTTATTTATTTATCACAGACTCTGGGAGGTGTCGAGACGGGTGCTACGTCCTTAAGATGCACGTGTCTTTCTAGCTGTTCCATAATGAACTACATGCAGATATTGGAATCGGACTATTTTGAGGTCAAAATTTGTGCACTCCCTCTCCTTCGCTACTTTTTTCATCTCGCTTTCGTTCTTGTTCCATAGAAGTTTGCGAATTTCGTTTATGTTGTCCTTTGTGCGGGCGGCAATGATGCTGCATTCCGTGATCACTAATCAACGAGCTCTTTGTGAGTAATAACTGAAGTATCCGCAAAAGGAAGTGGAGAATGCTTTTAGTCCGGCTGTAGCGTACGCATAACACTGCAGTTACTCTTCGAAAAGGTCAGTGAAGTGCATACCGCAGCTTTAGCCTAACTTTCCGGTATGCTTCCTTGTTTTTAGGAATTTTTTGCAGCCGGTCGATTCATGAACGAAATTGGAAAGGCGCGTATCCCCTTTGGCATTTGTGGGTGTCTTACACGATTCTTAGAGACTCTTTGTTGATTCACTGAAGTGGATGCCGTTTAGGCTGTCTCCTCAGTTATAATCTTAATATAATAAGACCTATGTCCGTTATCCTTACAAACTTCTTTTTTGCGAAATGACATGTTTGACGTGTTTTATTGCAGTACCATATGNGAGGGGGAGAGAGAGAATGATGGAGAGGGCCAGCGAGAGGAAACAAATAAAGCGACAGAATCCGGAGAAATGCTCCATTTTAGGAAAAACGAAAATGTCATATATTTCCGTCTTGAATAGCGCAATACAACAGAGCAGCGCATTGTAAAGTAATATTTAAGTGTATGCGATTACGTTCATCACACTGATCCCGTCATTGTCCCCTAACTTTGCGTTATTCGATAGCTCGTTTTGCTCACTTCCGCATGAAGCTGCATCCTTTTGTTCTCGACCTATTGAGTCATACAGATGCCATACTTTGTATCAAAGCTCTTTTTGCAACTCTTGCATCACGTGATCTCAATGATTCTACAATTGACCAAATACGGGTAATACATAGTTCCACTAAGATGAGTAATTTAGGGGACAGTTGTGATGGATTTGTGATTTTCCAAATAAGATGCGTAACATCGAGAGCGATTCGAGGGATTTTATAGCCTCGGAGAGACGATGACGTCTCCGAAAATATAATAGATACACAGTTCACATGCACAACGACAACATCGTTGCCATTACGGATCTTCAGCTCACAAATCAGAAAGCGTATATTAAGTGCTAAGCATTTTTTTTTTCATCTTTACTCCAACTTTAAGCAACAACATACTCGTTACGGATAGTACTCGTTTCGTATCTAATCCACTTTATTCCATTCATTACATGTATGGTGCAGTTGTTTCGGGTGATCTTTATTTGCTGGTTGAGTTACTGGTGTCACTGCAGACATTGTCTTGTTTAGATGTCGTTCGTCATTGCGGATATTGTTATCGCTCATCTAAACTTTCATGGCACTGTTTTAACAGCTTTTTTGCTATTACAACGCTTTTCTGTCTTAATCCTAACACATTCTGCATCTAGGCTTTTTATGCAACAGGTCTCCTAGAAACTGTCAAAACTATGAACCCAAATGTTTCAGCCCATCTTTTTCGATTCCTTTTTCATGGCTTCGTTCCGACTTTTTGACTTTTTTTAATTAACAAAAACCAGTAATATTCTTCTTTAGTATCACAGCTATCATTTGCCTACAGGTTTTCATGTCATTTATAAAAAGTGCATGCCAGTTTTACTGTTTCATCATTCTCCGTTGGCTCAAATTTAAAAGAAACAACGAAAAAAAATGATACTGAATAGCAAATTTTTTTCCTCCATCATTTCGAAAAATAAATGATGTAAAAGCAGCGTGAAAAATTCTTGAATATTTATATAGAAATGCGATAAAAAGTCAATCGAAGTGAACTCCAAACAAGAAGCAAAATATGTGCTTTCTAACAAACAATTACTGAATGAAAGAGAATAATGCAATGAATAGTTAAAATATAATATGAGAATGTTAGAAATTTTATTATATGGGGAAAGCAGTGTCGCGAAAAAAAGAAGCGGCAACCAAAAAGTTTATACGGAAATGTCTCCAAATTATGATCACAAATCACTGATAAAATACCTTATCAGTGAGGAAGACATAAACACTTGGCGTTCTTACAATCTGTAAAATGTTTATATAAAGCGCAGGTGAAGCTAGAAGCTCCACTTGTTAAGGATTCTATTGTTTTGTTTCTTTTTTTTTTTGTTAAGATTCATCACGATCTACAAACTCCAATAGTTTTTTTTGTTTCTCAGATTTGTTTCCTCTCCTCATCCACCTCGACTTGTGCAATCATTTCACTTTTATTAAATTTCAAATCGAATTGATCATTCAGAAGCGTGCAGCTAGTAATTATTGCATCAGATTAATTAGCCGTCTTATGTGTTTTTCACCTTTTCAACGTCGGACTAAATTACAGCTAACGATTTTAAACCCTTGAAAACGATGGCAACTCGCTAAGGGTAGTGGTGCAATGTAAAGCGGATAGAAATGACCATCATTGATCGCTTCATTATTTCTTAACAAATATTTATCAGCAGCTAAAATTTATTCTTAATACACATTTGCATTTTTTTGGTAGAATTCGAAACGAAATAAAGACGCGTAAATTTTTCAGAGTTCAACGCTATTCCAAATCAGCTCTAATTTGGAACTGACAAAACACTAATGTAGCAGCACTAAGTAAACTGAGCACATTCGGTTTTTTAATCGAGCCGACAACTTGTAAATTTTAGTTTGATGAACTTCTTAGTGAACTTAAAACGTGATGAAATTGAACTCAAAACTTCATGAACTTTGTAACTTGATGGACTTGATGACTTGATGACTTGAACTTAATGAACTTAAAACTTGATGAACTTAAAAGTTAGCAAGAACTTCTTAGCAAAATTTCTTAGCAAATCGTAATGATAAGAGATTCTTAGCAAATCATAATGATAAGAGAATGGTTTGAAGGAGTTATGCCAGTGATGTAGCACATGGTGTGCTAGATATCATCAAACAATAATTATATGGCATTAAGCAAACAATGTGCAATATATCACAGTTGTCACATTTCGGCGTACATTCGCAATTAAGTTGAAATTGTAAGAAAAGCTTTTCATTGAGGAGTTTTTCAAAGGTTAGCGTTACTGATCGGAACAACAAAACATTCTTCGCTGGCAACTGCGCGATTGAGAGCCGATACGCTTCACAACATCTACCATCATATTGTAGCAAAGCGCATGCTTTTTTGCATTCTATGTTAATCGTTATTTTAGGGTGTTCGTTTTTTTTTTCTTTTTTAGCTTACGCACCTCACTGCATTTGACAAAATATTTTACGGAAGTGCTACGTCAACTTTTGGTAATTGAATTTGAAAATAGTATTCAGATTGTAAATTATTGCCCGGACAAAAAATGCTAATATTATGTATCTGATTTTTTAATGTGAAGTATAAAACCTTCAAAACTTGCGCATTTATAACTACACACAATTTCTACGCTTTTGAAGCTCAGCAAAGTTTTCTTCATCATCGATCAGTTGTAATATCAGCAGCGGACAACAGAAATCCAATCGTGTATAATTACATAGGCAGCACTTATGACGATTTCTGTTACGATAATAGAGTAACGTATATTACATTCAGGGATGATTCAGTTATAGATCGAAATTAGCATAAAGTTAAGGAAATACAGCTTCCTAGTGTAATAGGTCGCTTTTCTTATAACGCTGATGGCGTAGAGTCGCCAATGTTTCCATGGAAACACGAGAAAGAGAATGAAAGATCGTTATGAGAGGATGGATTTGAGAGCAGTAGATATAAGAGTGAGACAACGCCTTATAAAGAACAAGTAACGAATGGGCCGATTGCGATGCAACATAAGCGAACGAAGTAGTCATTATCTATATCCTGAAACGTCTCGTTAGGCAGTAAGTACCCTGAAAAATTCACTAATCATGAAAAGTAAATCTCTTATTCAACAGCATCACTTGTTTTCATATACAGCTTTTTACAGTACCACGTAATTACAACGCAACATACTCAGGTAAAGGCGTTAAGAAATACGCTACCTGGGTATCGCTTTGAGACCGAAATGTTCCCAAGATAACTGGCACCTCGTTCAATCGTGGATTATGTCTGTTGTCATGCTTTTAAATTTCTACTCATTCATCAGTGCAGTTTTTCGCCAATGTTGTAAAGTGCATCATGTTCATTCTAAAACTACCTAACTGTCGATGTCTTTATCCTCATCAAAGCATTCGAATCTTTTGAGATTGTCGATGACTATAACTGAGCAATTTGCAGTCCGTTCCTGTGCATTCAGTGATATGTAGTAATAGATTGATTTTAGAAGTTAATTATGTGTCATACATCATTTAATTTCCTTCATATGGTAATGAAGCTTTGTGCATGAACGAGTCACTTACCAGAGTAGATTCAAAAAGTCTAAGCTCAAACTTTGGTTGCAGTTGCCATTTTTGCTATTAATTTTTTCGCTGGATGTCCTCAGGAGAGACCGAAAAATTAAACACTCGCTTTTATGGTCTTGCAAACCTGTCAAAGTCTTTATCTAATTTATATGTTTGTATCTGTAGCTTTCGTTTTAGACCTTTTTTTTTAAAAAAAAATCTTGTTCCAACCGCTTTCCCATATTCACTTTTTTCGTTTCGTCTTAGATGTGCAAAGTTATGTATAATTGGCAAAAAGATGCATTTCTAGTGTGCCTTGACTTCAGTTATAAGCGAATGTAAAAAAAAGCGGCGAACGGAAATACGCTTTCTTCTGGGATGCTTAGAGGGATTCGTTTTTTTTTTTGCGTTGAGATCGTTCCTCACCTATGTCTTTCGATTACCAAATGCCATTCTAGGAGCGTTTTCAATTTATCATCCATAGCTCAAATCGCTGACAAAAACTTAAGTGTTTTCTATCCCTCGCGTTCTTTCACCTATGTGCTTTCCGTGTAACTTTCTGTTGCGCTTTTTATGTTTTTGCAAATTTGCATTTGCAAATTGCGTTGCATTGACATTGCGAATTTTACTGATAGTCTTTACGAAGAAGTGCAGATCGTCGTGTGATGAATAGATTCATCCGAAAGTTGTTTTATTTCGGAAGCATAGCCATCTGCAATAAAATATTCAACGTACTTTTGAACAAGGTAACGTATACGTTAACAATATAGTTGACCCGTTGCATTATGGGTCCTTAAATGAGGTCAACGGCAGGGATAGATGCTACGAGAAGGTATGATGGCCTTAGTTCAAAGGCTTCGGGCCTCAGCGATCCCTGACAGTCAACATGACAGGCACCGAGAGCAACGACATGCTAGCTTTCACTGTAAAAATGGTGTTGTTGCTAGCGGCCATCTTTTTTTGTGCACCTTAAACGAGTACTTTCCTTCTTTACTTCATGTTACCTTATTGTGGGACTGATTTTCTATACTTTTTGCAAAGTTCTGTCCCGTTCTGTTCTCAGACGACTTCTTATCACTTTTTGGCACAAAAAGCGACATGCCTATATTGCGCATCTCGAGACCACCCCCGTCTGCAATACCCTTCCACTTACTAATATCTCGTATAATTAACATGCTTACGCATAGTGCGGAGGTACGTAACACTGCAAGACGCCACACTGGTTTTATATTCATACCATGATCTCGTTCAGCCCTCACAATGACAGCCGAAAACGCAACGCATTCTCCCTTCCTTCTGCCCCCC
>JPKZ01000319.1:492824-526763 GCA_000803305.1 Toxocara canis | reverse complement strand
ACCGAGAGCTAGTGCCGTCGTAGCTAGATCCAGTGGTTTAGCTTTCCGCGACAAATCTTCTTAATAAATCAACTTTTCAAAGAAACAACGGGAATCCTATAATCACAAATCACAAGGGTCCACACTGTCCAGAAAGTTAACCTTAAGTTTTCTTAAGCCCAAAGACCTTCATTTCATAATGAAATATGCCCAGTGATTGGGCGTTGAGCCTCAAATCTGAGCCTATGGAGGTATCCTGTCTTATAAGTTTCGTTGCTCGGACCTACCTCACACGTATCCTGTCATATAAGTTTCGTTGTTAGAACAAGCTCAGTGTGGCGCCATGCAGTTAAAAAATTATTTGATAATGAAATTCAGCTGTAGCCAAATTTTCGAGCGGTGATCGACGATCACGATGGAAGACACCGAAGCGCGCTATTAGCTTACTTATGTCCCTTTAGCCTACATATATTGCGCATCAAATAATCTCCTTATCTCGAGGCATCTCGGCGCACAAGTGCACTTTTCCCCTCTGTACAACCTTCAGCTTTCGCACCTTCTCGTGTTATCGTAGTGTAGTTTGGATTCCGTGAATTCCAATGTTTTTCATAAATGCGGATTTCCTTCACAACAACCAGGTAACATCAGTATCTTTCACGGAAGTATAGATTAGTACTCTTTCCACGAGACTCTAAAGTCTCGAAGCGAAGGTTGCAACCCTCGCAAAACTGGCATGGTCACGTTATGGGCTTATGAGTTTATGTATGTTCAAAAAAAAGCTTATTTCAGCGCGTTTTATGCGATTTTGTGCTGGCTGTTTCCTTAAATTCCTCCAGCAAGATTGACTGATTAAGACAATTAATCGAGGGCTTCTAGATTCCGACATTTACTTTCGCCACCATTGAAACTATGCATATTTTAGGTGTCTTGAGCGATTTTAAAGCTGTATTCCGCCAAGCACATGTTGCAGCAGCCCTTCTAGAGAGCGCCTGCAGTCCACGGACACTTGCAGATTTTGATACCGTCAAAGAACGCCGTGTATTTAACGATGAAGGCGTTTACCTAAGAGTATTTACGGTGGGGACACTATTCAGCGAAGTAACTCCACCAGACGAATGCTCGAAGAACGGACTGGGCTAGCACTTACCTTACTTGGTCGTTATCAGGTGAGTGTATTACTTTCTAAAACTTATGGCCGGTACTCACCTATGTATCCTTATAAGACAGGTAAGTGTTAGAAATGAGTCACAAATTTGGTGTAGGTGGTTAGTGTAGTGGCAGGCAGTGGCAAGCTGACTGAACCATGCGAAGTGCTAGCGTAGAACGATGATGGCCCGCAAAAGTGCAGGAAACCTGCCGTGGTGAGTGTTTGCAAATCAAATTTGACATGTTCTATCTTCTCGCATCGATCCATTTCTGTCTCCAGCGAAAAGTACACCTCCGCATTTGCACTACCCGAACGTCTTTTGCATACCAGGGAAAGCAGCATAACTGACTGAGGGGAGGAGGGGAAGGGAGAGGAAGAAGATGAGTATTGCTTCGAACATTTCGGTGGTCCGGTTTTTGCAGGAATGGTTTTACAATAGGTGATACCATACGTAGAATAGGGAACGCGGGCGGGTAAAAACATTCTGAAATGTATTCGCTAAAATTTCGACATAGAGGATGCCACCCATCCTCAGATTTGAGTGTCAAGATCACACCATACACGTTTAGCCTTTGTTGTTCTTCTAGGTTACGCCTACCTGTCTTTAACGATGCGGTGAGCGAGAGTTACGTCTAGAGGCGTATAATAATATCGGATATAGGGGCTAAATGTGTTTAATAGTAAAGTGCATCTCAGTTATGCTTACTGACATTTTATGATACAGTTCGTCGAAATTATATCTTGTGGCCTCTAATGCTACGGTGTATCAGACTTATGTCATCTTTTGGTTTTCAATGGAGTTGGAAGTATGAGTTATCTCCAAGGGCTTTTAATGATACAGTGCGTTACGATTACGTCTACTGGCCTTTAACGCTTCAGAACGTCAAGTTATGTCTTATGGCTTTTCATCGTACCACGCCTCATTGTTAGACCAGTGAGTGGGTTTTAACAGCGCTATGCGTCAGGGCTGCGTCTGGTGTCTTTCTTGATGGCACAGTGCGTTGCATCTGTACTTTTTGCCATTTGATCGTTCTATGCGCCATTCTTATGCTTAGCTGCTTTTAACCATTCAAAGCATTAGAAGTATTTCATTCGACCTTTAGCGATGCAGTGCATCACAACTATGCATACTCGATTCTGACCGTACAGTGAGTCAGAGTTGTGTCTGTTGGTCTTCAGTTGTATAGTTCCTTGGAGTTATGTTTAGCGACTATAATGATTCATTGCGTACGAACTGTTGATCTTTAATGGTGCCTTGCATCGAATTTATGTCTGTTGGCCTGTAACATTGCGATGCACGGAGCATGTCTAACAGCGAGCGGTAATAGGCGGTACAATCTGTGCAAGTTTTCTACTGGGATTTAGCGGTAAGGTGGGTCAGACTTTGTTATCTGGTGGCTTTTCATAGCATGGCGCGTAAGGGCTATGTCTGTTCGCTTGTAATCATACAGTCCATGAGAGATGCTTTTGTTGTTCTTAAATGATACAATCTGTGTACAGTGCCGCTTCATAACTGCAGATTTTGTCCGCGTTTTCGTTCGGAAAAAGTTTCCATAATTGCAGATTTTGTTCGCGTTTTCGTTCGGAAAAAGTTCCCATAATTGCAGATTTTGTCCGCATTTTCGTTCGGAAAAAGTTTCCATAATTGCAGATTTTGTCCGCGTTTTCGTTCGGAAAAGTTTCCATAATTGCAGATTTTGTCCGCGTTTTCGTTCGAAAAAAGTTTCCATAATTGCAGATTTTGTCCGCGTTTTCGTTCGGGAAAAGTCTCTATAATTGCAGATTTTGTCCGCGTTTTCGTTCGGAAAAAGTTTCCATAATTGCAGATTTTATCCGCGTTATCATTAAGAAAAAGTGGTAATTTTAAAATTGCATTCGTATCTTTTTTTATGTGTAGATGAGGCTTTTGTATTTCATTTGCGTGCGAAACGATGTGGTCGTTACTGTGTCACGTATGTAAAAAAGTATGTAAAGTATGTAATATAATTCGTTGTATACAAAAAACAGTATGTAAAATAATTCGTTGCTGCTGAAGAGCATGGTTTCGCGATACAACAGCATAAAACGGGTTGTAGCGTTGCGATGGTATATCTCGTACAATTGATCATTGCTCATCTTGAACAACAACGTATCCTTATCGCATTGTCTTACTCTTTCCATTGTCGTTTGTAAGCGGTTCATCTGGCTGATCGGTCTAATAGTTGTGCCATTCGAACACATCGTGGAAGCCCGTTGGCACGCACTCGCACTTGTTCCATTGCTTCCAGTGTTCCCTCTCCTTCTATCTTGCATTAATAAATTGTATTCTTTGTGGCCTTCTCATTTTTCAAAGCCTGAGGAGATCAGAAAGGTTAGAGAAAAATCAAAAAACCATGCTCGATTGCCCCATACATCTTTCGCAAAGGTTGCATTTGTTCTAGTTGTACTGCCTTACACGTACGTCATGCTTTTTACGTTACGCTTCCGATTTGTTGCGACACCTATATTCGCTGGTTTAGAAGTTCGGCTGGTTCTTAATAAACGCTCCCTTGGCGACACAATCGCCACATATACTTCAACACTGTAGTTTATGCGTTGAACCTTGAAGCGTACGTGATAAGGCAAACTGTTAAACGTTTGAACGTTGTTGACGTACTTAGATCACTGCGAGGCCAATGCTTGCCACGTGTATGTGCGACTGCAACCACCCGCTTTGAATAGCCGTCGATGTCCATCGTTTTGCCATTGACGATAGCAGTTCTCATTCACTAGTTCAGATGAACTCCATTCAATGTTTCCAAAATGCGGCATTGCAACGGCCCATCAGTCGAATTTCCTTTGTCTTGCCGATTTTCGAACACCTATTTTTCTTTGTCTTCCATTTCTCAGCTCTCAGCAGCCAGCGGATTTCTCCTTTCGAAAGTGGCTGTATTGAGTAATTATTATTTTTCTGTTGCTTTTATACACCTATACGAATTTGCGCTTGCAAAGCGTATAATGGTTATGTCCAGAAGTTACATCTGGAGAGCAAGGGTAACAAAGTTCGATACAAGCAATTAATACCCATGACGGGTTGCTGTAGAGGAAGATGACGAACATTTAAATTTTAGCTGATCCCACCATTTACGCAAATCTAATTAAGACTTATCTTTAGGCGAATCGGCTAGCCGAATGTTCAGTTCGACTGCTGGAAATATAAGTTGGAGGTTTCCTACGTTTTGGGGTATAATTTCGCCTGACGTTGACGAGTTGATAAAAAATTATTTATAGAAGGCGAACCTAAGATATTGATATACTTGTTAAGTTGAATAACTCAATTCAGCGGTTTCCAAATTGGAAGTACAAAAAAGACACATATAGACGAATACATACAAAAATGCATGACGAGGACAGAGTGCGTTTTGACAAATTCGCAATGAAGACGATTTTTTAAGGAGTTTTGGACAACGGGTTGTTGCGACTGCGATCACCAGCTTTGAATAGCCGTCGATGTCCACTGTTCATTGTTGTGCATTATTATTGTGCATGTTTGGTTTCACAACACGTATTCGTTCAACCATTTTGCTATGATGGACCAGACGGACTACCAAAGCGCATATCGCACCATACTCTATCGCTTGCTTGCATGTAATTGAATAAACTCTTCTACGCTTTTACGGGTATTTTTTTCCTAGCATTCTCCTTAAACGCTTTCGTTGTAATACGTAAGTGCTACAAAACTCTAGTCGCAACCGCTTCTGACACTAATAACAATAGTATTGATAATGATAATGTTTGTATGATAATGATAACAAGAAGTAAACGTGAAAAAAAGGCACACAAATATTTGGGGAATAACCACTGATACATACGTTGATGTGGGAAAGAAAGAGAAAAAACGAAGTTAAAGAAGCAGAGAAAAAAACGAAGTGAAACAGTGAAAAAAAACAAAGGGCATAAACGAAGTGCATAGGAGGTTCGATTCAATCATAACTGAATGAGAGAGGATTGTGCGGCACAGACTGTGGCAATGGTAGTCTACCAAGTCTCCGTTTGATGCGCTTAAGTGTTAAGGCAATCAAAACCGTAGCGGGATTTGAGTCGCATCGCTCTACTGAATGCTTCGCCAAAAGTCTTGCATGACGCTGTTCATGTTTCTTTCATAACTGGAAATCTTGTCCACGTTATCATTTAGAAAAATAAAAAAATTCAGATCGATCTGTGTAGATGAATCCGAAATTTGCATAGGTCTTATTTTAGCTTTCGGGGATCTCAATACTCATTAGGTTAAGACGTCCATAGTATTTTCTCTTTTTATGGCTGCATTTTTTTTTTTTAAAACCGTTCTGATAAGAACTCTTTGGAACTCCTCGATACGAATACATTGCTTTTTTGAGCGTTAATGTTAAACTTCAGGAGTATATTCAAGCAAAGAGCGAACGTAAGTTTTGAAGAGAGTTACACAAACACGAATATCGAAGAAATTGAACGAGTAAAGAAGATGGTGACATTTGCGATACGCTACTAGGATAATCCTGCCGAAGCGTGATCGAAACGTTAACTTAGTTATCCTTAAGAGCATATAGATCGCAAAATTGTTTGGAAGAGAGGTGAGATAAGGTTACCAGGCACATAGCAACTTCGATCACTAAGTGAGCAACATGGAAAACGATACGTTTGTAAATAAGAGGCGACCATTTAAGTAATTAGTCACAGTTAAATTACTTGGTGAAGAGTGAGTGACACAGTTGTCAGCATAAACAGAACTGTCAGCATATTTGGGGAGTTGATTTATATAAAAATGAAAAAGTAAAAGACCCAAAACGTTGCCTATAATCAACCATATATTCCTTTTTCTAAACTAAATACGCACAATAATTTTCCACTTTTGCAGGATTTATTCACCAGAACGTATGCAAAATTCAAAATTTTTTGAAACATTAGAATGCATGTGCGCCACCATGATACCACCATACTTCTGCATCGAAATCTTTCAGCTTTCAACTGCTCTCCAATTTGGCCTCTTTAATTGTTCATAAAATTTTGCTTACAGAAGTCCAGAAAAACGATTATCATCTCATGCTTTCCCTAATCTTTCTTTTTTCCATTGATCTCATCTTGTTTCTATGAATTCTTTTCACTGAGAATATGAATAAGAACCAGAAAAACCCGTTTTTGTTTTGTGCGAATAAATGTATGAAAATTTTTCGTATTTCAGCTTCCTCTCGTTTTGTTTGTATCGTTGCGTTAAGCGCGAATGCTGCCGAATGGGATGCGCTTTGATAATTTTCTCTAATGCAAACAACGCAAAAAATAATCACAAAAAAAATGCTTGTATACACCATTCGGAAATTGACGTGTTTTTATCGAAATAAAATCGACTGATACTATTTTGTACCTTTGGTCGACCATCGTCATCAATGGCGATTGCTCAATTATTATCAATGCTGAGAAGAGAGCGTTTTGCTTCGCTATGTTTACATTTGTTCTGTTGATACTTATGTGCTAATACAGAGAACATTTCACCACCGTAGTTCACCTACTGTCTCTCTCTTTCTCTCTCTCTCTCTATCTCTCTCTCACTCTCTCTCTCTGGAAAGTTAGCTATTAATCTCGCTTATGACCTAAATTCATTCCATCTGCATTAACAAGGCTCAATATCTGTTTTACATATGCAAATAATCTTTTATATGACCTTTGTCCCGTAGTATCATCAAATTATCCCATTTTTGTGTCACCCGCTCATTTACTTTATTTTAAATTTGTTCCACTCTCTCAGTCCATACGCACCAACTCACTCTCTTCAGCTGACTCAAGTTTACATTGATGCTGTTTTATAATTCATGGAATGATTTCTATTAATGAGCTGTCAGAAGAACGAATTAAAGGTCTTACTGGTAGGGCGCAGTAAAGGTTCTCTGACGCGTTTATTACGCTGAAAAAGACGATGAATAACTATGCGATTGTCCTTGTTATCCGTCACTAAGGCAATCGATGAGAATATATCGTTGGATCTGTGCGAGCGTCTTAAAAGAAGATTTCTGATGCATTTTAAGTTAATAATAATATTATACTTAGTAGCAAACAAAGAACATAGATAAATGAACCGGGATAAGGGAGACAAAATGAATACGTCGGAGAAAAATTTTAATGTTTTTTTTTTTAAAATTTGGATCGGCAAGAAGAAAATGCAAAGAAAAAATGGTTTCATATTTGAATGTTGAATTGCGACTAAATAACGGTTATTAGCTGCTTAAATAGCGAAGTTTTTTTTTTTTTCACGAGCAAATTCAAATTACGTCTCGAACGAATGTTTTAGAGCATTGCGATAAATGATCGAAAAACGAAAAGCTTAAATAGCTGATTTCCGAACAGCAACCCAGCAGCGATCGATCATGAACATAACGGTAAAAATGGAGTGCAAGGAAGCATGAGGCACATATGCATCAACCATACATGAGTATTTTGTTTAGTTTGGAGTTTTTTTTCTCGAGATTCGCTTTGCTCATTCGGATATTTTTGACGTTTCGCTGAACAAATAGGAGTATCGTTGTTCCCTCGTTTTATTGAGCCGAAACGATATGGAAAGTCGTATGAAGAATTTTTTAAAAGCTTTTGCACCCAGCTGATACATATTGAATTGTTAGCAGTTCCCGAGCAATTAATAATAAATTCTTAGTTAATTCTTTAATTGGCCATCTAGAAAATGTTATGCTTTACGTATTTGTCTTGAAAAATTTTCTCGATTTCGTAAGGCGACTATATAATTGAAGAGCTAATTGATTGCTTTCACTTCGTGTAAAACATCTCTCAAATTTGATATCTTCTCGAACACACTAAAGCTTTCCTTTTTTTATGTGTAGAGCATTTTGATTGATTCGATTCGTTAAGTCGAATTTCTCACATCGTTCCGTTCAATTTCACATTCATATCTCGCTGAGCTCAAGTCTCTTAAATCGCAAGCTTTTGTATTAAATTGTTTGTTGGCAGTGCTTATGTGAATTTTCCAGTATGGAATTCATTCCATTCATGGAACCGTTTAGTCAGCTTGATTATAGCATATATCTTACGACATCACAGTTTATTTGTGGTTACTTTAACTCGTCTTCCGGTCACTTTCATCTGTTTACGGCATTACAGATGAGTGGTATGTATGTACGTTAATTACCTTCGAAATCTTCTCAATTAACTTTCTTTGCTTAATGGACTCTTTGTCTACTCTACCTATATGTCGTTACTTATTAACTGAGCAAGCGAATAGACTTTTCATCTTTATGGCACTCATATGTTCTGGGCTATGGAAATAGCAAATTCTGCAATACCTTCATATTTGCGCAGCGCTAACTATTTAATAGCAATGGTAGCATAGTTGTTTATAGCACATTATGTTAGTTATGGGAAGTTGGAAATCAAAAAACAAAAATTATGACTTTTTTGAAAATCATTCTCGATCGTTGAGCAATGAGCCTACTCAGATGGTTGGCTATCCGAGTATCATTAGGAGGGTCATTCCGCGAGAATTGAGCGGAAACAAGAATTCATTGTTTCGAGCAGAGAATTATGAACTACAAATAAACTGAAGTAGAGTGCAATTTTTTTTCACTTTCATTCACTACGCATGTTGAATTGATTTGATGTGAGTTTTTTTTCTTCTTCTAAAATAATGACGGAAAAGTCTATTCCAGAAGTTTACGGATTTCAGTGCTCACGAAAGCATCCGAATTCTCGAAGCGAAGAAAGCACATCCATCATCTTCAAATCAAAGCAATGAAAGAAAGATGAGGAAGTATCAATTGCTATCGCTCATTTTCCTTAATCTTCTTTCAATTTTGGAGCATATTTTATCTGTAAGGAGTGAAAACGATATTTTGCATTCTCGAGATCACATTTGCTAGCTGACTGCCCCAAACGATAGAACGCTCATTGACTGCTGTTGTTTGCGTTTAGTCAATATGGCATTTTTATTTTCAAACATCCGTTTAACAGTTTATTTTTATAGGTTGGCAGTTTACGATGATCAGAGCGCTTTTTCAGCGATTGCCACACATGCACAATTTGCTCATTTACGATTTTTGAACATTTAATTCAGAAAGTGTTGAGCACGCAACGTTTTTCGAATTGTCTTATGAGAACGAGACATTTCTCGCTCATTGCATCCTATTTCATTTATGCAGGCAAGCATTTTTTTTCCCCTTTCTTGCTAGCTAGCTTCTTGAAAGGCGAAGACATTTATTTAAAATGGCTCTAGAGGGGGGAATGATAGCTGTCAATGTTCTAGCGTATATGTGAATCACATTAAGATGGTTCCATTAGGACAACCTGAACGGCTTCTTTGCGTTTTGCATACGTTGTGAAATTTCCAAATCTCTTGGTAAATATAAATACATTCGAAGACGTAAATCTTGGCCGTCTGTCTTCCTGTTATTTTTATTATTTTTGCCTTTTTAATTCCGTTCCCATATCACAATTTTTGCCATTGTTTCGAGTGGTTTGCAAAGTCGTGCTTTCATTTCACTTTTTTAACCAATAAAAAAAGGCTGTGGGTATTTATCAATAATCATAGTTGCCTTATCAAATGCTGATAAAAACATTTTGCAATTTCCCGAGCATCTGTAGAGTCGATCTTGCATGTTGAAATTTGAAAAGGAAAGAGCTGTTTCTGCATATGTTGTTTTTCTTTTCAGTTAAAGCCGAATGTGTAACGTAACAGTTGGGTAGTGAACCCCCACTTCTCAAAAAGCCAATCGGAAAAGTACTGAAAGAACTGTGCGCCCTGGCTCGAAGTCACGCCCCCCAGATTATATATACGGTAGCCCTTACTTCATTGAATATTGCAACACATTTTCGAGTATGTCGCGTTCCCTGTATGCCGGGGACGCTTACGAGAGGAATAAACCGACGACACTAGCGCCTTCTCCCACTGTACTATGCAGATGTCAAAATCATGTGGAAGAGGAAACGGAAAGAGGGGAGGGGGGAAGACAGAGATCCAGTTTAAATCTCGCATTCACTTCCATTTGCAAATTTTGGGATTTTAAAGAGTTGATCACAACCGTAGGCTCGGCAACTACCTGAACGAATAAAAAATTTAGGAAAACTTTTAGAGGGCTTAATGAACAAGAAGTTTCCGGCACCTTCGCGCCTTCACCACTTGCGTGTCATCAAAAAACTTATTAGGTTGATTACTGTAGTTTACGGCTTTTCACGAAAAATCATGACCGACAAAATTCAGACTCAAATATAGTCAAAATTCGATCAGCAAAGTCCATTCTATCAATTTATGGTCCTCAGCGATTTGGTCAGGAGTTGTGACGTACAAAATTTTTCGGTCAATGGGGAGCGGGGACGTTTGTCTGTGGTGGTCGGAAGTCTTATACGTCTCTCAATAAGAATAAGAAAGAGACAAAGGTAATGAATGGAACAAAAAATTTTCCAGCTTACTTTGCCCTTCACATATTTTTGCTGTTAATGTGTACCGGACAGAGCTGGATTTGCCAATTTTGGCCGGGAAATCTTGATGTGCGGTAAAAAAGCCGTTGCGAAATCGTTTTTTTTTGCTTTTGGCACGTGGCCGATTTCTGGCAGCTGGTCGATGATCTAAGCTTTCCCAGGTTTCTTGTTGCCCATGATATAGTGAACATTGTTTTCAAGAATGGGATCGAGTGCTTATTTGGCGGGTTTCTAAGTGTGATGTTCGACGATCTCTTAAGCGCAGATGTGATGCGTTATTGTGTCGTAATTGTTTATGCTGCTATATGTACGGCTGCCCGCATTGTCCCATAGCTGTACTTTCAGTTTCGCTGCTGTGATATGAGGGAATATGGTGGTGTCTTGTGATAGTAACGGTTTGCGTTGATTGTTAAGCAAAATTGTCTTCGTATTTACTTCCCCTTCATCCCAGTTGCTATTCGAGTTCATCGCTTCATCTCTCAACAAATTTTTCAACAACTTCGACAGCTTTATCCGAATTTTGATTCTTTTTAAAAGGAATGGATCAGATCGAATAGAATCGAACCCTTTATTTAAAGCTGATGGACGTGAACTATCACTATAAAACAGTACGATGGGGGAGACGGGAAGGAGCGCATTGATTATTTAGAAAAACAGACTGCCCTTTTCTGTTTACGCAATTCGCTTCGTATTGTACTTATCTGGAATGTGAAATCAGTGAGTTGCTGCAAATATAGTGTAGCATGTCGCTGAATCTTTGCGATCAGTTCTATTTTGGCAGTAAAAATGAAGGGCGCTGGCTACCGGTTTAGAGCTGAATGTGAATTTCTTTTTGATCACGCTGTTTTCAGTTGTTCAGATAGTATACGACTGAATCTGGAATCTTTCAAACCTTCTAAACAACTGTGTCTCCATTTATTCTCTTGCCATATGGACTTCAAGTCTATTGGAAACCTTTTTAATCCGCTTGTGAATCGATATCGTACCCAATTAGGCTTGCTTAGTAGCTGTTAGTTAACGGTGCTCTTTGTTTCGACGAGATTCAGGAGTTCGGCCATAGTGCAAGAGCACTAAATAGTACAGTGAATTGCCTACCACCATAGTTACTATTTAGTGAGATATTTTCAACATGTTTTTGTTAATGTTGTTGAACGCATGTTATAATCTCTTCAGTATCAGTTGAGGGTAGTCCATCGTAATGCCTACCTTTCACATTTACATCCATTTGTAGAAATCCCATTGCATGGTGCCACCTGAGACTGAAATACTGAAATATGAGACTGAAATACTGAAATATGAGACTGAAATATGAGACTGGAAGACTGAAGTATGTGCTAAAAAGAACTAAACTACTCGATTCGTCAACGAAAGATACCAAATGCAGTAGTATTTTTGCTGTGAGTATCGTTTATAAGCTAATGGCAGCTGACTCATACATGGCAAACATCACCTTTCCGAGCATTCGATTGCGCTTTTTCATCTATATGAAAATACGTTTGATGATTGCCGGGCCATAGCGTTGAAACAGATGACTAACATTAGTGTCTTCTTAAGACACCTCAACACACCAATGCTTTATCATCTCAGCTACACCTAGTAGTATTCAGTACGATTCGTTGACGCTACGCTGCGTGCTATGTGGGCTAAAGAGGGAAGCGCTGATCTTTGAGAGGCTTGAGGCGAAAACTTCGATATATATTGATTGTCATGCAATTTCAGCCATTAAAAAAAATTGCGAAATTCTGCATATTTAACCAAAAAAATTAAAGTTAACGAAAACTCCGTCAGGAAATTGAATATGTCCGTTTGGGTTAACCTAAATCAGAATTCCGATCTCCTCACTTTACTCTCCACCAGGTTCGACGAATCGCTGAATGGATGTTACTCTCATTCACTCGAGTAATTTTTGTTAATGATACGTAGAATTATCACCTCACGATCTTTTGTGAGGGTACTTCTTATTCAGCACTTTCTAGAATTCTGAATTTCTTATCATTGTTTATTGTTTTTTTTTCTACGTTAAGCGGTTGGTCTCATTATTTTATGCGTTTGTCGGATTGGATTATGCAAAGGATGACACTTTTCAGAGATAGCTAATTACTATACGCTATTGCCTATTCCGTTTGAGCTTGGTTTAAAGATATTTATTGCTTTCAGGCGATGCTTGAATTGCCTTGATGCGCATTGCTCATGCTAATTCTCATCGATTTAAATAGCATTTATTAACGGGCTAACGAAATTGCTTGCTTGTTGTAGTACATGCTAACAGCAGCAGCCGCTAAACTCCTCGGAAGTAGGACTCGTCAATTTTTGGAGATTTTTGTATGGGTCCGTAAACTCTTCCTTTTCTTTATGCGGACCCTATCGAGTGCAGGTGGTAAGGGTTGTTGACCTTGTATCACTGTGTAATTGTTGCCGCGTATATGACTTTCCAAATCGCTGTGTCTATTCCCGTTTCTCCTGATTCTTATGAATTAAAACTTTAAATTTTTTGGCATTATATCTTATGCTGCCTCATCAAACGGGTTTTTACTGTCGTTGATAACTTACTGGTAATAATTTACACCAAAGGGATCACCGCATCTTTGCTGCCTCTTGTATTATTGCTTTTCTGCAATCGGCGGTAAAGACGAAATATGCGCAAGATAAAGAAAGCATTCTTTTGCCGCGCGATATGAGCGCACATAGCTTCTTTCAGCGATCTCAGAAACGGGCTGGTTTCCTTGACGAATGCTGTTAGTTGCGGCATCAAGCTGAAAAAAAAAACGCTTCTAAATGTTTGATGTGTCACGGATCAGTGAGTCTACCCAAATACACGTTTTCATTGCTTACCGTATATCCAGCTCAATGCCATACTGAGATTTTAAACGATTGCCCATAAGTGATATTCTCTTAGCACATCTCATTCATAATTCCCTTCAATCAGTATTTAAAAAGGCTTTGAGAATAGGTCTCCACTACATTGGTTTGATTCTGCAGGTACAGAAAAAGACTGCCAGTACACAAAAGAAGGTTTATAGGTAGATTACAAAAGGGAGTAATAAAAGCCGAGCGTTCTGTAGTATCGTCCATTTTGGGCAGTTACTAAAATTTATTAGTGTGATGATATATTATTGTTTGTGTGCATGTATTCATATCAAGAAACGAATTTTTAACTGTAACCATCGTTGGCTGAAACATTTATAGCGGCGTTCACATCACAGTATAAAACCAGTAATGTCTGTAGATGAGACAAAAGTGGCGAAATATGGATTTGAACAGCTTAGCGAATCGCATGAAGTTTTTCTTGCCAATTTCAAATACCATCGGTTAAACGCATAATTCAAAATTCATTTTTGCTTGCTCATGAATTATTAGCAACGTTGATGCACATCCAGAGGCCTAATGTTATAGTTTATTGAAGTCTATGAATCACTTGAACAACGAAAAGCATGAATGATGGTAAATTTTTTAGAAATTTTGCGAGAAATGAGGCAAAATATTTTCAGAGTGGCAAGAATCTACTTCACGTCGAAGGAGCACGAAAAAGGTGAGATTCGGAAACGTTAACAAAGAAAGAGCGAATTCACAAACATGCTTTTCAGAATTTCGATCTATTCAATTCGAGTTCTTGTGAGTACTTTTTCATCGAGGAGTCACCTAGAGCCAATAGTATTGTATGAGACTTTTTGCACTTCCGAAGAAATTCTAAACGCCCGTAATGATGAATAGTTCCGATATATATTGCTGTAACTTGTCAGCAACAATATGTGCTTACCGTTTGTAGCATAAAGATTTTTTGCTCTCTGTGACCATGGTTAGCATTATATGAAAGCCATCTTTATTCATATGGTATTTGGTCGATAGAATTGCAATTTTATCACAAGAAATTATTCGAAATGTTTAAAAATCATCTATGCAATCGAACGTAGAAGAAGCTATGATAAGCGGCGCGAATAATAATAGATCGGAGTAAATTATATTTGACGCATATGAAAGTACACATTTTGTGGTCTGTAGAAATTTTCTTACGAAGGAACTTATGAATTTTGTTTATTTTTTTTCGTGTGTTGTTAACTTCGAACATTATCTTTTGCTAAGTTTTAATGGATTTTCATTGCAAGAGGTGGTTGTTTTGTTTTTCCCCAAAACCCAGTCCGCATGATTTGATACATAAGATGCTAATATAATCAGTCGATTGTGCTATATTTAAATTGACGGAGAAGGATTTCGTTTCCCACAAAAAGAGAGTAGGAAGCTCGCTAGGGAACATTACGTACAACAGATGTCGTCATCAAAGTTTGCGCTTCTTTAGCGAAAATAGAGAACGAATACGAACTGTTTGTTTCATCGTTTCGCTTTTGCAGCCCACAAACAGAAGCAAAGGTAATGTGAGCTGGATGAAAGGTTCCGAGGCTGTGCTGAGATAGCATAAGAAGCATGCGAATCGGAAATCGTAAGTCTAAAAAAGCGTCTGTGCATGGCATCTGATGCATATGGAGAGCTAGCATGAAGCTGTACTGAGGAACAAAGTGTAAATAGGAGTTATCAACGTTTCTGAGCGAATATGGCTGTGGGCGCTATGCTCAGAAATAATGTACTAGGAGTAGTTTGTTGAATGATCCGTCATAAAAGACGCCAATTTCTTGCTGTCTAGTTTTGAAAGCTCTATCTTGCATTTCCACTTCCAAATTGTCTGAAACATCGCTGAATGCTATAAGCGCGAGATATGAGCACTGCAAACTATGTCGGCGGATGTGACGTATTTGATCGAATGGTGCGTCAGCGGTGTTCGCCAGAAACGTGTGTGCCTGAATCACCCAGAGGAATTTGAACGTCGTCAGCAAAAACTCCGATCTTACGCTATTTCGGTTGTCTAAACATGCTCCATATGGCTGCCGTCCGAGCAGTACGATCAGTTGCGTTGCTTTGTTTTGCCTTCACATTCGAAGATTTTATATGCATGCTATAGTTGAGATGTTACGTTGCGAAGAACTCATTTCCGCTCAACGAGTAGGAAGGATGAGAGGGAGAGGATAAGGATCTCATAGCTAAGGAGAAATGTATGATGTAGCCGAGAGGTAATCGGAAAGCCGTTAGGCATGACCTCAGAAGCACATTAGATAGTTGAGCGTTATTCATACTTTCGTTTTATTCATATCGAATAGTACTCTTATATGAAGCACGCGCCATGTTGTAACAGTGGAAGCGATATTCCAGAATGGCAGCGGAGGCGATATTCCAGAATAGCAGCGGAAGCGATATTCCAGAATAGCAGCGGAAGCGATATCCAGAATGGCAAAGTGGTCAAAAAATTTTCAGTGGAAGCGATATTCCAGAATGGCAGCGGAAGCGATATTCCAGAATAGCAGCGGAAGCGATATTCCAGAATGGCAAAGTGGTCAAAAAATTTCTTGCAACCCAGTGGTGCGCATTTGCTTTGCTACAATCTGCCTCTCATTTTGAAGGTGTTTTTTTAAACTCTCAGGCAAACTAAAATATCTGTTCTATGTAACGCTGGAGAACAGTCGCTAGTTAGGAAAATATAAGTGAAGGCAAATAAAGCTGTTGAGTGCGCTCATGGTTGATTTTCTTAAAACACGGACAAAACATTATGTGGAAAATATCTGTTCTAGATAACGCTGGAGAACAGTCGCTAGTTAGGAAAATATAAGTGAAGGCAAATAAAGCTGTTGAGTGCGCTCATGGTTGATTTTGTTAAGTAATACTGTATGGGTAAATTTTGCAAAAAAAAAAACTTAAGTCGGATCAGCGCTATTATTTCTTCTTATCCATAGTGGAAGTAAGCAGTGAGCGGGCCGGCATTCATGTTTGTATAAAGTTCAAGTAGTTGCGCGTAGAGAAAATATAGAAATTTATAAGTAATTTTTTGATGTGTGTTAACATAATTGATAAATTATAATTTGAATTTGCATCAACGTTCGGATTCTTAAGCATTTAAATAGTACAAAACATTTACTACAGAAAAGAAGACTTAAGAATGGAGCACAACTACGCTTAAACTGCTAATGAAACAAATTGACAGTACTTTCCAAACAGCTGCTCATAAAGCAGCAGAAGAGCGCAGCCGTAACTACCTTCAGAACCTCATCCAAAAAAGCACACATAATAAAACACGGACAGAACATTATGTGGATGAAAAATCAAATGCCAATATTGGGCAGAGGAGATTTAGGCATCGCGCAACAACTTTCTTAAACCGCATCTGATGACTCGTTTCTGTTGTTTGTGCCGCAGACTTGCCACTTCGCTTGGTCATGCTTGTCTTTTTCTTGCGCCATCTTTGTTATATTCGACCACTTGCTCATATTATCACAAATGAATTTAGTATGCGAGTTAGAGGTATACCATGCTTATCGTGACAAATGAAAAAAGTGAACAATAAACAATGTTACAATTTTACAATTTCAAAATAGAGATAAAGATCGACTTTAAATGCTTTGAAGGAATGGGTACAAACCGCTTCTTTGATGCATTCATTCGTAGTACTTAGAGCGATACACTGAAACCAGCTCACAGTATAAATGACAAAGTTGCGCACTTCCGTGTCAGTTCGATATGATCGGAATGCAATCGCTTAAACGGTAAGTAGCTCGTCATTACGGTATATAGCTTTTTGTTTCTCTCATCATTTGATCAATTTACCAAACGTCATTGACGTTCTCACCGTGTTTGTTGATATGAACGGTTTGCGATCATTTTTTCGCTTTTCTATATCGTCCAAAATTCTACGAATATTCTATCGTTCGTCGACATTTTCTAAGGTTTTTTTTTCTTCTATACACGTCTTCTGAAATTTTATCAACATATATTTCGTGACATCATTCTAAAGGCTTTTTTAATTGAACAGCAGAAGTTGAACCAAGCTGTAATTAATTTAATTTAATTTAATTTAACTGTAATTAAGTTAATCAAAGCCAAACAAAAGTGTTGACACTTTCACACAACTATATGCCATTCATCATATATGGGCCTAAGACGATGTCTGCGTTTAGTTTCGCTGAATTGCGGCTGAATCGATCGGAAAAATGGAAAGCCAAATTGTTTTGAAGAAGCCAATATAACGGATTACATATAAACAGCAGTAGAGAAAAACTTGAAGCCATTTTTTTTGGACCGCTGAGCTGTTTTTAGGTGATGTATCGATTAAATTACAATATGCGATAGCGTTGTAATTTTGGTCGTAAATAATTTCAGTATGATTCGTTTACCTAATGGACGAATTAAAGATTAACTCACAACTCTTACCATCTTTATTTCGGCTATGAGATCATCATTAATCAGTCACTTCGTAATGTACATTCTGAAACAGCACATTGGTATCGATGCAACGAAACGATCTTTTTGATCGCTTAGCGAAGAAGCTTATAAACACTATTAGTGATGTCATTGTTCTTTGCAATGCGATCAACCCATCCTAAAAATTTATTCAGCAATATTTTTGAGAGAAATCGCCAGTAGATTGGTAGATATAAGTAACCTATCATTTTTTACGCATCTGTATTACCGAATATGAATGAACAACCGTCACTGTTTTCAAATCTGAATGTGCGATATTGTTGTTTTACTTGGCATTGTTTAGGTATACGTGATGTTTTGGCCTACCATGCAGTACCATGATGTGTATCATGCTTAGAGAGGTGTTTGAAGCAGTCGAGTAGAGTAAACGTTACATCACATTGTAAAATCATTTTTCATATACGTCGTTAATTGACCGGTTAGATTACCTAACTAAGAAACAGTGCTTTATTTTTATGTTTCTTGGGAAATTTACAATTTACCAAACGCGTTGTGGCGACGTGCTATCCGTTCGCAGGCATGTGGCTGTCTGTCTCTGCTGGAACTTCAACTCAAGAACCACTGAAGCTAGAGTAATGAAGTAGATATGATAATCTACGCCACAGGATCGCTACCTATACCCATTCTACAAGTAGTTAGTTCTTCGACCTCAGGAAGTTTAAAACCCGACTAGCTGTTAGAAAAATTTGCATGCATTTTCCGCCTGTTGAGTTGCATATTCGATCGATTGGGTGGCAAATTGTGAGCAAAAAACTTGCATGTAGTTTCATCGGTCGGAATGCATCGAAGATCACTCGAATCGCAAAAAAACCAGTTCTTTAGTAGAAGATTCATGTGAGCGGTTGGGTTGGATGAAATTTAAATTGTTCTCATCCAGAGGCGGTTTGATGGTTGGATTTCTAAACAGCAAATTATGCCAGCATCTTGGCACTACTCATCCATTTCCACACGTTTTACCAACTTTTTTCCATTGCTGTCTGGAGTTGCTCATTATTATGCCGTTTTACAAACTTTTATTTGTAAGGTACATTATGGCCTTTATGAACATTCGCTTTTGTTTGAACGTGGAAAATGCTGAACCCATGAAATTTATTTTTTTTAGAACAACCTCTACCAAATTTCATGGCGGTCTGTGCATTCGGGAGAACGTATGAACACTTAAAGCTGCTTGAAAATCTGCAAATGCAAATTTTTCGAGCATATTTCAGGACCGACGTGATCATCAGTTGAGCGAAGAGAGGCATCTTTGTTAAAGCCAATGTTAAATCGATCGTACTTGCTGTGGTCGCCCTGCACTTTTGCATTTGCTTGGTTTTTTTGAGTATCCAGACCATATATGATAAGAAAACGAGTGGAACACCTGTAGAGTATATAATATGAAGTGAAGAAATTGTTTTTTATTGTATGGTCCTCTTGCTTTCCTTCAATGTGTTTTACAGCTTTTCTTAAACATATCTCTGTTATTGGTCAATTTAATTTGGTCTTTTTCGACAATTTAGAGTGATCTTTTAAAAATAGCGATACATGTGAGTCGTCATCGTCGTTGTCTGTTGATTCTTCCCGTTGAGTGAACATTCACAAAGTTCAGGAGCTTCGAGAAGTGATGTGCAACCGGCCTTTAAGCAGCCACTAGAAAAGTTAAATTTTGAAAGCAAACAACTGAAAGCGTTCCGAAACCTGGTGGACTCTTAAAAAAAATTTGGCATATTCGATTCCATGAGCAGTGTTAGATGTTGAGGATCACGATCACTGAACATCCCATTTGCAGGTTATTCTTGTTTTTTAACACTTTTGGTAGCATGCCTACAAATTTTCGCACCATAACTATTTTCATCTAAGATTTAATGTTATGGATAATCAAAAGAGGAGAAATGTATCCATCCACTTGTCAGGCGTAATGTCGGGAATTTCTTTTCGTCGTTCGTTCGTTCGTTTAACGATTGTTTGACGGTTGTTAAGGCGACTTTGAACGTACTGTTTCAGCAGACAACAAGAGAGAGTTGTGAGTTGCGAGAATTTTGCATGGATAGCACCAACCAGAGTGCGCCTGCGGCACATGGTCTATCTGATGTGCTCGGAGCCGCTGGTGTGCATCTTGGTTTGACCGGAGCTGGTCAGCCGGCAACTCTTCCTGCGCAGCATCTGCATACAGCACTTACGCCTGCAGTATCCGCTGCACAAGGCACCTCAATTCCCTATTTGCCATGGCCTCCTCAACAACCTACCATCAACGTTCCGTTTTTCGACGCTAACCTCTACAAGTCGGTGAATCTCGACGCACAACCCTCTTGCCTTCCCAATGGAATGGATTTGCCTCTCAACGATGTTACCACGCTGAGGTACGCTGATTATTCGTGTGTCTTTTTATGTTTTCCACCAGTTTGACTTAAATATCCCCGTGTGCACTGATTTATGCAGGGCGACTTTTGCAGTAATGTCTCCACGCAGCGTTGCTGCAGCGAGAAATTTTGGGAAAATGAAAAACGAACGCCAAGAGAGAAGCAGCAGGTAATTGTATGTCCTTTGGAAGTGGCCGCCTCAAGCAATCTCATCACTTGAAAAAACTGCTATTTGGACGGTGAATATATATATAAGTAAGTTAAGTATATAAGTAATGAATATATATATATAAGTTAAGTTATTTCAACAGTTTGTTTAACATATTTGCCCAAAACCGTTGCAGTCACAAAAATGAGCTGCTACGCGTCCGGTAACGAAAATATGCTCACTCGAACGTCTTGTATCTCTCACAACCACACTAATGCTTGTGGTTTATTGAGAGCCGAAGGAACAGGCGAGATTCACAACAATTGCTCTTGCCTTAGAGAACGAAGATGATGTGAGGAGCAATATTGCTTACGACTTTCTATTGCGAAAATGCATATTCGGCTCACCAAACCTCTTATTTATTGGTAATTTTGTTCTTCTATGCGTCAAGTAATTTGAAATTGATGTGCTTCGATTGCAGATTTTTTTTCAATATGGGTGTAAATCATGCACGAGCCGTATTGCTGAGTCATCATGTCCAACAGGCGCTCACTAGTCTCCAATCACAGCAACCTAACGCTGCCCATATACAATCATTGGCCTCTAGCGCACCTATAACTTCGCACAATCCAATCGGTATCTCAACCAGCGCACTTCAGAATGAACAACAATTGCAACTGCTGAAGTATGTGTTTCATTACCTAATAAGTTAGATTTTCGTCTCCATAAGTTCATAATTATTTGGGGCCGGAATAAAGTTGTGATTGAGCAAGCAAGTTAAGTCGACAGGGCGTTGAGAATACTGGCTTCCAATCGCATTCTTTTTTTTTTCAAACACATTGGCAAACTGAACTTTGATCACCTCATCGAAGTCGTTTTCTTCATTCCCCCTAAAAACAAGCTAGGAAGCCTGATAGGTAGCTGGTATGGTATATGCGATTCGAAGTCCTCGTTCAAAATGCGCCTCTTATTCAATGAAAGCTATATGAAGAATACTTAGGTACGTAATCGTTTCTACCGTATGGGTGATGAAACAGCAACTATTGGTGTATATCATGAAGCGGTGATCATTAAGCGACTAGTTTGTGAGCTAAAACTACCAGCCGATAGATACACATACTCACTTACAGACATGACGGTCCTTTGATTTCATTACCACGAAAGTGCTTAAAAACGCTTCTTTACTCTCGAAAATGCGGTTACTACTTGTACGAGTTTCAGTCAGTTCCGCGCTCAGCAAATCCTCGCTTCGCAGAAAGTGGGCGCAACAGAGAAAATCCGAGAGGCTCAGCAACAAGTAAGTGCTATTTCCTGCTTGATATATAGCAACATCTCAATTAGATGTAAGAGGGACTTTTGAAGTGATCCACTTCTTCAAAATGCTTGAAAAACCCCTTTTTATTAGTAATAATAAACTCCTCTTAGAAATATTGCACCACCTTACTTACCGCTTCGAAAATGACCGTAATGAAAAATTTCTTGTAACTTGAAGCAGGAATGCAAAAACTTTGTATTGATATGTCCTGCTGATTTGCCACGGATTGGGATTCTCTTAATTTAATCGAGTTGGTAAGGGAAAATAGCGAGCAGGTACAATTCCAAACTGTTCTTAGATACGATGCAAAGCAAATGAGAGAAAATCGGCTGAAAAGTACAATGACGAGAAAGAGGACACGGCATATACATGAAGCATAATTACGGCATCCTATACGCTAACAATTCTGGTATACTGTGTTAGCTATGGCCACTCGAATGCATCAGTCGATAAGCTTGTGCAAGACATCACCGTTAGACAGTCTTTTTCGCATGCTTGCAATTATCACCGTGGAATGGGAATTGTGCTATATTATAAGTCAGCGAGGTCAATACTCATTTGAATTTAGTCAGTGAAGCTCGCCTGCTTCAGTGTTAGTCGGAGGGAAAAAAATTTGGCGTATGTTAATGAAATAAGATGGCGAAGAACGTCATCGACAAGGATGATTACAGGCTACTAAAGTACACGCTACGTTGTCGTCGAAAAACCACTCAAATGCTCCACCATTACCGTTCGTCAGTACAACTGCATCATTGAGCGCCCCTATTGAAGCTCTGCTACTTCAGAATGCCTTACTCGCTAACGCCAACGGTAATGCATTTTTTTCTTCTGGTTCATCGTACACCCTTTTTAATCCCCCATCCCTCCCCCCAATTGCTTATCATAGTTCACAGGGCGTCTGGAAAAAAAAAAGTGAATTTTTTGGCAGCAGAACAAAAATACCATTGAAGTACTCGGGATTTTCGCTGACAGCGAAACTTTCATTTATGAATATAAGTTTTTCTCTCAATTTTTATGGAGAGAAATCATATTTCGGAAGGATTTTGTTAAACTGGGAAAAAAAACTTCCATTAGGGCGAAAAGAAAGAATTTTATACCCAGGTCTGATTTTTCCAATTGCTGATATTGTGGATGATGAGAAATAATTTTTTCTTCAACCTTCTTTATTCTGAACGTGAGCAACGTTTTCACGCTGCGTGAAATTTGAGGAATTTGGTTTAAGAAAGCGGTAAGAAATAATGTTGATACAACATATATAAGCAGGAAAAGTAAAATATTTCGTTGGAGAGGAGCTGAGGCTATGCTCATCTTCAGGTAATCGTAGCGGGATCGATCTCGCTCAGCTACGGTATCAGCTGGCGTTGAACGCATCAGCACAAGGGCTTCTCACTATTCCATCCATGAATGGTACACAAGAGGCACCGACGCATGAGGTATGCTTTACTGTGCTTCTTTTTCTTATGGTTTCATGCAGTGTTTGTACGGCAAGACGATTGATGGCAATTACATATTTCAGTATAAACGAATCACCGACATTTTGCTCTAGAACAATGGTTGCGACAGTCTATCCTATTCTCTTGTTTTTCCTTTCAATCTTTTGAGCTTTCTTTTAATGACATAGGAAACTGAAGTCAATATTTAAGATGAAAACTTGTGCGATTGCTGAAAATACACCTATAGATTTAGCGTGCAAAGCGAAAAGAAGCACTCAGCGGAACACGATTGATTTGGGCTGTTTCAGTTGATAAAACCAATCGCCGTAAGCACAAATGATGTGCAGGCAAGCCCTCAGGGCAATGGTGCTATCTCGCCACGTCCACCGATACCCGTCGATCCGGCCCCACAGTCCGAGTCTGTTATTGAACGGACAATCCGGTTGGTGCAGCAGGTATCCATACTTGAGCCTTTAGTCTTATTAAGCATTGCTTAACTATCGTAGAAGGAGCAATACAACGAGGACAATTTTTTACATGTAGGAGATCTATCGAGAGGACAATAATTTTTATACGGCGATAAATTTCCCATTAAGATGGGAAGGGTATTTTGATCATTCCAAGACGCGATAATTGAAGGATTTTAAAGCTGCTACAAATGTCGCCTTTAATTCTGCCCATTTGACAATGTTTTGTCAACACCTTAGTATCCTGCTCATAATTTATCGGATATATTGTTCTGGCATCGAGTTTCGGTCTTGTAAACATTGAAAAAACATGGGAAAAGGCTCAATCGATTCCTTGATTCGATGAAGCGTTTTGTAGGTTAATTCAACCTACAAGTCAGTTGGTCATTGACTCAACCGTGAAGTGTATTGCTGGTTTCGGTCTTGTAAACATTGAAAAAACATGGGAAAAGGCTCAATCGATTCCTTGATTCGATGAAGCGTTTTGTAGGTTAATTCAACCTACAAGTCAGTTGGTCATTGACTCAACCGTGAAGTGTATTGCTGGACGCTTTTCGTGCAAAAAAGCTTAGAGGGTCCAGAATCTGTCGATTTTTTAGCTCTTGAAAGTAAGATTTCTGTCAACATTTATGCAACATACGCATTGTTCTACCCATTATTTGATCGAGAGGTTCTGCGAAACATTCAGTTTAAGTGGCATCGCAACAGACCAAAATGCATGATTTTTAATAGATGGTTGCAAAAGAAATTGTCAAGTCGCACTCAAATTTGATAATTGAAAACAGCACATTTTGAGAATCGTTGCGGTGTGCTCATTAATAGATGCTAGAAGCCCTGTATTTCATATTATGCTATGGATATAGTCGGGCAGTAGTTCAGTGGTAGAGCTCCCGCTGCGTATGCGGGAACACCTGGGTTCGATTCCCGGCTGCTTACCCGAAGGATCGCCAGCAGGCTAACTACCAGGCGTTCCGAAACCGGTCAAAACAATCATGCGTGGGCATGGTTGTCAGCTGGATCGATACGGGGGAATCGATGAGATTACAGCTGCCTTTGCATCCATTTGCATTTGCTGTGGATATGCAACAGTAACCATAACCAGTGAAGACCGATAGAAGGATTCGATTTCGTTGCTTGAGCTTTGCACCCGGAAAGTTCAGTTTACTTCTGTTCAGAATACGGTCGCAGCGCAGCAGCTCAACGAACTGCAGCAACAGGCGATACTCTCATTACGGCAACCGGTCGACAACACCTCTGCCCTTCAGGCTGCACAGATCGCGGTCGCAGCTGCTGCCGGACAACAGCAGCCACGCGATTGTGTGCACACGCAACAGGTACATATCGTACACCTCAGATCACCTTTAAGAAATGCGTCGATGATATTAATTTTTTTTTCTGCCTCTCACTCATACCCCAAAAACGTGTTCCACTGTTCTTAAAAAAATAAATCACATTTTTTCAGCAAATGAGTTCATACGGTTTATTGCGAAGGCAACTGCAACCACACAATGTGTGATACATGCACGGAAGTGAAATAATCCACGTTGCAATTTTCGAATAAAACGGGCACCAAAAATTATTTCCTCATTTTGAATGAACTTTTTAAAACTAAAACTTTCGCTGATAATGATCACCGGTAACGCAATTTCATTGTATAAAAAGCTATGTAAATTTACAGGATATGCATAGATTTTTGGAGGAGAAATTCATTGAACTATAGAATTAGAAGAAGAAAAGAAAGTTGTTCGATTTACTCGCTTATATTCTTAAAAGAGATTGTAAATTAAATTGATTTTTCTTCTATGGGTTGTCAATGAAACTGTTGACCTAAAGACTTCATCGCCAAACTTGTAAAATTATTCTCAACAATTTTTTCCAAACTTTTTCAACATCGTCTAGCAAAGTCCACTTTTGAACATTCTCTAGGAAGTGTTCAATCCATTCCGTTCATATCACACAACTATGTCTTCCATGGTCCAGTCGAGATCTTATGAAATATTTTATTGGCCAAAACAAGGAATTTTATCAGCGAAAAAGCTATGCAACTGAGCGTAACCACAGCTGCGCTTAATTGTCCTAAAAGGTTTTCGTTGTCGTATACGTATGCTCTTAGTGTCCTGTTCAGATCGGTGGCTTATTAACCACAGCAGCAGCTCGTCAATCGGCGACATCACCAGCGATTCATCCGATTGTACCATCTCCAATTCGACCCACTCCAACACATCCACCGCCAACACATGATGAAATTCCACCTAGCCACTCACTACTTGCCGCCACCGAAATGCACTACAACGAAACGTTTAAGAAGACACAAGGGCTTCTTCATGAAAAGTATGCCCTACTTTTCTGACCATTTCGCATGATTAGCTCTTCTTAGGAGATTTTTGTGTGCTGTTAAAATTGCACAGTTAAGCACCGTTGACGCATGGACATGACTGACAAAAGTAACAAAAGTTTTGGCCTTCATTTTATCAAACGGTCAAACGGAATAGATTTTAGTCGCCAGACGTGACAAGGAGGTCATAAGGTGAAAATATCAGATGCTTTCTGGATAGCGATGAAAGTCAGTTTGCTCTATGGACGTGTATACTTTTGATAGGGATTATGGCTGATCGCGGCTGACGTTTGAACGTGAAGTTTTGTGTTTCGTTGACTGGTATGAAGACTTTGCAAATTTTATCATGTGAAATTTGGATTTTGCCTGAGAATATTTGGTAACAAAATGAGAATTCTGGGCTATCTAATGGTATTTTTCATAAAGGGGTACTGTTTCTCCAGTGATTTGAATATTTTAATATTTTTAAGTAAAATTTATGATGGGTTTCAATTTTTTAAAGCGATTTTCTTATCGTTTTTCACCCAATTCCATAATTTATCGCTCGCAAAAAATTCGAGTTTATTTCTCCTCCGCTTACTAAGTTTTGCTACTAAAGTTGAACTTTAAGTAATGGTACTCGCAATGGATCGACGATTTCCTCACAGGAGCACTCCTCTTCATTGAGTAAGAATTGATCCTTTCTTTTTTTCTTTGATCGTTTTTGATGAATTCAGGATATTCTCATGTGAAGTATAAATGCGTATTTCTATTCGAAAATCGATTCCGTGTTTTTGGTATTCCATAGGATCGCTGTTATTCTTTGTGCATTGGTAGGGGCACTTTTTTTTTTCGTAACTTCAACATCAAACCGAACTTCCTTTATACTCTGCGCAACTATCGCTGCATATGCCACGGCTGTCTTGCCACCTGTACGCTGTCCGCATCACACACTGCAACAAATATTAATGAGGGAACTTGCATTGCTGTACTCGATTACTGCATCAGTGTATGAAGTGAATCAAAAACTTACTAAGGGATCATCCAGTGGTTTATCGGCTTTCGATGTTGCGATCAGCGGTCGAATTTAAGTTAAAAAAATCCATGGGCCGTGTCTCTCTGCTTACATCACGTTTGTACTATTCGTAAAGTATATTTTTTTAAAACTCAAAGGTGAAACTTAAAACAAAAAAAGCCGTGACATATATGCCCTAAATGAAGTTATACAAACGGTATCGTTGAAAAGGCAATCACTTTATATTGCCTGTATAAGGTGCTGCTTATAATTAAGGCATAAATTATTTCACATAATGAGTGTGACGTATTGCATGCATTCCTATACGTCAGTTCTTGTCGTTTAAGACAACCGCTGAGTTTAATAATCTTATCAGTTGTGTTCATTACCGATACTTACTGGGCATTCGCTTTGCTTGGAGTGATTCTTTCAATAAAACACCTACTGTAATGAAGCCACTGAGAATGATCCATGGCCGGTCATTTTGATTTGTGCACATGAGCATATTCGACTGCGTTGTCTAATCCCTAATATGAATGAAACATAAAATTCGAGGAATAGATGGCAGTGATGGCATCGCAGAGAAGGAAGAACGGCAAGAGAGAGAGAGAGGGAAGGTGGAGAGGGGGGGGTGGAGGGAGGGAGAGACGGGAAGACGAAGGCGTGGGAATTGATAAGCACTGATAAGCACAATGTTTGAAGAGAAAAATGATTAAAAGTGGGTTCCAATTTTCATCTGTTGCCTTTGTGCACACCACACAGAGATCGCTAGGTCTCGCTTCCCCATCCATCCCTTCCCACTTCCTCACCTCATGTGCCTTCACTAATACCACCGGTAAAAGAATATTTACTCCTTTAGTAATGTGAGGCAGCCGATTTCGCAGTTTTGTGGAGTGGACGAGATTGTTTTTCTGAACGGATGACCAACTGTATTCTGACCGGACGATCAACCCAGCAGTTAGTATATATCGCGCTCAGCGTCGCAAAAAAAATCGAGGATTCTTCATGAAACAGGAAAGTGTTTAAGAGAGCGTAAACAACATGAATCTCCAACACAATCAAACAGAAAACCGAAATTTTAACTAATCGTTCACTTTAACAGTTTGCTGATCGTTGTGGAATGAAATATATCGGAGAGCTTTTCAGAGGCATCTGGCACGGAACTGAAGAACATCGATAAAGACGACCAACGGAGCACAGCGGTATACATATATATTATATATGCATATACTTGAATTGATTGTTTCTGAAGTTTCCTCAATCATCATTTGCTAGTTTCAGGAAGAGGCGCAGTTATACTAAACTTCAATGGTCTTTTGAAATGAGAGCAATATTGTTTCTTTAAATAATAGCAGCGGTTGCCTTTAAGAGCATCTTGAGAAATCATCTACTATTTCCTGTTGAAGAATTTCGCAATTTCTATCTCGAATTCATAGTGACATATTGAAAAAGAAGTTCGGGTTTTCTGGGCGTCTTTGACACTGCTCGATGCTTTAGGCCATTCAAGCTGTTGTTGGCAGCTAATGTGAATTTTAACTGTGAATAGCAGACCAAACCAATTGTTTTTGATTAAGATGGCAAAAGATCGTGCCAAAAATTTGCATTTCAGTTACATCCACAAGTGATGATTAATTTACTGAATGGGGTTTTATCAAAAGTCAAAAGCGAACTGCATCATCAAGGCGTTGGCGTGCATTTGGATGCATCGGGTCGACCGGTCAGTCGGCTTTTTTTTGCTACGATAAACTTTATAAAAACGGCTACACCAACATATTTCTCATCTTGTAGAACATCGACTGTGACAGCACACAGGAAATATCAATAACAAAAGCAATACACCCGATATGTAACCTGCCAACCGACATGATATTTTCAAAATTTCTATTGTTTTTAATTCATCTGATGATCGTAAGGTATATTGTTCAATCAAAGGATCATTTTTATAAGTTCGGCGAATGATCGAGCGAGAACTCTTAGAACTGACAAGTTAGTGGTGAACAAACGTACACTCACGAGTTTTTCTTCTCCGTCTTCTTACCACTCGCGCGTTCAGTGCAATATCTCGATGTTACTGAGGCAATCGCACGCCGAGCACAACCCATCCCTTTGGCTGTTTCAGCTAGTTGTTAAGTATCAGCTGCTAGCTGGGCTGTCAGTGGTATGGTGGGAAGCAGCTCGGAATCGAACCCAGGTCTCCCGGCGTGTGAAGCGCGGGCTCTACCACTGAGGTACTGCAACCCAAATCTGATGATCGTAAGGTATATTGTTCAATCAAAGGATCATTTTTATAAGTTCGGCGAATGATCGAGCGAGAACTCTTAGAACTGACAAGTTAGTGGTGAACAAACGTACACTCACGAGTTTTTCTTCTCCGTCTTCTTACCACTCGCGCGTTCAGTGCAATATCTCGATGTTACTGAGGCAATCGCACGCCGAGCACAACCCATCCCTTTGGCTGTTTCAGCTAGTTGTTAAGTATCAGCTGCTAGCTGGGCTGTCAGTGGTATGGTGGGAAGCAGCTCGGAATCGAACCCAGGTCTCCCGGCGTGTGAAGCGCGGGCTCTACCACTGAGGTACTGCAACCCAAACACACAAATTAGTTCCGTTAAAGTTTGTTAAATAGTTTAGGTCCCCCACAGTACAGAATTTGCGGTGAAATGCAGCTTTAAAGCTTTGAAAAGCCGTGTACATGTGTGTAATAAGGGACCTTAGTTCGTATCAAAATTTATGGAGCGTTAAACATCGGAATCCTAAGGTAAAACTAGGTAATGCATAGAAGTTTCTTGAAAGGACGATTTGAGCATAAAGCATATGGTGATTTGTTGAGTAGAAGATGCAATATATGACAATGTTGGCGGACCGTAGAGCAGAAATGCACGTTAACCATTCGGATATTTTACCAGCGATGGATTCATTACAAAAGTGTTACTTTGTTGCGTATTTCTCCCTGATGATCGTAGTAATATTGCCAAAACGGTAGAACAAAATTTTCTCCGATAGCGCATTTGTTGTTAGTCAGCATTATCGACATGCACATCAGAATACTTAAGCGATTACAGACTACCGGAGGAATCACAAAAAGTAAGTATTGCAGAGTTAACTGATGAGTAAAATATGGTGCTGAACATTCAATGCTTGGGAAACAGGTTGAATGAAATGTTATCACCTACTGCGATAACGTTTTTCACTTTGATCCATAGGAGCATTTCGTTCATGTATTCGGTTTAGAACATTGTTCGTATAACTGTCCTTCAAATAACCATATCATCCATGAGTGATATCCGGGATGAAGAAAACAATTCGAGTATTGCTATGGAAATTTACAGTTGCATGCTAATTTATATGATGATTTAAGAAATGTTTCCGTTTGAATCTGATCGATTTATGATCACACAAAACTAAGTCGAATAATTTGTAGATCGATTTTTCGGCACGACCAGTAGACCCTATATTTCGCCGTGCACGTGAGCAGCTGGAGAATAGTCGTGAATACCGAGACGCCACTTCTCCATCAGGGCATCACATAAGTGTCGACAGGAATGCTTGCCGTCCTTCTTTCTCCCTCAAAGAAGCAGAAGGTTTGTTAGCTAAGAATAGCAATGGGCTAGTTTTCATCTGCTTTCTTCCCTTTTTCCCTTCTACTACGTTTCCTGTTGTCCCAACTGTTCTGCAGTCTTCCTATGTTTCTGTGCCTTACATGCCGTTCGCTTTTTGAAAAATACAGTAGAATGTAATAGCATGAAGTCGTGCTTGGCTTTTTACATCCCGTCAGTTTAGATAGGTATTTTCAGTGGCCGACGATCTCAAAAACACGGATAGTTTCACTGAGTACAGCCATAGATTTCTTCAAGCATCAGCTAAGGTCCTATATTTCTCCGTGCTTGAATTTCCTGAAATTCACCGTTCCGACGATGGTTTTCGGCTCTTATCTCGTAGTATGGAAAAATGGCGCTGCTTGCGGTTCTTGTCTAAGTCTTTGACCATTTAGTGAGGTCTAATGCTGGATGCCCATCCTGAGACATCTGAGAGGTCGCATTTCTGTTCACGGTTACTTTACTGAGACCGTTTTCTTCTCATAGTCATTTTCATCGTTTCCAAATATGCAGAGGATGTCTTTTCGAGTGAAATATGGTGGATTTACTCACTTTTGTAGCGCAATATTTAATCTGAAATGTGTGAGCAGCACTTTTCTCATATATGCTGCTTCGTTAAGAGATGTTTGACACAAATCTACCATATAAATAATTTGGAATGGCGACGCAACGATTCTATTTCTGCTGTTCTTGGCATCCTAACTTCGAAATCTTTCTTCTTGGTATTTTCTACTTTTAGCGAATTTTAAGTAAGCGCTTTGTTTTAGTGGTTCGATTGGCTTCCGAGCGGCTACAGAATTCCACAGCTCATATGAAGCCCAGTGTTTCAGTCTGTGAGGCAAACGCACCTGGAAACGGTAAGGCCAACGGTACTGGGAAGTCAAGTCCTGTAGAAATGGCTCCATCCTCAAGTGATTCGAATAGTTGTAGTAAGCCGGACACTTGCGCCTCGGCCAGTCCATCCACTTCCAGGGCCTCGCCAATAAGTACCACCAATGCGCCAACATCAAGCGATTCCGGTGAGTCAAAATCGAAGGATGAGAAAACAACTGAAAATGAAAGAGCGAAATCACCGGACGATTACGATAGTGACTATTCACCAGATGAAAAGAGGCTACGAATAGCGTCAACTGAGGAAGAGTGAAAGACGATCAGTGATGCTGAACGATACATCTAATGTACGCATGCCAATGGTCATTCATCGAAATCGTAGGAAGCTAGCAGCGAACAGTAAGACGACTTGGATATCCATCTTCTTTACTGCACAACTGCGAGCTCTTCAATTCGGTCCTTCGAAACAAGACGAAGTGATTTGACCGCGATAAATCAGGCAGTGTGTTCATTAATATCGGCAGCATCACTGATTTTACTATTTGATCTATAGCAGGCTTTTTTGTTTATCTTTGTTTACATCCCAGACTACCTGGCGAACGGCGATACCTGCTTGCTTATTGTGGAGCAGTATCATGTCAGCGGTGCTGAATGATCCATCAGAAAGTATCTTATAAAGAGCATCTTGACATTGTTGGCTAGTACTATATTGGAAATTAGGTACCAATTGTTAACCATATCAACGGGTCACTCTGTTTAGGTTTAGTTGGACGGTTGATAAAGCAACTGTTAACCATATGCGGTCTTTTTATCGCAGCTAACAGCATCATAACCTCATATCCAATTTTGATGACTTTTTTATTGCTTTACGTCCGTCTGCTGTTGAACAGTAATTGTCATGTAAATAGTTTTTTTTGAAAACGTTCTTTTTTGTTTATTAATAAAAATATTATTGGAAATAATTATTGATATGTGTCTCTCAATGAAATAGAAGTCAACATAACTTTCGTTCGGCTATACACTAGCTCTATGTGTTTTGATGTCGACTCGTACGGTGAACTTACAGGTTGTTCAGAAGATTTTTATTTCTTTCAGCTTTAACCCTAGCAATTGCCTGACCGAAATTCCACTGCTAAATCGATTCAATTATCTAGAACATGAAAGAAATTGAACACAGCATAATCGGAATGCCTATTGAGAGCGTTTCCTGGAAGGAGACGATATAAAACATTTCTTTAATCGCAAAAAGTCGAGGAGCTGGAGAAGAAACGAGAGGTAAGAGAGAGATTGTCCCTCTTCCTCTAAATACGCACGGCTTTGCAAATGAAGCGAAAAAAAAATTATTGCGATAAAAGAAAAACAGCTATGGAACCTTTTTTGTCATACATTTACAGGTAACCATTTACATAATCTCACTTCATCTAAAAAAAACCTCGTCGACGTAACGAACAATTATTAAGTAGCCAGAGGGCAAGCGAGGACAGGGAAGTGGTAGCTGGTTGGAGAGGGGTTGTTCGTTTATTAATATCGTATGGGAAGTTATTCCAAACTACCTCCTTCCCCTCCCTCCCACCCCGTTTCAAAACGCTTAAACTTCCATCGCAAAAATAAATGCACAAATACCTTTTAAGTAAATAGATAAAACTCAAAACCATCGTGACCAAATCGCTTATTTTCTCGGTTATATTTCAAATGGAATGAAACTTCGCTTGACATTTCCATCATTCATGCCCGAGAAAAACGCACTTAAGCATATTTTTTTTTGGCGAAAGTCGATTTAAAATGCGGGATTATCATCTTGAGTTTAGCTAAATTTAGCTAAATGTCCTTTAAGGACGCGAAGTTTCATTCCATTTGAACAACAAACGAAAATATAAGCGAATTGGCCACCATCTTGCCCCCTCGCGAAATCGCGAGTGCCATATACTTTGCTCGAAATATTATGCGAAATTTATTCTGCAAAAAACCCTCTCTGCAGAGAATAGTCAGTTCGTTCAATGTAAAAACATGAACGAAACAGTGCTTACCATAAGCAAAAGCCTTGCGTTCTTTCCAATCATATCATTGTCCCGAATCTCGACTGCGAGAATAACATCCCGCAAGGAATATCAACACAGTGAAAAATGTGCGTTTAACAGCAACAATTGAGAAAAATATTTCCACAGCCGCGTCAGAAAATTACGTGAAAAATGAATAGTTGCGCGAACGGATAGAAGGAACGACCGCCGCAGCTTCAGTGATTTTGCCAATTCCAACTATTAAATAAACGGTCAGAGCAGCAATAATGGATGAGCAGTCAGTGATGGCCCAAGCTTGAGGTGAATACTGCCGAATTTGAAAGTATTCGTCGACAACTGAGCAAATACAGGTTTTAATTAGCCTCTCTTCGTGAATTTCGCTAATCCGCTTCTCTTCGACAGGCTGGGATGAAATTGTGTCTCTTTTCGTAGCCTCAAACTTGGGTAATTAAACTCGAGCAGTCAGCACGAAAATGAGACAAAAAAACGTAACGGCAAAACTAGTTATAAGCAACTCAAAGCAACGAGTTCCAAGATCGAACGCAGAAAGAAACGAAAATAATAAGAACCAATAAATGGCATCCATTTCGCGTTCATCGACTTCTCGATCCGAACCTCAACAGCGCTGAAGCG
>JPKZ01000319.1:468957-492740 GCA_000803305.1 Toxocara canis | reverse complement strand
CCCATCCGCACCCCCTCCCTCTCTCATGCATCTAACACTTGACTGCACACCCCCTTCCATCTGCATAGTTGCTTTGCGTTGATGATGGAAGTAAACATTCAGCAGCAGCTACAGATGGATTATCTTGTGTTGACACATAAACAGTTCATTTCAAAAGTCAGCGATTTGAATGTGACGAGGATATTTTTGCTCCAACTTTTTTCGCCGGTCTGTCCTTGGTGCAACTACGTTGGTGCACCACCAGACGGTCGGGATTGAAGGTGCGACCACAATTAGCACAAGGTACCAATGCAGCTTGTGACGCTGCCCATGCTGCTTCGTTCACTCGGTACATGTCGACTACTTCCCCTGAAATCGGATCACTAGAAAAACATTGTCACTTCATGAAGATAGCACGTCTCTCATCTGGACGGCTGAAGATGAAGCATAGCACAAAAACTGAAAACTGATTGAAATTTGGGACAAATATGAGACATATATATCGATAGACCGAAGTTTTGGAGGTATGTTTGAAGTACAAGAAAAGACTGGCAAACAACAGGCGTCCACATCGCGCATTTAGGTTTTTGTTGTTCTTTCGATGCATCTGAAGAAATGGAATCCAAAATATTCGTTAAACGTTGAGTCGTCTACTCCATAGGCGGTTTTCAATTTCAAACGCACTGCTCATTTTGATTTCCTTCTCGTTTTTGTTTAGGCCTTTTTTTTCACCTTTCTCCGTTTGTCGTTTAAAAGCGTTCGTATTGATTACGCGATTTTTCTGTGTGAGTGACGTTATCAATTCATGAAATCATCAAAGAGCCCGGAAATGCATTTAATATCACTCGCTAGATCGCGTATTGCCAACAAATGCAAAGCGTTGCCCTCTGAAGTGCAGCACCTCAATGCATTTTGTGGCACTCAACTGCTATTTTCTAGCTGAGAGAGTTTTCGCTCGTAGCAATAACTTGTTCAACACGCCCTTGTTACTTCACCTCACTACGTCGTACCATACCTACGGTATGTATGGTGCCGTATCATATGGGTAAGCACCATATACCATGCGCGCAACATGCATGGTACAGTATTATATACTTACGTACCATATGCCACACGTACCATATGTATGATACCGTACCATATACGTACGTACCATATACCATACGTACCATATCGTACCATATGTCGTACCGCAAGTGGAAAGTTAAGAACGTTCTTGCACTAAACACACAGTGCTTAGAAGAAAGAAAAAACAGTCTCCACTGAAGCGGAAGAGAGCCGTGCTTAAGGCATTACAGTAATTGATCGTGATCCTTTAAAAATTGCTGACTACTTACGATAGAGTGCAGCTCAAAATCGCATTAGTAGAAACCTTGTTGAGCGATGTCAGGTCTTGGTGGAGGTGGCCTGCGTTGACTTTTCGGCAGTCGCTCATTCTGAAGTTCCCATTTCTTGAGGCATTGTGGAATGTGTATTTCGATGCTTCGAGATCCAAACTGCCGACCGCATATATAACAGAAAACAGTAGGAGGCGGCTTATTAGCACGTGGTGGTCCTCGAACAAGATTATCCTGCAAATAATCAACTCTCGAACTTTGCCTTAATGAATGATGTATTGCACCTTTTTATTTCAAATTTATTTTCCTTTTCTGCATATTGGTTTGTTGTAGAGCTGAAGACCGGTCTTCACAATTTAACACAGAGGGAAAAATGATATTACAGAAAAAAAACTGTTTTCAGAATGGAAAACACAGAATGGTATGAAAACAACGTTGATGCAAATGTCGTTCGAACGTTCATAAAATTGCTACCGTATATAAAGTTCTGCATATTGTGAGTGTGATTTTAGACGATGGTGAAACGGTATCAATAGATGTGATCAGCGAATGATAGCAGCTAATAAATTTACTTCGAAATTTATCTCACTAAATTGTTCATGAAATTATCGTTTACCTAAATGAGGGCTGCAATGGTGATTACGGCTACGAATTGGACTACAAATGAACCAAAAACAATGAGATAATGTGTAACTGCTTTCGTTAACATACTATTTGTTGCCTATGAGCTGAGTAGTGTTACGTTGTGATGTGCATATCGTGAAATGGATACTCTACTTTGTATTGAATTTTTATTATCTTTTTATCACCTTTGTATTGTAGTAAAGGTATCGACTTCACTATAGACTAAATAAAGGATTCGATTCGACTCGAAGTTATTTCGCCTTGAAATTGCTTGCGTAAGGGGAAAAAAAAACAAGTAATAAAATGAGGAAATATCACTGTTAAAATATGATACAATTTCCTTGGAGAACATAGATATGGTCGTTTCAAATTACGAGCCGTTCAATTACAGCTGAACAACTCATTTCGTTTCGAAAAACAACATGGATACTTGTTTGAAATGTTTCGGCGGTGAAGCAGTCTATTCACTAGTTCTTATTCAGTTCTGTTGATTTTTATATCCCAAAATTGCGCATATGGAATCGAACTTTGCCAAAACACTGAAAACAACCAACAGTAATTACCGATTATGTGCTTCAATAATCTCAGCTCTCAAACGACAACATTCTTTACGAAAAAAATAATCGAAAAAAAAAAAGACGAAATCTTTGTTGATGAATTTTCAGTTCATAAGCTTATCATCCGTTCTTCGTTTCTGATATGACTAGGATGCAATTAAATCTCGAAAAGGAAAAACTCAGCAAGCATTATTGTTCTCTATAGTACATCCATCAGTGATGCATTTTACAGCGCTAATAAAAGCTCAACGAAAAGCATAGAAGCCGAAATTTCGGCGAAGATTAAGAAATAATACAAATGTGCTAAAATTATTGAAAAAATTTTCCGTTCGCTTATCGTCAAACAATTAAAGTAATGCCATTTCGAAGAGGCAAATGATCACCTTTCAAACGCTGAAACGATAGATATCCATAAATCTTACCTGAAGAAGCATTCAAAAAGTCTATCTGATAACGAGGTGAGATGGCTCACGAAAATTGAAAAGAAATAGCGTGAAGGAAGTGTGAAAGTGCGATGCGGCTAGCGAATATCACTATTGGAAAATCGAATGAAGAACAGACGCTAAAGTTTCATTTAATATTGATAGGTGCTAATTATGAGACAAGAACGCCAATAGGTATGTAAGGGATCGATTGCGGTTAACGAAGAACTCACGTTTCTTTGTAACAACCACTCACTCATCTATTGTGTCTTTTATTTTAGCTGAATAATCGTCTTATCGTCGAGCATGTAGCGAAATTATAGGCGAAGCCAGGCAAAGCAATTGTTAGAAAGAATATCATCTCATTGAATTCCAGAAGTCCAAATTTTACGAAACATTTTCGAGTGTTTCGGCAGTCACAGTCGTACCCGGAAGCTCATGTTTCATAAGCAGTAAACGATAAAATGGAATGTGTGCAACTTCGATTATGCCTAGAAAGGGGTTCGGACTTCGACTCCGACTCCAACATTTCGCGATAACAATCTACTCGCTCTGACTCAGATTTTCGAAAAACACGAGCTCTATTCTCAGGGTGCATCAAAAACATTTACGGTTAGGCTGAGACTACATCCAAATTAGTTTTCAAACAAAAAGTGTTCTCTCAGAGGTACATGGAGGTACAGGGTCAATAAGCAAGTCTAAGAGTAAAGGATAGAGTGGAATTTCAACGGACTTGAATGCTTCAAAGTAAACTCGTGAAGAAAATGCCGAATATTAAATTTTAGATCAAGGGTATGGGTCTTCGAGCTGTAGTTCTGAAGAACTACAATTTTGCGACAAAATCCAGTGCAATTTAGTCACAAAAACCTCCATAGGTAGCATAGTGAATTATTAAACACAGAAAACTCTCAAAAATTTTGCGGAATTTTTTCGAATGAAAGAAGAAAAAAAAGGCCGTCTAGAAATAAAAGCAAAGCTTCTTATGGAATTGATCCCCCCTGAAATCAGCGCATAATTTCTTAAAGAAACTCCTTTCCACATCTGGGATCATCGCCATCCGATCATCGAAAACTTGCTCACTATAGGGAGTACGTAAGCTAGAAATCGTTTAGATTCTCATTAAGTATGCAAATGTAATTTTTCAACACTGACATCCCGGAAATGAGTCTCAGTGTCGGAAAACGAGATTAATGCGCTGACAATGAGCATATTTTGCAATGACGAATACGCGACAAGCATAAATATTCCTTTGATGATCGCTCAATTCATCAATAACATCAATCGCCAACAAGGCAGGTGAAATCCTTTTCGTCACCTAGAGATGCATATTTTTTGCTTTTATCGATTCGCTCCTAGCTGAAGCGCTTCCCAGTAGAAACATATGAAGGAAATCCCTAAAAGGCTGAATAAGATGCGTAATTTAGTATGGCGTGATGGTCAACGATTCGAAAAGATCATCCTGGTACTATAGAGGCAAGGGAAGGGGGAGGAACGGTCGGGGAAAGAACTACTATGGCCTGCCTCTCCCATAAATTTCGCTCCATTTGTACAGTGCAAACCGAGTACAAATAGATCATCGCTTTTTTGGAAAATTTATAATAAGCGTACAAACTATGAAAGCATAAATACACAAAAAAGAGCATGCAGCAATTCGAAGAAGCGAGCGACTTGATGAGTGCACAGTAGGATGCCCCATTCAAATGAAATAAACTATGTCTCTAGTTTGTGATCATGGAGTAAACTGCGGTAAAGTAACATTAAATAAACTCTCATGGCACAGTACAACAGAAATGGAGATACTATCGAAGTAAATATTGCTAGTACTCAAATCCACTCTTGTTGTTGTTGTTATGCACAGCAGGCCATATTTCATCTTTATATGCAATATTTGAAATGGGTGCATATATTTATATTTGTATATACATATATCAGTGAATAAACAATATTAATTTTAACTGAACTGAACTGAGGTACTTATTTTCACCGTGAGACACTAACGTTGTAGTCCTAAAGGGTATTAACGAGATGTTCACAATGGCAATCGAAATTCGTATCATGATCACGGAACGGCGTTTGTCAACCACATGCCATCAAGTGTCCGCATAGCAAAGATTACTAAGCAAGTAAATTAGTAAAACGGCTGACAATCTCACCATTAAGGCAGGTGTTACTGCAACTCAATAAGTGCCGCCTTTCGACGCTTCCTTACATGCGTCAATTGTCATCATGCATTGCTGTCGCCATGTTAGCCACTCATTTCTCTAGCCGTCGAGCATACCGCGTTTATAATATCTGCTGTTCTGCATCACATCCGCTGTCAGGCGCATGCTGAAGCTATTATAACTTTTACTTTTACTTGTAACCTCCAAAATGGGCATAGTGAATATTTCGCCATTGGGCTGTTTTACCACGTTAGAGCTGACGCTCGTTGCCAGCACTGAAAACGGTGGGTAGACGAATCGTCTTGTGCACAAATACGATCAGCAGGAAGAAATTCGAGTAATCGATCTTCTAGAACCGACTAAAAACATTCCCATAGTCGGCTCCGCTCGGGAGTTGAAGACGAGGCAGACGGGGACAGGCAGCGGATGGTGGCACTTTGTCAGCTGTCAATTCCTACGTCCATGATAATAATTTCTGTTATTAACCAAAATAATGACGCAATAGTGGAGGGTTAAGCATATGCAAAAAAAGCTTATGCAACGTTAGGGAGCATCACGCTGATCGATTTCTCTTTTCATGTTTGCTGCCGAAGTCGCTGAAGGCATCTTTGAGAGGATTGCTTTTGATCACACACGCCCACACCCACACACACACACACACACACACACACACACATGCAGTAACTGTTTTGTGCAATCCCAGTAACTTGAGCTCTTTTTATGATGTCAGTTAATGTTTCCAGTGGGATTCTGCGCCTTATATGGAGCCGAAATATGGGTTACGTAGAAAAGATGATTTGTAGCAAGAACGGCCACGTAAATTTCCATCCGAACAAGCGTATTCGCAATCACTGTGGCTCAATATTATGAACTACTTTGGCGAAATAAAACGAACTGTCCACTCTATCCCCTATAACCATCTGATGGCTACTTTCAGCTTCATCGTTCGAGTCTTGCTAAGAAACTTGATGAATCCAGAAAGCTAACAGATAAGGAAATTGACGCAACAAACACTGAGAAACTGATTAAGTCTCAAAACGAATTGTTCAATGTTGAACTTCTCACTCAAGCTGACTGTGCCTAAATTGTCAAATTAGGTAGACTGGCATCATTTGAACTCTTGTTGCGGACTTTCGGCATTTTTTTTCATGCCCAAAAACCTTGTCATCCTGGAACAGCGTCGGTTTTTTTCAAAAACATGAAAACACATCTTATGCGGTTTCGCAATTTATTGCAAACAACAATGGAACGAGCTGGAGAACCTGGCACGATGGGCGCTTCAACGGTTCCACTATTAAGTACAATCACTGCCACAAACAACTATCAAATAATGAAGCTTCATTATTTTTGCTGTCGTAGCGACCATTACAATTGTAAGAATATTCATTTAGTGATCGGGTTTTTTTTTCTGATATTTCTCTACGTTTGTGGCTGACCTGAGAGCAATCCATCATGCCATCTATAAACAGCACACAATTGTTTCAGTATGTCCATGCTTTGTCTACTTAATCACGACGAGCAAATTGCTTTATGTCATCGTGTAGGTGCAAACCTTTAGAAAGTCCTTTTTTAAGCTAGAAATAGTATACAAAGGGAATAGTATAGAAGTGAGGAGACAAACACAAATGTTTATCGCAATAAAATGATTTGTCGATACAAAAATGTTTCGGGATAGTAATATCGTTGATGAGATGAGAAATTTTATTGCTGATTTTGTGTATGTGCATGATCGAATACGAATTGCGATTCAACTTATTTTCCTTCACGACCGGAAACACGTACGAATTTTGTTGCTTTGCCACGTTCGTATACGTATGCTATAAACATTTACAGTTATACGCATAAAAGTTCTGAGTTCAAAGATTAAAGAGAGAGCATTAACATGAATACTTATGCGATATTGATGCAAAGCTAGAACTAGGCAAGCAAAAAGCTGAATCTTTTGAGAAGGTCGATAGCTTTAAAACTATTTTCTACTTATTTTTTTTAATTTGAACTATTTAAATTAAATTTATAAATAGACTATAAATAGAATAAAATAGACTATTAAATTAAAACTATTTAAAAAGCTTTAAAACTTAAAAGAATTTTAACTTAAAACTTAAAAGCTTTAAACCTTCTTTCGTTTGAGAAAAAAAAAATCTCATATTTTTTCAAAAAAAGAAAAATTGCCATATTGTCGAACATTTTGGATTCCTCTCATGACCAAACAAAAATTAGCGAAATTAAGCAACATTTATTAATGAACACATAGTTTTTCTTTTCTTATAGTTTAAAATGCGTACAATTCGTAAGAAAGTTTTACGAGTAGATATTAAATAATAAGATTTTTTTTTTCACCTTTTTGTGATCCGGCTGTCTTAACTGTATAGTATTTTGGCGGTTCGTAGACAAATTTGTGCTGATTGTTTGTTTCGGTTATTGATGGCTTCTTTGGAATGGATTTTGCTTGCCCTGCCATTGGGAATTTGGGAAATGGAGCCGCATTTGGATTTGGAGTAGACTGATTCAGCCGCACTGCTACGACTCCTACGTTCTGTTTAGCTGGTACGGAAGTTGCATTTAATGCGACACCAGCTGGCTGAATTCTAGCACATTCATCGCGCTGTTTAGTCAACGCTTGAGGTACACTCGGAGAGGGACCTCCAAGCTTTGGAGCTGAAGCAGCGGCATTGAAAGCTAAGTTTTTGAGCGCTTCATCTCCAGGTGGAGCTCCTTGCGCACCACGAACTGCACCTGTAGCATTAACTTGAAGAGGTCTCGATGGAGCTGCTGGAAGCAATGGTTTGGGCTCTGGCGTACATATGGGAGCAACATTTGGACGGGCTTTCTTTCGTGACGTGTCCGATGCTGTAGCTCCAACTGCTTCTTTGCCTTGAACATTTTTGAGCGATGCGGGCGAACGCGAGGGTGCTACCATGGCATCTTTCGTGGCGCCTCCATCTTGCACAATAGCGTTCATCGATGGCTCCTCCTTTTCTTCTTTCTCTGTTGTCACCGTAGTTTTGGCTGAAATTTTTTGTTTTTTGAAGCGGCCACCTTTTGATAGCTGGCCTAGGCTTTCAAGCCAATACAACTAGCACAGCAAAACGCTTTCATCGATATCATCATAGATCGTGTAATAGAAAAAAAAATGAAGGAATAATTGAACATTTGAGGATGGCTCAGCTCAAATGAGCATATTTTCCTGAGCATATGCGAAATTTCTCGCAAAATTAAATCGATAACATTTTTCGTGCACTGGACCTTCGGCAAATTTACTTGCCTGACAACCAAAGACATTAGAAAAAACCTGGTTTTCAAATACTACCATTTTAATAGTAACAGATTGTTCTATTTGAGAACCGTTAGTCGCTTGCTCGGTATTCATTTATCAAAATGTCCAATGCTAATCGATTACTTCAAATCGTATTTTGATTGATGGAGACGCTAGATAGGACCCCTTGGATCCTCCCTTAGACAGAATAAATTCCCACCTGGACAAAATAATCTTGCTGCATTCTTTCACAAATTTCGCATCACTTCTACGGCATGCGACATATCAAAAAATCTAGCCTGTGTTCAGATTGTCAACATTATACCGATCTCACCACATTAGTGAATAGGCAAAAATGATGACGATACGATTGAATGGGTCCGCTTATATGAATCATTTTGGCGAACCCCTCGAACAGAGAATCAAAACTCCTATTTTTTCTCAAAAAAAAAAACTTGTAGCTTTCTGTGTATGAATATCTCTACCTGTTCTTTTCAATTCTTTTTCTGACGGCGTTTGCTTGCGACGTAGACGCGGAGATGAACTTCGCCGTTGTCTCTGCAAATGTTACGTTCACCTCCTACCGCATGCACATCAAACCAACATGTTTTGTTTGGGACGGTTTCCATTTTAAGATATCATTACGAAGAATGCGATCACAGAAAGTGCTGTCATCACTGTCCAAAAAAGCATTCATCTAACTTTTTAACTTTTAACTTAAACTTATTTGCCTCAAAATGTATATTAGTAAAATCTTCAAATATTGAACAAGCCGAGGATATTTCACATGACAGTAAATAAGAATTCAGGAACCTATTTTGTAGAGACTAACACTTGCTTTACCTAATAGATGGTCTCATAAGGCCTGCTTACTCGATTTAGCTTAGCTATGAGCCAGTTCTCACATAAGTTCTCTTACACTAACTACCTTTCAGTGGCTTTCATTCGTCCATTCTAAGCTCAAAATTGAGAAGTGACAATCAGAGCAAACTTCTGCACATCAGAATTCACCTTTCGTTGTGCCTAGGAGGCATGTTTTCTCAAATGCACAACGTGATCAGCCATAGTACTTACTTATAATACCTCATGATGTATGCTTAATATTCACTTTTATTATTTGTGACCCCCTTGACTTATATCATTCTCAGTCACTAACATCGCTACTGCTATTGGCGAGTTCGGCTGACTCGGCAATTTCCTTGAGCGGAATGGGTTTGCATTCGGTGATTACGTCGCAAGGGCGCGGTAGCGAAGTTGCGCCGATTGGCAGAGTACCATTCGCTGATGCGAGAAGTCGTAAATAATTTAAATATTCTGCTGTGAATCCTTCAAACAATCATCATAATATTTTATACGTGTTTGAAAGAAATGAAAATGAACAGTAATAAAGCTTCAATTCCAGCGTTGCCGCACAATAGACAGAGTACGGAGTATAGAGAATAGGAACGACTAGAGAACTATCGTACATTATAAAGAACTAGGAGTAAAAAAGCTAGGAGTAAAGAAACACATGAAATGCAATAAATAATACCAGGTGGTACCTAAACTATGTCGCGTCAAAAAGTAAGTATGCTGACCCCTATCTAAGCAATGAAAAACATGTCGAAAAGACAGCTCCGTGACAAGGCATGTTTCAGTCACCGTACGGGAATCAATTAGTAAGAAAAAACGTTTTTAGTTATTTCAAATATTCTTGCAGACTCAACGATTTATATCAATTTGAGAGAATAAGAACATCTGATTTTTTGTTTTTTTGTTTCAAATATACGAAATTCATCAAGTAGAATAGCCGCCATTAAAATCGTTACATAGAAATTGTATTCATGCCAATAGTACAAACGGTACCTTTAATATCCTCTGCTGATACGATGTTGTTAAGCCAGAGAAACTGTGCGACAGCATAGTGTACATAAACGTACTGCTCCTCTACTTGAATGGTTTGTGATCGTTGTGAGCGAATATCCCTTAGGTACTGTTTAAAATCTGGCTTAAGGCCTCGTTTTAGAGCACTGAAAAGCGATATTTAGTATGCGATAAAACACGCTACGGATCGAGAGGAATTTCATTTTCCCGGGTAGATACAAACGCCATGACTGATGAAGCAACGTAACAGCTAAGTTCATCCATATCTGTTTATGGATATTGGATTATTCGACAATTGAAGTACCTAAGCGATAGCGAATTTTAGTTTCATATGCAATTTGAATATGCATATGCAATTTTGCAACATATGTAACATATGCAATATGCATATGCAATATTCATATGCAATTTCATATGCAATAAGATCAAAGCAATTTGAATGTTGCATTGATTTATCGAACAACATGGTCTATGCGCTATGCTTACGGGTAATTACTATAAAATTTTGCGCTCGTTACGTCGAGAAAAAACGTGAATCTTCATGCATAATATTTCTTCTGAGCGTGTCCTCTTTAAAAACATTCACCCAACGATTAACGTAATTTGGGATTTTTTATTTCTTCTCCGATTTGAAAAAAAAAACACGAGAAAATTGCGTTTTCTAAAACCATTGACTTTATCTTTACTTTTGCAGACTGTCTTAATTGTTATGGGATCGAATTACTTTAAAGCGCGATTCTCTTTGCATATTATAGGTTTTAGTTTTTCTCATTGTATGAACAACTACAAATACTTTGGCTTTGTTGAGCGCCGTCCAAAACGTTCATTCAAGCATCATTTAACAAATATTGCTGGTACAGTCGTTGAGGCATAAGGTTGCAGTGAATACGCACTCATTTTTCCACACTCGACAGTTTTCCCATTGCGCTTTTTTTTCAAAATATGACTTAATGAGTGTATTTTAGTAGCTTCGTTAGACATTCAAACTGACAACACATTTGCTTTGACCTCTTGAACATATGAACGCAGCTATATGTCGCAACTGAAAAACTCCTTCAAGCGCTCCTTCAAGTGATCTTCCACATTTCACTCGGAAGTTTGTAACGCTTATAGCATGAAACTGAACGATGTTTCCACGAACGTTAAGAGCAGTTCGATCATGATTAGCGTGCCCGTTCGTCCAACACCTGCTGAACAGTGAATAACGGTCGGAAATTTCGAATGTTTACGAGCGAAGCGGAGAAGACGAAACGGTGTCAATGCACTCTTGGGAACGCTCTTGTCCGGCCATGTCGTCCACTGGCGATGTTGAACTCGACGACATTCATCTCCGTCTGAAAAAAATTGTAAGAGATGATCGCTTGCACGCAGTTATCATTGGTCAGTCGACATTCGTCGAGTCCGATTTTAGAGGACCAATAAAAGAAATGCTTTCTAAATGGATGTCCCAATGTTTTTTAGAGAATTAAAGTTTTCGAAAAAAAAACAGGTGGTCGGAGTTCACTGAGTATTCCACTCATCCTTCTGTACACCGGCTGCTTCATGGTTTCTCCTAACAAGCTCAAATTTCTACGAACAAAAAGGGGTATTGAAAAGCGCTAATTGCATACCATAGCAAAAAAAATCACACGAAAGCAATCTGATTGATGCTATGCTATTATCATTTGAATATCTTGTGAGCATTATTCTTTATTTAGATGTTTCGTAAAGGAAGCCAAACAACTAAAAGTCGTAGCTAATGCTAGCAAGCTGGAAGTGATTATTCTCATATCAATGATTTTTTAGTGGATTTGCTCAATCGCAACTCATACATCTACAAATGAAGCTTTGCAACTTTTAAATGAACTGCAGCTTTTCACTGTTTGCGTACTGCGAATGCATCATAAAGTTAACAATCACATTTACCTACCTTAACACCTACTATCCATTAATTCACATGAACGGTGTAACATCTTTGCCTTTTTTGCCGATCACCGCCGTTAGTAGGTCATTTTCTCATTCACTATTTTTTTAATTAAAAACAACAAGCAGTTGCCATCCCGTAGGAATGGTGAAGTCGGCTTTACTTCTTATATTCACGAACTATTATTCAAAAATGCGGTACGTTGAACGGTAAAAAACCGCCATTTTCAACAAAAACGGCCGTGAGAAAATTGCATTTCTTCAAACACTCGCTGTCGGTTTTTTTTTCAAAGCATGATCGAATACAGTCATAGTTGAAGGACTCCCGGTGTTGACTTGTTGTGAAAGTTTTTTTTATTTTTTTAAAATTTTTTTAAAATTTTTTTGTGGAGGTATTTTTTTAAAATTTTTTTGTGGAAGTTTTTTTCAATACTAAAAAAGATCATTTTTCGCGAAGTTTTTTTTCGCAAAATTACTAAAATGTAACCTATAGAATAGAGTAAAACAGACACTTCAGTTCAATTTTGGTGTGATTATAGTCTGGATCTTTGGTATCGAGAAGCTTCGCCGTAAGAACCAGAGGTTTGTAAGTCATCTTCTCCCCTTTTATCCTTGGCCAGTACTGATAGCACTTCTCCTTATCGTCTTCCCTTATGCGACACAACATTATAATTTCTTTGACGTGCTCTTGCCATACCATCCTCCAAAAATCGGACGCTGTATTCTCTGTAGGTCCCTGATAATTCACACACGCTTTGTCTCAGAGTTCATTTTTGCTGCTTATAGCAACAATTTCAAATGTTTTTATGAGATAAATCAGAGAGATGCAAGATGCTGACAGCTGAGCTAGAAAAGCGTTAAGTTTAAAATCTGATGAGCAAACAATGGCTCTTGTCGGTTTATTTAATCGATCGCGGTTTTCGAACTACTCTCTTTACTATGCATGGAGCAGCTAATTTCAGTTCTTTACTTCTCTTTTCAGCCATTTTATGCACTGCCTCAAAGATATGTGTAGCTAATCGCTGCTGAAATCTAACCGCTGGTGGGTCAGCTCAATTTAGCATGCAGTAGATCGTATTCATCAAAATGTTTGCATTTTTCTACAAATAAATCGCCGAAAGCAAGAGTTTAAAAAATTCGATTGCTGAAGAACATTCGTATCGTTCACAAAGGAGTCATAGAATTGCGGTTGCCCAATGACCTTACCGTTGTCCTACGTCGCGCTAANGATTGTGGAGTTAGAGAAGTTGCTCAGTGCGGTAGATATTTTCGGGCAGCTTCTGAGAAGAGCACGATTCAGCATGCGGCTTCAACTTTGCACTTCATACGCTCTCACTGCAACGTATTCAAAGCGTCGAGAACGACACTAATAAGGATGACTTAAAGCCATTTTTACAAAAAAAAAAAATCAAATAATTGCAGTTATAGTGCAAAGCACTTAATTATTTGCAAAAATATGTGAATGAACGGATGAGATATTTGCGAACGACTAACTTGAGCGCATATGAAGACCTTATCAAGAAGCTCGTGTTTGACCCAGTTAGCGTGAATGAAGTTACCTTCTTTCTCCGATGGCCATTTCAGAACGACGCGCGTTCCATCCCAACATTTTATATCTTCAATCAATCAATATTCCATCATTATCGAAATAATGAACTCTTTTTAGGCCTATAAAATGCCTTTTTGCCCACATAATTTGGAATAATCAGCAATCGTTAACTTTATTTAGTTTTTTTTCGTACCAACTTAAATAGGAACCTAGCCGCCTTTAGTGTTTCCTATTCGGAGCAAGTTAAACGAAATTGACAAATGCATTTATCATTCCATTCGCCATAATGAAATAACAATGAATTTTGTGATCAGTAAGGTCTAGAGCAACTCTAACGCATACTGACATACAACTATTTAACTGAGAATTTATAAAGGAATTTCCATGTGAAACGGTGAACGCACATTGCTAAAAGTTATGCTCAATAGCGAGTATGGCTACCATCGTAACGTCTAATTAAATAGCTAATTGCCTCAAGCTCTGGTTATGACAATGCGGTACCTTTGTAACGGCATTTATCCAGATTGCTCATGAATGCAGCCATCCTCGTGTCGTTGGGAACAAATCCTTTCATATCGTAAAAATCCAAACGAAGCTGATGAATCCCACCCTCAAACGTGAAAATTAATGAGCTGCGCTGAACTCACCGCTTTAGCGAGGCAACAGTCTTGACTTACGCTTAGGTCCACAATCAAAGTTAGCTGAGATTTCAAGGTTTAGCACATGCTGAAAACATCGGTTGTGAAATCATCCGAGCCATACCCACTATTTGCGTAGAATAGCTACCCGATCAGGCCATTATTTTGAGTGATTTAAGACTTTTGAAAAAGATTTCGATTGCTCTCATTTGGCAGAACTTGTCCCTATTGGACACTGGGATCAAATGAGCAATTTGGCTCAGGTTTACGGGCGAAAAATTTGTAAACGGAAAGTCAAATGCAGTACGGTTTTGAATGTACATCCAGAAGAACAAATTTGTGTGGGGCAAGTAAAAATGATTCCTGTAGGGAAATGGGACATAGGAATCTACGTGACCACAAAAGATACTCAAACTGGTTGAGGTCCTGTACTTCCTAATACTCCAGCGAAGTTTCACCAGAACCATATATCATGAACAGACCTGAGAAAGAGAAACAAGCCATTTGCGCATGGCCTGCTTGGCCGCTTGAGAAAACCGCTCACTTTGCTCTCGATGACTTCCCGATGATGCGGTTTCTGAAGAGTAACGAAAAACTTCCTTGTATCACTGTGTTCCTAGCTGCCCTTGCGCCCTCCAAGCTGTCATAGCCAGTAAAATTTGGCAATTTGAATTGCGGAAAAGCTGATCATATTCCTTGATTCTTCTGTTTCTTTCAAGTTATCGTATCACCAACAGGGAAGGCTCCACCGAGGCTAGCGTGCCATGCACTTTGGCGAGTTCAAGCACAAGACCTGTCGGTCTCACAAATTACCCGTAAAAAAAGAAAGTTCATAGCTTACGTAATCCAATCGTCCGTATAAATCTCCTACTAAAGATTCGTTTTCTGCACGACAGCCGATATGAAGCATACAGCGAGCGGTCGCAAAATGTAAATAAGATTTTTGTGCGGATGATTAAGACAAATACACACATACACACACGCGAACGCATACGCACAAGCAGGCACACGCGCACATACGCACACGCAAACGCACACGCATACACGCGCACACGCACACGCATGCGCATACACACACGCGCAAGCGCATACGCGCATACACTTGCGCACACGCATACGCACAAGCAGACACACGCGCGCGCGAGCACACACGCAAACTGTTAGGCAGGATTTCGTCATCAGGCGTAAATATGTACAAAAACATAAACGACTGAAGCGAAAAGTCGTTTTTTGGCAGCTACCAGTCTCCTGATCGGCGTCACATCAATAATTCTTGCTTATGATATCTCTTTTTCCAGTTGAGAAGAGGACAAGTGCCTAAAAAATACAGTTCATGAAAACTTCCGAAAAACCTTTAATAATGATTTTATTACGAGCAACTCATAACAAAACCAATGCTTACCGATTGCGACCTAATATGGACCTAAAATGTTTCGTCATTGAATCATTTCCCTTTTCTTGTTATCCAGTTCTGGTGTTGTGTAGTTCCGATAGTGTCCTTTCGTAAACAACTGCATTTGAATGGTATTAATTTGGGGGGAGTGGGCGGGATGTATGCAAACTGGCTGGGGAGCAATTTTTTGTTTTCCTGAACCACTTTAAGAAAAAAACAAGGGCAGATAAGTGCACCAGCCTTGAGGAAGCTTGTTACGTTTTCCTTTTCGTTTCCTTCGAATATTTGGTACTCTAAAAAGTAAACAATCTCCTTCCATGCATAAAAGGAGGAAAGACAAACAATAGAAGCGGAAATAGGCACGAAACGCTCAATGATCGCCTGAAAAAAAGAACTCACAACTCGATAGGCGCCAGCCTCAACTCCCCCTCTACATATGTCTGTCCCATTTTGTTGGTCACCTAAACTCATATATACGCTTTTCTGTCCACGATCCGGCAGATAAGTAAGGACGTATGTTCATACATGACCGAATCGCGGACTTAAATGAGGTGCATTATTTTCAATCAAATTTAAGAAAATCAACAAATCCAATTACATTAAACTAAAACATTTTCGGTTCGTCTGAGCCCATCAAAGAGTTCATGAAATCCGAAATGGTCATGTCTTAGAATTTTCGTCTGCGGAACAGCGATCTTTAAGTTATGTCTACCAAATCGAAGGCACAGTCAAGGTGACGGCCGGCTGTTTTAAAATTTTCTTCGTATACGCAATTAGCAGCTCCGATTCTAAAATTTTCTTCGCTTAATACGCAATTAGCAGCTCCGATTCTCATAGATGAGAACAAAAATATTAAACGTTTACGTCTCTTTCAATCCGCGCAACTCGCCAACTGCGTACTTCATTACCGACCACTCACTGCTGATCCTAATAAAAACAGTAAATATTATAGCAATATTATATATAATTGAACGAGATAAACATTTTTGAATTTTTTTTTCATATACAATTAAGTTTCTATTGAAAAATTCTAATTTTGTGCAATACAAAATTATACAAACATTGTTGAGTCGGAACACCTCAATACGCTTATGAAAAACTGTGAAAGAGACGATGTTGAAACGTTGAACGTCAATTTAAATTTTAAAAAAAAAAGTTCAAAAGGAATGCGTTTGAATAGCATCAGTGAAAGAAACTTCACATGCAAACGAATATGCACGTTGTAGACTATGGCCTGGGCTCATAAACATTCAGTTGTTTCTCGACAAAATCACCGCATAGATCACCGCATAAATGATCAGTTGATGTCGGCAAGCAGTTGCCCGCTCAAGATAAGTAATTTTTCGTTTGGAACCTGGAATTAATGATCCTTGTAATTTTCGCACTATCGCTTTCATTTATTAGCGAGTTTTGTTTTGTTGTTTTGTTTTGCGCTGATCGCAGCGAAAACGTGTTCCCTTCAATGAGAGTCTTAGTCAAAAGTGACGAAGATAGCGCTAATGTGTGCTCGCTTCATACGTCCCACCAACAACTAACGATATCCTCTCAAAGAATTAAGGCTGCTCAATTCCTCCCCTTTATTTAATGTTCTGTCTAAATTTTGCAAATTCTTTCGCTTCCCTTCTATTGTCGGTTGTCGCTGTTAACCGAATTAACTCCATTTAACTTCGATGCGCCCTGCTGTTGTGCCATTCTCGATTCATTGTTGTTGCAATGAAATGCGGCAAGAGAAAAGGAACGAAAAGTTTTTTTTTCAAACCTCAACAATATCTTTTCTCTGCGCTGTGCTCATCATATTCACTCGTTCTTCAACTGGAATTTCATTTTAAAAAACATTTCGGAAAAAAAAACGAGCTAAATGCCATAAAATAAATGAAAGAAAGACAGCATATGAACATAGCAAGTTAAAAGAAGCTGGAATATTGAGGAAATATTTTTTTAAAAAAAAAAGCTAAAGTAAATCCTTGAACTTTGTCGACTGCGGCTCTTGTGTATAATGTGGGTTACGTATAAATGATTTACACCAAATAAATTTCAAATTTATAAACTTTAATAAACTTCAATCTTGAGAAGACTTGAGGCAGAATGATACCACGTGTTGAAATGCACTTACATTTTTAAAGGATGGTTGCTTTACATATCTGAGTCAATCAAACCCCTTAATACAAGCACTAAACCATATTTCTCAGTCTCACTCATCAGGTTCGTTTAATCGCTAGTATTGATCGTAAATGTGCACAATTTGAAGATGAAATGAAATTTTTATAAATCAAACAATGAAAACAAAAGCAAACGGAGACGAAAATCGCAATATGGATGGAAGACGCCAAACATCATAAGACAATGCAGAAGCGAAATATGCACGCCAGGCAGCTAGAAACATGGCCAAAGAGGCGAGTCGGCACAACATATTCGATGGTCCTCTATGCTGACGTGATGGCCCATTCCTTGCGCACCGCTGATCAGTCAGATTCTTTGCACTTGTTTGTCACTCTATACGTATTACTATATAGTATATACAGTATTTACTATATAGTATATACATTAGTCGATATACAGACTAACTAGTCATCTGCACAATACATCGCATCATTGACAGCCCAGTTTTATGAGGTATATCCTCACAATTATACCATTGATGCCGTTAAATTCATCTTCCCGCACCATATTTGCCCATTGTACTCTCTTCTTATTTTCGTAAAAGAGTCCGCTTTTCAATCGTTTTCGGAGCCACTCTTTCTTGCTGTGCGGTTGCAACATCTTCAAGCAAATCGTTTTTCAGCAACATAAATTACTGTGTGTTACGGGCATTTGATTTTTATTTGATGGCTGCTGCCCGTCTACAGTTATCTCATGCATTCGCTGTCGGTGTGAACGAAACGAATTAGTGCTTTTGTTTTGGAATATTATCGAGAATCTATTGCTCTTATTATGATCAAAAATTTGTTATACTGTACGCTTTTTATCATCATACACTTTTATTAGCTTGAAAAAATTCATGGTGGATTAGTGCAACATCACGTTATGCAATTTTGTCAAAATGAGGCGATAATCGTCATCTGATCTGCATATAATTGACCTCATTTGACCTCATTTTTCGTCTTTTGACAGCGGTCTTAAGTAAATGACCTTAAGTAAATGACCTTAAGTAAATGACCTTAAGTAAATGACCTTAAGTAAATGACCCATTGTTTGACGTAGATTGTTGCTAGTTGCTTGAAAGGTCATTAGTCGATTAGGTGTTATATTTTGCTCTGTATCGAATTATATGCTTCGGTTATGTGTTATATAGCGCATTGTATATCGATTAGATGATAAAGATCTATTCTATTCAATGCTGTTGAAAAACATTAACATACAATGAATATATTTGATCTTCAATGCGAAGCTGTACCTTAAGGAAAACAAATCACATGCGCAAACTTTTGCAAGCAAATAAAATTATGATCGACTAGCTTCACATAATTATGATCGACTATATTTACGTTCGATTATATTTGCATAGCAAAGTCTGTCTTTAATTCCAAATTCATATAGCTTTTGTGGGAAACGTGAATACTTTACTAAATCTTCACTGAATTTGATGAATATTCATCATAAAATTTATGCGTACGAATAATTAAGTGACGCAATTACTTTCGGTAAGCAGTTGGCGTTGTAGAATAATGTGAAAACGGCGGTATTTCAAGAGGTAGTGATAATAATAATTGATAAGTTATAATAATAATTGATAAGTGATAATAATAATTGATTAACAAACTAAAAGATAACCATAATAGTAGCAATAATAGTGATAACAACAACAATAATAATAATGGTAACAATAATATTATCAATTATTTAATTAAATGATAATAGTAGTGATAATGATAATAATGATAATAGTGATAATAACAGTAATAATAATGGTAAAATTTTTTGTAACAACATTGTTATATTTGAAATTCCATTAAATTCGTTATGCAACGCGGAGTGTTCACTGGAAGAGAAAAGCTTTACAAGGTCACACTGGAAAAGTTTATGCAGAAAATCGATGAAACTGCGAAACCGACCACTTATAAAGAGATTGGAGATGCAAGTTCTGTCGCATACCACTGATGCACTGATAGGATGGATACCAGTAGACAGGCTTGCTATCATGTCATCATATGTCGGCAAAGGTNCTCACCTCTCGCTCATGTGATTGAAGAAAGGGAGGTTTATGGCTGAGCAAAATTATTTAAGCAAAACAGGATATGCACCCCACGCATGCGATTCCTAAGCAACCAATGACCGTACGTCTAGAATGACTACGCAAACAATAACTGACCTTTCGCTTAGGGAGAGCCAATAATCAGTCACTGACTGTTTGAATGTGAGAAGTAGTTAACCAATAACCAGGGCAAAATTTGAGCGTCGACGGTTATTTCTCATGGTGTGAGAATTTATGTAATCTTGTTGTCGATGCATGATCACCACTGATCACCGCCTATGAAGCAGTTATGTTTAAGCAAGATAGCGATGTCGTACCAAAGCATCTTCTGGCGCACGCAGATCTATCAATTTTTAGACAAGTATAATAGTTCCCGCGCCCCCTGCTCCAGTGAAAAATTCCCACTTAGCCATCCAGAAGAGCACTGCTTTTCCTATTCGCTCATTTACATCGACAATTTCATTAGCCATATATCGAGCAGGAGCATATGATTTGACGATACAGCATTTCTCATCACGGAATTATTAAAAAACGGAGCTTTTAGAATAATTTAGTTTCAGGCTGTTTAATGGACGGAGATGACGTTCAGCGCGGCATCAGCGTTGATCCCTATTTGGAAAAGGTGCTTAAATAAATCACTCAACTTCGAACTTCTGATGACCGTTTCCTATGTTCATCGCTCCTGATTCAGGCAAGCCGATTGCGTTAAGTTTATTCTGATATCTCATGTAAATGAATACAGTAGTGCACTCATGAAGTAATCATTTTTCAAAAGCGTTTCAAAAATCGAACGAACCCTGAAACACCAACTATACTTCTTATACTATGATGGCTTCAACTTTTTTGTTACCACCGTGCTTGGTTTAAAGGATCGTTTATTATTCTGCATGCTCTGATGCTCCGACGCGTGTAGAACTGGCGCAGTGAAAATTCTATTTGTACATTACTGACCCTCCACGCTCCCTTCCCCTAAAATCATCTAAATCATCATCATAGTTCGTATCATTCTTCATTGATCAGAATATACAAAATCAGAAAGCGAAGGTATTCACAATCCCTTCCCTCTCCCTCCCAAAACAAAAAAAGACACCGACGAGAACCAAGACGATCTATGAAAGATTTTAGTAAGCATATGTAGACTCCTTGTTCGCATATTCTACCATGAAAGCGTTGTGTTTTTCAGCAGAAATTTAACGCTTTTATCATACGCTACTTTCTAACTATTCATCTAAGTTTAGCCAACCGCTATACGTTTTTGGTTTTTCTATGAAAAAAAAACCAAAAACGAAAATTCCCAAATTCTCGTCCATGAAAACCAAACTAATTTGCAATCGAAGCTTGATCGGTGATGAAGCATGCGTTTTGTTAATCGAAGCAAATTGCCTACTCGATTCTAGTGCATGCTTTAGTGAATGTAATGCAATGGCTGTTTCTAGGGTGTAATTATGTTTGACGGGTAGCAGAACGATGTCATATCAAGTCATTTGGTTGGACATAAACTCGGATAGATTAAGGTCATATGTCAAGTTCCCGTTCATGGACAGATTTCCTGTCCGTCTAATTATGCACAACAATTTATAAGTTATTTTATTCGTTTTGATTGGCTAAGAAGCTTAAAATCTTCATAGCAACTTTGAGATTGGCTCAACACAAACAGCTTTACAAGGATGCGCAAATATAATAAAATAGTCTCAACGACTCTTCACTGCTTATGGTATTCAGTGAAAAGGAACTCAAAATAGCTTGCACTCACAAACAGAGAAAAATATTGAGAGTTGAACGATTCAGTATCATCGCCATTCGATGAAAAGAACTCATTTTTGCCATTATGCCATTTTTTCATCACTTCATGATTAAAAGTAATGCTATCGCTGCTAACAATAGACTTTTAAGAAATGTTCTTAAGTAATGATGAATGAGAAATTATATAAACAGGGAATTTTATACAAAATAAGCAATTTTTGAAGAAAGTAGGGAAAAGAATGAATGCGATCATTGTTCATATTTAAAAGCATTTGTTTTTTTAAATTTCAAATTCTCCTTTTCCATTATAGCTGCTGCCTTCGACTCAGCTTACAAGGTTTAGTGCACAAATATTCGCGAAATGTCACCAGCAAAGGTCTGAAACGAGTTCAATAAGGATAACAGCGGTTCAATTCTTGTGTTTGCATATTCCAAGGAAGGGCAGCCGCTCCTATTAATCCCACATTCCTGTTCCCGCCCCTCTCCACTTCTTCAGCTACGTCACTGTTGAAGATGAGCATATATATACATATATACATATATACATATATATATATATGATCAGTTCAAAACTGTGCGATTGGAAAAGATCTAAACGGAAAAATTCAGTTTATGTTGGCTTACATTTCGGTATACGAAAAATTCCGGAAATGGAAGCGTTTTGGAGCACTTTCACTTTCGTAAACGTTTTTCGTGCCCAAGCTCGAACGTCGTTTCGTTTCTTTGCGCCGCTGCAATGCGCATTGATCGCAGCATCCATTCTACTCGCTAATATCTCCATTCCCGATTTTCTGTTTCGGCTAAACATTTCGCTAACTGCTTCACAATGAACGTTCTGGATCGGTAATTCGGTGTGATTGTCAGTGTTATGGCTATTTGAAGACTTAGAAAACCATTTTAAGATTGATCGTTCAGGATTTTCAAAAAGAATAATGAGATTTTCCTACCGAAGTGCAATTAACTGCAGTAATTGTGCTGTTGAATTCAACGAAGGGGGAGGTAGTAGCGATTCCAGATGAGAATTTGATGAGCTAGTGGTTCTAGATAATGGAAGGGGGAGATGGTGTCCTGAAGAAAGCTGACGATTACTTTACCTAATGGCTTGAAGGCACAGCTCTTTTCGTCGCCACACCTTCAAATCCTTCTTCAAGCTCTCTGCTTTTGATGTAATCGAAAATTTTTAGACTAAGCGGAAAAATCGCAAAATGGATGCCGTTTCTCTCGAAAATATAAATGAATATGAGGTGGGAACAGGGCCAATATAATCATTTTCATGCACGAGAGCTCGCAAGAAGTTTCATAGTCGCAGGTGTAACCGTTCACGGGACCTGTTCCAACAAGGACAGGGCGTGAAACTTGAAACTCCGATTTCCGCCATATTTTGTTGGTAGTCATATCTCGACCAGGGAATCATAAATCACCATCGTTGTATACCATCAACGCACTAGGAGTTATGGGTAAAGGAAAGTTATTTGTGGAGGCCATAACTGATAGGTAGGTAGCAAGTGGCCGATCAAACAAACAAACAGCAACGTATTACTTGTGGAAACCATAACTGTTTTTTTTCTATATTTTCCCCCACAACATTGTATTTCCTATATTCATCATGTCTGCGCTCTCAATTAACTTAACTGGTATGACATTTGTTTGCATTCTTTTAGCGTGTTGCCGCGCATGATCCAATAAGTTGCTGTGTGATCTTAGGATTTAGTGTTGGGTGAAGGATGGCCTCGCTAACATGAATGATTGTCTTGCCAGGCCAGCATTGGTCGTCTAAGCCAACGGCCGTTAAGATTTTCAGCTCACCGCTCTCTGTCTTTTTTTTCTGAAGGCTTTGATGCGGCTTTGAAGTCGCCTTTGGGCCGATTAACGCCGTTCCAGCATTATCTCATAAGAGTTGCACAAATTTTCTTAGTAATGCGGTCACATAATCAAAAAGCATCGTAAAAGATTTTTCTGTGCGCTTTGCAAACAAAAATGAAGCGCTACATGATGCTCGGTTCACACACTGTTCACAATTGGCATGACGAAAATACTAATTAAGAAGAGATCTTCTAGGGAGAATTATGCTAAGAAAATGCTCACTTGAATTTCATTCCGCAGAAGCACTTCCCATTGAAAATCTCCGGGTAGATTAGTGGACGGCGGCCGAAGGATAAGAGGCGG
>JPKZ01000319.1:438888-453651 GCA_000803305.1 Toxocara canis | reverse complement strand
AAAATTTTTGTAGATCACATTTCAGACCAAACATGCTGCCTCAAAATGTCACAAATTGTTGCCTCAAAATTTCCAGGTCACTATTTTTGAGTCGAAATTATGCATATCAAAATTTAAAGGCGAAAGAAACCTTTAACTATGAGAGTAATCAGCAAAAAAATCTCTAGGCTATCCCTCAAATTTCAAGCATCGATAATTTTCGTTTTTGAGCAACATGTGCAGCATTAACGGATTAAAGGTATGAGGTGCGGTGTCGGATCAGTAGCTTAGTGAATAGATTCTTTAATCTGAAAATGAAAGACTAGAATACGGGTCCCACTTGGCTTCTGCCTTACTCGCTTTTCTCCCTCCCTTATACTTGACGTTGTTATGAATCACACTTTGAAATATGACAAATATTCAAAGCGGCATTACTAAATACGAAAAGGTATAAACTGCAAAAGAAAAGCGCTAGCTGTTTTCCAACACTTTTCTTAATTAAATTAGCCGATAAGCAAGTGACACCTTTATGACACAAAAAGAGATACCTTTATGACATGCAGGTGACACCTTGATGACACAAAAGAGACACCTTCATGACACGCAGGTGACACCTTTATGACACAAAAAGAGATACCTTTATGACACGCAGGTGACACCTTGATGACACAAAAGAGACACCTTTATGACACGCAGGTGACACCTTGATGACACAAAAGAGACACCTTTATGACACGCAGGTGACACCTTGATGACACAAAAGAGACACCTTTATGACACGCAGGTGACACCTTGATGACACAAAAGAGACACGTTTATGACAAGCAAGTGACATTCCTGAATCCTTCTCACTGAAATATTAAGACGTTAAAAATCATTTTCTTATTTCCTCAAAATATCCTCCAATGTCAACCATAAAATACTTTAAAATGGCACCCTATGACTAAAAAAATATTAGCAAACCTGACAATATACCCACAAAAAATTTCACGAAACGACAACGACATGTAAGTTCGAGATCATAGAAACGGACTGAAAAAAGTAATGTATCGTTTTTAGTTTTTTTTTGCGTATGCTTTTAAACTTTGACTTTTGAATAAAATCATCAATTCCATTAAGCTAGAGCTTTAATGGAATTAGAATGTTATTTCTTGTGTTTGTGCCGTAGTGTAGTGGTTCGGATGGATATTTATTATTCATTGATGAAATGTGATCTACATGATCGGTTCGAGTATGACACAATGGCATCTACCCTGCACTCGTTAGCTTACTGCGCATAGCAATTGTAACTCGCCTACGATATTGCTGTTTTCAATACTGATATCAAACATCATCATGGAAACTATCAGTCATTACTTTTGATTGTTCTCCACAGTAATTTAGTATTAGCAGAGGCACAATTTTACTTCACTGTGCATCGTTTTTTCGCCTCTTCTTGTCACAAACTGAAGTCCATCTTTCTATGGCTGAACGTATTCAGAAAATTTATGGGAGAACTGAATAGAGCAGCTGAGAAAGCAATGCGCTCTTGCTGCTTATGGTAAGTGCAAGAGGAGTGGAATGTCGTTGAGAGAGCTTAAGTGCATTTTTTGGTCATTACGAACTGATTCAAACGGAACGGAAAATTAAGCGAAAATTGGATCAGTGCGATAGCTGTATGCATTCCTTGCTTGTCTCTTTTTCTGCCGCTTGCTTTGTTCATGTAAAGAAATCAACGTTAACGCTTAATTGTCAGTAAATTTTTTTTTCGATTTTCGTTTTTCATTGAAGAAATCATTGTCTTATTTTTTCGCTACATGCCTTAAGCTACTGATTTACCACCGATCAGTCAGTTTTCTCACCATCTGCAGAAAAAAAAAAGGAAATCTGACTCTGAATCGCTCTTCATTTCCTATACGAAAACGATTGTACGGTAAAAGTGATGTAGCTGTTATGATGTTCCTCATAATAACTATAGAGTTAAAGGTTAAAAGCTGTAGATTTAAAAACGATATTTTGTAAAGAAAAAAAAGAACGAAGGTTCTTTCAGCAACATTCAACTGTGTGCTTCGGTTGCCTTTCAAATGATTCCTTTTCAATCGTTCCTAGCAATTAACGGTGGGAAGGCTCACAGCTTCTACCTTAATTACTGGTTCTGAGAATTGGCTTCAGGCGGTTGGCTGCTCCATATCGGCTCGGCAATGAGCTTGCATCGTATTCGCGCAGATTGAATCGCTTGTTCGAGATATGCTTCGTTTTTATGGCTGCCTTTCCTTACTAATTAAAACTTATGTAGTTCGAAATATCTGTTTATTGGCGCCAACTGATGCATCAAATTTGGTTTTCAAAGCGATTAGGCCTAGTCTATTGTACTCAATAGTATCACTGGTTCAAAGTTTACAACACAGAAAATGAACAGTATTATTCGGTAGCATTACACCTATTCGGTAGTATTCCATTCCCTGCCTTAATACTTATCAACGCGAAAATATCCATGCAAGAAAGTTCTTTCGGTGCAACCGGACTTGTGCTTAGTGCTTAAATTGAAGAGTAATTTATAAGCCATCTTCAACTTATCGATAAAAAAGTTAATTTATGTCATCAAAAACAAGAGTAGAAATGCTCATCAAAGGGCCATCACGATATATACATTTGGCATCTCTGATCGACCTAGCATGGATACACTTAACAACCACATGTGGCGAATAATGATTTGCGCAAAAGTTCTCAAAAATTTGTTGTTTTGCTCAATCGTCGATTACATCGATTTCAAAAGGTGACCGGGGATTCTGAATAGTCAATCTGCTCTTTACAAAAAAAAATAAATAAATAAATAAATAAATAAAAACTGTTGCAGTGATCTTTCTTAGATTTAATAATTTGTAGAAAATTCCACAATCCCAAATTTATCACATGCACATACACATACACACAAAATAGTAGACATAGCGCCATCAAACTTTGCCTTGCAAATGAAACTTTTTAAAAGCACAACTGCATTACGAAATTCTTGGCGAGCTAAGCGTTTGCAAACAATCGCACGCTATACATTTCTTAAGTTAAAATTTCCAATAAGAAGAGTGGAAAATATAGTAAGTGGATTGATCGGGCGCAGAATAGTGCTCAAGCTTTCTGCTCATTGCAACATGGGCTTTCTTCTCGCACAAAGTTTTGGCGTTATACGACTCTTGGAAAATTTGAACATTTTTTGCATCTCGATTCACATGCCACAATACGCATAGTGGGGTATCGATATGAAAAAGTACAATCTATTGTGTTATATATTATTCGATATAGTATGATATAATACTCAATACAATAGAACATCGAATTGAATCGAATCGAATCGAATCGAATCGAATCTTTTATTTAGTGGATAGGCAATAACTACCTTTACGACAATACAGAGATGATATAAAGGGATATAATGAGATACAGTCGTAATAAAATATTACGTCATAGAAACATCACTACATATCACTCAAATGCAACAGTGTATTGAGGAAAGCAGTCGCTCGATGTCTTATGGTTTTTTGTCCGTAATTTGTTCGGAATGTTTCACAGGTGTAAATTTCATGCCTCGTTCGGTTATGAGTTGTTTTTGTCAGTAAGTTATTCAAATTTTCACCGAGTAGGCCATTTCGTATCTTCTTGACCATTACTTTAAATTCCATGCTGCTAATTGTTGAGATGTCTTCCCAGTTGTAGCGGCTTTGTGTTCGCCAATTCGTTCGAATTTTTTAAGGTTGTGAATGACTCTGATCGAGTGTTTTGCGGCTCGTTGCACTGTTTTGAGATCTTTTCTAGTTGCTTTCGCGGTGATGGGTAAGAATAATCTAATTTTGGGGATTACATAGGTATTTATTAGCATGGTTAGACATCTCGTATTCATGCATTGATTTATTGCTTTCATATCGTATAGAAGTTTTGAACACGAACGGGATACGTTATTAAAGTGGGCTCGGAAGGTTAGACTACCGTCTAGATGTAGGCCTAAATTACGGGTGTCATTTTTAACAGTCATTTTTTCCCCCACAAATCTTCAGAACGGCTTCACTAGCTAGGCGCTTTTTAGTTCGCGGTCTTCCGAATCTGGTGATAGCTGTTTTTGCCTCATTTATTTTAATCTCCAGTACTTCTCTTAGGTATTTTATAATTTTTTTCATATCTTCTATCAGATTCGCCACATTTGGTTCTTCATTTTCTTCACACGTGTATAGAAGTTGCGCGTCATCTGCGAAAAGTATCATTTTCCCGTGTGTCTCAACTTCGCTTACGCCCGAAAACAAGAAGGCAAAAAGGATAGGGGGATGTATGTCTCCCTGCGGGATGCCTATAGGAATCTGTTTCGCTTTTGAGAACCCGTCCTCACCCAGTGTTCTTATTGTCTTTTTTAGCAGGTAGTCTTTCAATAACTTTGTTAGTTTGTCATCCAGATTTAATTTGTCGATGATCTTCTGGAGGAGTACATATGGGTTCACAGTATCATACGCCTTCCGGACATCTAACTGTATATGTAGGTTAGGTTATTGTCCTCCATGTTCAAGAGGATTTTTTCACATATTCCCGCGAGCGCTGTGGTGATGGAGTTTCTCTTACGAAATGCATGTTGGCAGCTGGGTAAAGAAAGGCTCGAGTGTTTAGTAGATCTGTGGGTGTATGCATCGCTCAAAGAGTTTGGAAATGCAGAAAAGAAGGCTGATAGGCCGGTAATTGGCTGGTTCTTGCTTGCTGCCTGTATTCTTAAATGCTACCCTGATTTTTGCCTCTTTCCACTCCTCAATGAATTCTTCATTCTGAATTATTGTATTGAATAATGGTAGAAGTTTCGTTGTAGCGAAATTACAATACAATTTATATATATGGTACTATTTATGCAATATACTACATATACAATTTAAGTAGCAATACGATACTTGATACAACGTAATACTAAAAAAGAATACAGTCCATAAAAACAAAACCGATACATTTTCAACAAGCGTACCTTAAATTAACAACATGTTATTGCGAAGGCATTTAGTCGAATTCCCCATAAAAATACGTAGTTAATGAAGTGCTAAATGCCTTTACGGCCATCTCATACGCATTTATTTGTGGTTCGCAACGATGGACACAGTTCGTGTCTACCTACAATTGTTTATTACATTTAGCGATACTAAAAATAATTCCTGTTCCTTTTTTCTTGATTGATGTCATCGAAGAGGGATGCAATAGTGTAACCCACTAAATTATCCATCCATTGTTGATCGCCTACATGGAGCTGAAGACATAGTTACGATGGGGAATTAATTTTCTATTTCAATTCGTTATTTCATTGCAAAATCATTTAAATGACATCTAAATCCGCTCCAAAGAGCCGATGAACAAGAAGCGTATAAGGTAAGATATTTATTGACGACAAATGTTCTCATGAGGTCGTTTGCCAAACGTTTTCAAATGATAATATTGACTCAGAAGCCAACTGCAATAAATGTTCGCATTTAATGTTGCTTTTTTGAATAATGCACTTGCTCATGCGAGAAAAGAATATGCTAGAAGTTATTGCACTTTTCTGCTTCCATTTGCGGTTCTAATGGCAAAAACCTTAAACCGTAGGTAAAATCTTTTCCTTGTACCCTCAGGTAAAAGGGTAAAGTTTTTGCCATTTTAATTAGCACAACTTTGCCACATTCCTTATCACAAAATTACTAAACCGATGATTAAGTGAAATTTCTGCTAATAAATAATGACTTTGTTTCGTTCATTTTATGGTCGGTGTACGTATTTTATCGGCTATCTTGACGTAATGTCACAATTGCAGCCGTATGCGAAGTAATTGGGATTTCAGTAGTATGATACAACGTATTTCAGTAAATACGTTGTCTTGAATATTAAATCTAGCCTGTCGGTTTTCCATGTTGATAGTGAAACGGCGGTCAGTAGCAATATTACAACTTCATTAAAGCAAAAAAATTCACGTGTCCAAGGTTGCTTAGTCTATAACCGAGTAGCACAGAAGCGTACTTCAAACAAGAAGTTCTACTCATGTGCAGGTCGTGCAGATGGAACGAAGTGATTAATGGTAAGTGATGGCCGTTTTGGTGATGTAACCAAGAGCTTATATCGGCGATGATGCCCCAGACAATCACATATGAAGCGATGATCTATAAGGTTCATAATTATTTTTTTAGCTCAACAAAGTCGAAAGTTTTGAAGATGCGGTTAAATGGTCGAAGCCATAGACGTTAGTTTTGCATTCATTCCTATCAAGCCAAGCGTCCACTGTTAAACTCGTGTCTAGAGTATGTTGGCGAGTGTGTAATCGCATTCGGTTTTGATGATATTCATTAGTTCGGCCTGATCAACAATAAGAAAGGCTAAATTACGCATTCAAAATGCCATTCTACTCTCATATGTAAATGCATAGCATCAAGCGTATTCGGAGAGTTGGCTTTATTTATTTCCGTTTGCATACACATTCGTTCCACGAATTACGTGACATCTCAAAAAAGGTTCGTATGATTTTGCACTGTGATAATTATCAAAAACTGCATTATTTGCATACACACACATGCGCATACACACGCACGCACACACACACACACGCACACACCCACATGCATACACGCACACACCCACATGCATACACGCACGCACGCGTACACACACCCACATGCATACACGCACACACGCACACACACACCCACATGCATACACGCACACACGCCTACGCACACCCACATGCATACATGCACACACGCGTACACACACACACACACACACACACACACACGCACATACGCCCACACGCACACACACACACACACATCCTTAGACGATTCTTGTTGTTCACGTCATTTTCACGCAGTCATTCAAAAATCCAATTTAGTGGAATTAATTTTAACTGCGAATTATATTTGAATCTTTAATGAGCGCTCTTCTTCAATCACCTTACGTATGCGTCAATTTCTGCAAAATCCATTTGCGAAAATTTTTCATACGCAAGGTTATAGAAATAAAGCCCGAAGAAATCCCTATAAATTCCTCTAAGCTCCGGCAACTACTCATATCATTTTGGTTAGAGAGGCGTTCGCTACACTACTTCATACTCCAATTAATTTATTGCTGTTCTCAATGTTGTTTGGCTGCCATTACGCGTATTATGATGGGACTAAACACAGCGGCAATTTGTCTGATTTGCTCGGCTGCGACTACTCCATCTGATATGAGCATATATAATAGCAGCACGCATTGCATGTGTGTGAGTTTTTTTTCGCACTCAAAAGCGTTATTTAGCTTCATTTCTTATAAAGGTTGCCCTATCTTATGTGATCCCACTTAATGGATATGTACGTATAATCGGTGCTCCCTCCCCCCTCCCCCCCTCTCCGCAACTCGTTCTGGCTGATCGAGCGTTTCACATGCAGCTAGTCTATTAACAGCGCTCGCTATTCTCTGCTCTACTACCAGTAATGAATTCCAAGTGGGAAACTAATGATGAAAGTAATTAATTTTTCAGCATTTTCTACTGCTCGAATCCGTAACCGTCATCTTTTCGCTATATTTACTGCAATACTCAGGCTAATCATGTGCATTTCCTGATGTCTCGCTTGTACGCGAAGTCTGAACAATTGTTAGTTTCGTGTGACTATTTTCTCGTTTAAGACGCCAATGCAATCCAACTTAAACCAAATGAACACATGAAGAGATTTCTGAACACGTAGAAGTCGAAAAATGATTGATGATTTACAATAGTCAGAAAACATTTAAGCACTGATGAATCGCTCATGTTTTGTTTTTCGTAGATAGATCTCATATCCATAAATAATTCCTCTTTTTTACATTCACAAATTGCCTCTTTTCACTTCGCAAAATAGGCATTTTCTCACATTACTTAAGAGGTAAGTACCAATGCAAGTGCAATCTTTGAATGCGTGTAAGTAGTAAAAATGAAAGAGAGACTTGGCATCAGGTTTACAAATAATCGTTTCCACTCTTCATTTGTAGGATTCTGTTCGACAGCTTTAAGCCGCTTAGATGTCTAGCAGATTTGCAACTATAGTACTCTCTGTTCTTGTTCGTCCGTTACCTTCAAATTATCAGTTCTACTACAATATCCATTCAAAGGTATCATCTACTAAAAAAAAAAGAGTCCAAAGCAAATCACTTCTATAAATGGAATGATTTTTGAGCATTTAAAAGTCAGAGATAATGAGAATAATGATGTTGAGTTCTGAACAATCAGTTAAACTTATATAAATATTTCGTTTTCGGTTTTCTAAACTGATGAATTTGTGTTCATTAAATTAAAAGAAAAAAAGAAGGGAATGAATTATGTACATAATGGTGCAATCGCGCTTGTTGCTAATATAAGCATTTCACTACGTATCGAAAACCGATTGGATCGAATTACTTAACAAAAAGAGGGCATTTTTTTCTCTTTTTTTTTACCTGATCGATCGCTATTCGCATAAGTACAACTACTTATCGTCAGCACGCTTTACTGTATGGTAATTTGTAATATCGTAATTCCCTTATACATTAACTAGCAAATGTTTAACACTATTGTTTGGCCGCATTGAGATTGACAAATTGTAAGCGGGTCGAAAGGGAAGTCAGCATTACGACATTATCGTCTCCAAGCAGGCTAAACATATTCGTTTCCTTCGGAGTTTTGAGTTGTATTGTAAGAAGGAAATGGGAAAGAACAGTATAACTTGCGAGAAATTACTTAATTGTAAACGAATTCCCTAGAATATTATTTCTGGCGGTATTCATTTCATGAAAGAAAAAATTTATTGTTACTCTCATGATATTTGAAATTTTATTTTCGTGAGCATTTCATAGGCTTTTCGCCTAACTTTACTTTGAGGGATATTATCGATAGTTTTGTCATTCGTAAATTGCTTTTTCGAGTCCGGCATAAAAAAGTTTGACAAAATTCAGGAAATTCATGTTGTTGGGGGAAAGATTCGTCCTAATCACTTCACATTCATACTGATCATTTGGTTACTCGAAAGACTTCTTGAATGGGTTGTCATCATTTACTGTTATCCATTTTTCCAGTCGACTGATTGTAAAGATCGTAAACCAAGATCTTGGCATTGTCTTATGACAATAGCAAAATGAGAGCAGATATTAAGCTTTCATCTCACACTTTCCATTTCATGCGATTCCATGACGAGTATTTTCTTGTGTGTTACGAAACGTTTGAGAGTTACTGATATAAGTCATACTATATCAATGATTAAGAGTTGGGTGCTTAAACCTGAAAACTGTTAAGAATTTAGAAAAGATAATCATCCAATTGAAATCCGAGCAATTAAATGTTTCTCATACTCTTTGATGAATCTCAAGTCTTATAACAGGTTTGTATCGCAGATCTATCATACGTTCATACAATATTGCTTATCATCAAAATAAAATCTTCCTTATCATATCATTGCAAGATGGTGCGACTAAGTAAACCGTTTTGAAATTGCTCGTTTGAATGAAGCGTTAAGCTACAGAAGCTAAGGCTGAAGATCAGTTGGATGAAAACTGAAAGAATAATTTTCACTATTCGACTGTCCGCTAAGAGAACAATGTCTTTTTATAAATTAATAAATAGTCCGTTAAACAACTATCATATACTTCTACTACCTAAAGAACTCAACCCTGTAATCTATGATCGTTGCTCATATAATATTAAAAATACATATTTGTTTGCGATCAGTCTTAACGAAATCAGTACTTATTAGACAGGTGTATAAGTGGAAACTGGTTAACACTACGTCATTATAGTGAGAGTGACATTTTAAGTCAATTCCGCATATGTTTTCGCTTTTGAAAGATGATCCACTAGAAGAGTTTTTATCACTTATCGATTTGATTCATTTATGCAAAAATTATAGCTCGTCAATTGCTAGCCAACTAATTTTCATTGTTCAGCAAATTTTACTCGTCATATCAATTCTATCTGCATTACGTGGCTATCGACACAAGTGTGCCCATCGTTTGATCCTATTGCTTTCATGTGCCAGATATTAAAGCGAAGTGAATTAGTATGCGAATGCATGAACAAATTGACTAATTGAAAAGCTTGCTATTCATGCCATTCAAGCAACCGAACATAGGCGGATTATTTATGTTTGAAGCGAATACAATATTCTTTTAATAACTATCCTTAGAAACGTGCTGAAACGTATTGTGAGCAGTGTTTACTGTTTGCGTCAGATAGAATGGTGATGCTCCCAAATGAACATTTACAAGTATTGCAAACTTGTATTTGCGCGTATTGGTAACCATCAAAACAACACACTCAGCAGCTATTCTCTCAGTTTTCAGCAACAATTCATCCACAAATTCCGAGTAAAAAAGTCAAATGAAAATGTTCGAAATATTCACACGAGTTTACTAGTTTTGTCCATTGTCTATGTGCGTATATTCAAACTTCTCTCTACTTACCTGTAACGCTGAATTTAAAGTAAACGAAAAGTAGAAGTTTTTACGAAAGGTTGGCTGGAAGCGTTTGAATGTGTTTTACGTATAACTGCAAAAACAGTATTTTCTCATAATCGCTGTATGTTGTATAGTAAGTAGACGTTTACGGCTTCTTTCTTAAAACGACAATGGAAAAAGCAATGAGGTAATATCATTACAGATGGTTGCGTATTGGCGTAAATTAGAAGAGTTAAGTGATTTAGTGCAGCTAATTGGTTCTTATTTATTTGTCGTCATTCTCTCGCACCAAACATAGCAGCAGATCGTGCTACTTTGAAAGCTAATCGTAGCTGGTATAATGAGCCGGGCAAGTTCAGTTTCTGTTTGTTAGCTGAGCCAAACAGTAGGTATAATATGATTACGTTTAAATGAGTTATTTCTCGATTTTAATGGCAACAACTTTACAATATGGTATTTATCCATTCACATATTTTTAAGTGATTTAGTGCAGCTAATTGGTTCTTATTTATTTGTCGTCATTCTCTCGCACCAAACATAGCAGCAGATCGTGCTACTTTGAAAGCTAATCGTAGCTGGTATAATGAGCCGGGCAAGTTCAGTTTCTGTTTGTTAGCTGAGCCAAACAGTAGGTATAATATGATTACGTTTAAATGAGTTATTTCTCGATTTTAATGGCAACAACTTTACAATATGGTATTTATCCATTCACATATAAATTTTTTTAAACTACCTATTTCCCATCGTTTAGCGATAGGTATCATAGTTTATCTCAATGAAGCGATCACTCTTTGAACGTTTAGCTTCCATGCAGTTCAACTTCACGAAAAACCTTCATGCATTCGCATAACTAATTCAAATTCAACTTTCCCACCATCATTAATTACTTCTTATTCTTTCATGCAGTTAATCGAGCAAGTACTGTAAAGGATCTGAAAACAATATGTCTTGACCATTCAACTAGCTTGACACTTACTGATTGTTTATTAATGGGAAGTGTCGCTCATTTTGAAGTCTATAGCCGACTAATGATAAATGTGAGAAATACCTTTTTGTTGCCAATAACAGGTGACATGTTTAACCATTTGACACAAATTGTGGAATAACACCTGCATTAAGTACAGCGTCGTCCTCCCCTCTCAAATGACTTCCTTCAAGAAATTGATAAGTCTAAGACTTGCTTATGAAAAGCTTATGTCGCAGTGAATATCTGTTTTTTTTAATACTTCTTTTTGTTCAATTAGGTCTTTACACTGAAAAGGTGCAGCAGTCGTTCGAAACGTTTTCAGTAAATCAGGTTGTACTAAGGCGAAATAGAATACGTAAAAGACGCGTTTTTAATTAGCTCTCTGGTGAGCCAGCATTACGTTCTTAGAAAGTGCTTTTGTTGGGTACGGATGAGAATCGCTTTAAATTCCTTTACTTCACCAAAAGTGCGAAAGGTCAAAGAGTGATCGAAAGTATCTTTGGCTTACGGAAAGTGCTAAATCTCATTAATTAGTCACTATGAATTATCAACAACTTTCTTATCAGTAAAGATAAACGAGACGAACGAGTCGAACGTTTTCCTCACCGATTTCACTCAGCTTAAGTGATAACTGCTATTGCTAAAAAATAATGCTATAGCGAGCAAATGCTTCATTTCGTCCATTACGTGAACACATTCTCGTATTGTAAAAAGTTACAATCACAAATGAATGTTTCTCTGAATCTCTTGATCAAAAGCTTTGCTTCTCATAATTAATGAATACCCTTAATTGTGTTTTCACCAAAAGTACTTCTTAGCTACCGACTAAATTAAAAATTCAACTCGATAAAATAAATACTTTAATTGAATTATTAATTATTAATACCTTAACTAAAATTTATTAATTAAGCTGCTCAATAAAATAGATCTCGGTTCAAGGATAAATGCAAAATGGGCATAACAGATGTTCCCGCTGTAACTTTTTTAGTTCATTTCATCTTATTTAATAAAGAAGTTCGACAGTTTTGGAACAAGGAAGAGTTCGCTAACTATTCCCGAAGAACTAAGAGTTTTATAAAGACATATTTATTCAGCCAAAAAACAAAAATAATGTCGACCGTATGGATCGGACGGTCCTGCAATGTACTCGTAGCGCTCGTCTGCGTCCAGAGTAGTCTTAGATGGAGAAAGGACGTTAATGCAAATGTCGTCGCATTTTGCCTATCTTCGACGTTCTCGAATCCCTGTTTTTTTGCACTTTCGTCGCATATAAATCGCGCTCTTTCAAACGGCGCTTACTTGCGGATCCAATAAGCGTTTACTCGTTTTGAATCCTTTCTTAGCGATAATGCTATGAAGCATAAATGCGCCTACTGCTGCTGCTAAATGCGTGTTGCTCATTATTTATTGCTGTTTGATCGCTCAACGGACTATGTGCACTTACTGATTATGAAAAGTCAGATTTGTAAGAATCTAATGGCGTCCGCGTATCCAATTTATATTCGCAAGTAATAGTTGTTTGAAATACTGAATAACAAAAATTTGATTAATATTTCTTACAAATCAAATATATCGTATAAGTCAAATAACCTTTTTCTTTGTTACTGTTTAAGGTTCGCTCTCTTTCACATACGACCACGTGGTTTCTATATTTTAAATGTCAATTTTTCAAAAAATTTCTAATTTTACCTTTGCATTTCAATGTTTTGGCAACGATGATCACTGGTCAATATTAAAAAAGACGCAAACCTCGGGAGCTGAAAACCTTGTGTTATTTTCTTCCCATTCTACCACCCTCACTTTTTTTTTTCATTTCAATCCTTTTGCGTTTTGTTGGAACGCTAATAATTAGTCGTCTTCTCACCTCCTTTCCGTCATAATGTTCCCATTTTTTTCTCTCACATTTTCCTTCATTTTTCCTTCATTCATATTTTATCGTTTAGCAGACTAACACCCTTTACTGGCCGTTTCGACTCTTCGTACGCTCACTTGCGATTATAGCCTATTAGAGGCCACCGCAGATGCTAACCATTTAAATGCAAAATTATCTTTTAAAAAAAAAAACGTCATGAGCTAGATTTTATTAGTTATCATTTATAATAAATGGATAATTGTGAGAATCATATAAAGCACCAATTCAAGGATTACAATTGGTTGCGTTATTTTTATCACTTTTTGTGTTAAACGTCATAAAATTGTTAACCTATCAATGAATTTTACGTTTCAGCGATCATTCTATATGCGCTCTTTGTTCGTTTCATTTTGCTGATATTGTTGTTCAACGATTACATTTTCCATACTAGATGCGCAATGATCATAAACGATGATTTTTTTATATTGATAAGGTAAAGTGTCGGCGATTTTATAGATGGTGTTGGATGATGCATGGAATCGGACAACGCAGACAAGCGGTCATGCTGGCGTTTTACCAGTACATATTGTTGCGCTTGTGATCGGTATCATAAACTTTCTTCTCAATGGTTTCATTTGCGCCTCTTTTCGCAGCAATCGTCATTTATTCTATAAATGTCATCTATACATATTTTTCGCTTTTGCTGTCACCAATTCTCTCTCTGGTTGGTTAGATTTCCTCACATTTGATTTCATATTTTTTTCATATTCACGTCATTCGTTCAAGAGGTCATTCGATGCCTATGATATTTGTAGTCGCATACTTCTACGACAACTATGGTATATCCATAGTACATTCGTCCACAATAGTTTTCTCCAAATTCTTTCATGTAATGATTGTTATTGTTCAGCCAGAACACGACAAAGATAAAAATATGTTTGTGTTTACGAGCATTTTTTTCTCTCTTTTATCCTTCTTATCATTTTATCATTTGGCATTTGCTTTTCGAGTCGAATTACGAAAAAGACCTTGAATCTTAAACGATGAGTAGTTGTTTTCCTTCGAGCGATGAAATGACAAAAGATCATGATGGATTGTCTGTTTTTAAGTAATTTGTAAACTTAGACAAATGTGGACTTGGCTTTAGTAAACTCTCAACGTGATTATGGACCTACACTACGGTAGCACCTCAAACACGGCCCCAGCAACTCTATTTTTCACTGCCTGTCGAGGCTTAGGGGGAGGAGGTGAAGGGGCAGAGGGGGGCTGCATTCGGCGGGGCTGCACGTTTTAATCAGCAGCGAAAGTACTGAGAGGGGTGGGATGGGGGAGCCGGGGGAGAGGATGGGGAAGGGAGCTGACTCGAAGCGCAAAAACAATTTCATGAAGCATGTTTAAGCACGTTGCTTTGTTTACACTGAGGAATACCTTATCAAATATATAAGGTGGAGAGAGGGGGGGGAGGGAAAGGAGGGTGATTTAAGGTTGAGTGTGTGATGTTTGATTTCAAAAATTAGCAGAAGGCAGGCCGATGTAAGAGAGAGGTTTCCAGAGAACTTCGGGA
>JPKZ01000319.1:388416-409000 GCA_000803305.1 Toxocara canis | reverse complement strand
GGGGGAGGGAAGGGAAGAGAGGGAGAGAAGGGAAAGAGGAAGGGGGTATTGAACCAGGAAATGGAAGCATATAGAGCAGGCGAAATAGTTTGTGAGAATTCGGAAATGTTGGTTCGTAAATTTTTGACGCTTTGAAGTGCCTATGCAACATTTGAAAAAAGAAATGGAAGAAACGGGCGAGGGGAGGAAGGTGGCATATACCGTGTACGAAACCAGTTTTAAATATCGGAGGCATTAAATAAAGAATGCTAAATGACCAGACAGCTCTTCCGGTCGGTTACGCTTGAACGATTTTTGGTCACATGGCGAGTTTTTAATTCGTTTCGATTGTGAAATGGTTACTGGTAAAGCAGTTTACTGGTAAACAGTTCTTATGGATAGGTGAGGGAGCGCTAGGCTGAGCGGACAAGTGGAGCTTTTTTGGGTGCACCACTGTAGCGCTTAATGCCATGAGAAGACGAAGGGTTGAGAAACACCCTGGAAAAGAAAGCGAAAGTTTCGGGAAAAGAAAAAGCAGTGATGTAGGATCCAAGCTTAACCCTAATTTAATCTTCAGTTAGGCTTAACACGAATTACGACTGAAACTCTTTTGTCCCAGTTGGTTGCATTTATTTGTTTCTGGATGTTTCATCTGTGAGAACATACGATGGATTCACGTACTTCTGTGTTGTAAGTTTTGGGCATTAATGGTTTGCTAAAAGGAGGAAGGAAACAGATGGTCTGTTAAAGGTGAAAGAGACGTTATTCGATGGCTGCTATGAAAACATGTGAGGTCATCTATCAGTTATACTGCGCTGACGACAGCCAAGTTGTGGGCTGCAATGATTTACGATTGTAGGTTTGAAGTCGGCATATCCGGAGCTGGTTCGGGACTATGAAGTCAACTCGAAAAGGCTGGCCGCTGAAGGCGTTATTCCGCAAGCAGTACCGCTCAATTTGGAGGCGCTCGATGCTAAAGTTATTGAAGGTTATCGAATCGTTTCTTAGCTGCCTGGACAGAATTATTAACTATAAAACATTTCAAAGTTTTCTTGTAGCTTGATTTTCTGTAAGCGTGCGTTGCGAATCTAAACGTGGTATGCATTTCGACTATTGTTTAGCTTTGTTTCGGCCTTATTACGCTTAGCTGATGCTCTTCTTTTCGACCTCGAAATTTATTGGATGGTTGCGATCAGAAGCCCTTCTTTGTTTTAGAAAAAAACCATTTTTTAAAGGAATATGTCGCTGTCAGTAATCGAGTGAGTTGAATGTTTTCAGCGTTGAATCACATGGGCCATGGGCATTCGCATGCCCACGGGCACTCGCATGATGGCATTGGACATGGGCATGCACACTCGCATGAGCCACCACCTGTCGCCACACAAGCAACCCTCAAACAGGTTTGCTTCACTGAATTTCCTCATGCTTTCAAGCGTCTTAGTGCGGTCTATGTTTTGCAAGTCGAGAATTTCTCCTGGCTGTTGTACCATCTTTGTTCCAAACATTTTGACATCAAGTCCGTTTACTCTCTTGAATGCCATAAATCAGAGTAATGCTTTTATGAACTGTTTTACTCGTCTGAAAGTTGCGGTCAGATTTCGCTTAGATTTATTACTATTTTTATTCTTCTTTAAGCACTTCTAAGTTGATCTTCAGACGACTTAACTGACAGTTTACCTTAAATGCAGCAGGAAATTTGACAAATTCGAAACAGGTAAACATCGAGGAAGAAAGGCGGACAACTGAAATGATAACTTCTCTGTTCGAACGGATTAAAACTAAATCGTATATGCCGCCCATGTACCTTTTGATCTGTGACAGATTCTCTAGGGAACTGGAAAATATTTTTTCTCGAAAATAATGCATTCTAGATTTTTCTTCAAGAGAAGGGGCGGGAGGTGTTACAAAGAGGCTTCGCAAAACAAAGCTGAAATTTTGGTGGATTCGCTCATAGTTTTCTGAAAGTTGTGGGTGGAGGGGGGAGGTCAGCTGAACTCGTTTTATCGCGGTTTACATATACAAAGTAAACTGCGATAAAACGAGCGAAACAGCCGGCGCATTGCATCCAAAGATTGAGACAGTTCAAACGAAGTTGGACAATAGGTGCATCGCATGGTCGTGTCCGAACGGCATTCGCGAACATATGGCATTTGACCTTGTCATTTATTTTTATTATTTTTTGTGCCCGTACGCTTTTTAAGGCACCAATAGCAGCAGCGAACAACGATGGGCCTGATGCGGCAGTGCAGTCTGCACAACAGAAAGCACACTCAGTCCCTACGCCGATTGCACAAGGCGACCCACAACTAGCAGCCGCGAATTTAGGAGCAGCGCAAAATACGCAAAATGTTAACAAAGTAAAGCTTTCGATTTTGTATCGATCATAACGAGATCTTAAGCGTAAGTCTTTCAGTGGGTAAGTCGTAGGGGAACTTTGGTAAGGATACAAATGAGGTGTTTAGCCATGTGTGCGTCTACTTAATTCCTCTCAGAATACTTGCTGTTTATTCATCGTAAATGAGGGTTTTGAAATTGTGCGTGGAAGACAAACCGAAAATAATTCTCTGCTAGTGCAAGACCTCCTGTCATCCTGTGAGGAAAGGAGTGAGGAGCGATTTCTTGTTCCGGCGGCGACCAGAAGAAGCTTTCCTTGTTTTCGTTTTCCAGGCGGACACAGGGTCCCAATTCGTGCTCATTTTTCTATTTGTACTTATTTACGGCAAGATGAATTTAAGGTCTCTGCTGTGAACATCGAGCCCACATCAGCTTTACCATCTGCAGAGCAAACACCCCCAGCGGGCACACCGATCGGAAGCACTGGTCCCGAGCTGACCACTTCGAGTAGCGGAACGCCATCTAATACACAAGATCTGAATAACGTAAGTCATATGATTTTGACGTCGGAAGCATCATAACCAGAAGCACATGTGGGATTGCCGATTTCCACTGCCCCCACCATAATCACTTCTGCCACATCATACCTTTCACTCTCCTCCTCTCCTATCCTCACTCCTGCACATTCCCCCACCCTCCCAAATGCGCCTACACATTTGAGCCTTACGTCATATTCGATACAGTTAAGGATAAGAGTCGCAGCTCGCTGCAGTTCTGTTTCGTGCTAAATTCATAACTAGTTCAACAAAATTAGTATCAAAAAAAGAGCGGAAAGGAAAAAAATGAAAGAAATGCAAAAAAGAGGGGCAGTAAACTGCTTGACTACCAGTAGAGTTTCCAGCAAAACCCCTTGAAGCTTCGAGCGCTGCCTGTTAGATCACGTTTAACGATTGCACGCTGATGATTGTATGAAATTTCTTGCGTGTTTAAAGCAAACACATCCGGGGTATTTATCGTTTTGTTTATTGCTTTTTTGGTATGGTATGCATCATTAACATTGCTCTCAAGGGCTTTGAAGTAATAATTTTGCGCCACTTTTTTTAATGCCTGCATGATACGTTTTGCATTCCGGCAACTATATTAGTTGATGATAGGTAGGTGCATAAAGGAGAGGGTCAAGTGGTCACAAAGAGACATTGGTGACTGGAGGCCACGAAGCGATAGTAAGGTGTGCAGAAAACTTCCTACTTTGCTCCTTGGAAGCTCGGATGCAGTCGACAAATTTCACCGTCACCTTTTGGAGCATGAGTCCTTGAAATTCCACACTACCATGATTTTTTGTAGAACTGTGCCCCCATTCACCGTGTTATGCCAAAAAAACTCGATTTCGTAGGCGAAGTAACTCGATGTTGACTGCTCAGAAACGCTTCTCAAGTTATGACCGTAATGTAAAACTGTAATTGGAAAATGTAAAAACTGCGTACGGACCCGATTTGAGATATTACCAGACATCCAAGAAACGGACGCTCTGTTTGTGAAGAGTGTGTTATCTGACGGTATTTTTCGACTCGGTTTTGCATGTGAGGAAATGATTTGGATTGCGCTTTGCACATCACAGACGTTCTTCTACAGTATAATTTTTCTATATCTTTTTTTAATGAGCATGCTTCCAGTCACTCTAAGTTTTATCTGTAACCTTTTTTTGGGAATGGATAACGTTAAGTTTTGGAGTATCCGAAATGCCTTTTTCAGCATTTGAGCGATAAGAAAATAGCTGCATTACGGACACTGGGGCCTTTGTCATCCTCTCCTTTTTAAAATTTCCTACCTTCAGCGGAAAGAGTTTACCTCTATCCACCATAATATGGCAGTGCTTGGAAGATTGCCTACGGTCTATGTACACTTCAAACTTGCATTGAAAGAAAACTGTTTTAACCAGTGTGTTGCCTGGGAGGTTCTCCTTCCCCTGATGTTTCCAGAACATTTATGTCGTCAGGTGTGTTAGCAGGTATTTAGCTCTCGACTAATCCTGTACTCGGCTTCTTCGGAAATCCATGTCATTTTTTCTTGAATTTTGATTTGGCTGGATCCCACTCCTCCGCGCACACTTGCGACTCGTCGTCACTGTCGGTCTGCCTCAGTTTCATTCATAATTTTTACTCCTTTCTTCACATTATGTAACAGATGAGACTGCTGCGCAGAACACAGAACAGAGGCTAATAATTGCAGCCTACTGTTGTTCGGCAGAACGTTCTTGTTCAATCTGAAGAGGAAGACGAAATCGATCGATTTATCCGCGAGGAAATGGAAGGGATGGCGAAAGCTGCTGCAGATGCAGCCGTTCAGGGCAGCAACAAATCCTTGCTTCCCCAGCAGTCAGCTGCTGGTGTTGCTGCACAGGGTGCATCTGTGGACCCTAAAATAACTCCAAGCTCTGGACAGCTTCCATCCAACCCCAACGCTCAGCAGCATCAACCACAGAAAATTTTCGTTCTGGGCGCTGAAGGTACCGTCGAACAACTTTCTCCTCAATCACAAACAGTTCGGCCTGCTTCCGTCCCTATGTCACAGATCCCATTCGATTCCGCCGCTCAACAGTTGGTAGCGCCCGCAGTACCTCAGCAGCCATTAGTACGACCTAGTTCTGTACCCGTCTCTGAAATTCCTGTGGCAGACCCTTCAGAGATCGTGCAGCAGCAGCAGCCTCCCCAAACAGTTGTCCAAAAACAACAACCTTCTCAAACAGTTATTCCACAACAACAACAACAGCCTTCCCAGACCATCATCCAACAGCAACAACAGCCTTCCAAAACAGTTGCCCAACAACAGCAGCAACACCTCCAAATAAATGACCAGCGACAGCAACAGCCTCCCCAAACAGCTGCCCAACAACAGCAACAGCCTTCCGAAACCGTCTCCCAACAACAGCAGCAGCCTCGCCAAATTAATGACCAGCAACAGCCTTCCCAGACCATTATCCAGCAGCAGCAACACTCTTCCCAAATAGTTGCTCAACAACAGCGGCAGCAACAGCCTCACCAAATGAATGATCAGCAACAGCCTTCCCAGACCATTGCCCAACAGCAGCAACAGCCTTCCAAAACAGTTGCCCAGCAACAGCAGCAGCATTCCCAAATAAATGACCAGCAACAGCCTTCCCAAACCGTCGCCCAACAACAGCCTTCCCAAACAGTTGCCCAACAACAGAAACAGCCGAATACCTTAGTGTCTGATGCAGCTAAAGTGCAAACTGCGGAAACTTTAACCGCGGGGGGACTGTCCTTTGGAATTGGCGCACAGGTTCCACCTAATCTGGGCACGACCACCGGAGGTGCTACTGTAAGAACAGATTTGGGTCACACTGATACCGTTGAAACGCAAGTACACACGTCTGCGAATAACGTTGCTAATCAAGGTGCCCAAGCGGGCGTTAGTGAGCAGCCTGTTTCTGACCCTGTTGGATCGTTGCCTGCTCAGCCAACGGGTCAGAATCCGTCGGGCGAAATTCCGGTTAGTAATCCTGCTGTTGATGTGCCGCAGTTGCCGACCAATTCTGACCTGAATATTGCTAACCATTTGCCAGCAGGTTCAGCACCTGTCGATGTTCCACCGAGCCAGTCGGCATTTGACTATGCATCATCACCCCAAGGGCCTAACATTGCGACTGAACACCTTCACTCAACACTTCTCGCTAATCAGGTGCATCTTTCGAATGTTTTTATAGACTTTCCCCGAATTTTGTACCCATCCAGTCGCCTTCAGTTAACTCCATGTCGCTCACCGACGTACCGCTCGGAAAAAGCCACTTGTTCATCTCAGTCCTGCAGAGACGTTGTCTTCTGCTTCAGTTCCGTCCGAGGTTTCTTCAACTTCTAAGCATGTTGTTTATAGGGAGATTTGAGTAAAGCTTAGAGTCAAGCTCGGATTCCAGGACTACCGCTTCTTGGAATGCTGGCCACTAGAGCAGCTTCAGAAGGTATTCCTCCTGAAGCTATCATGGTATGCCCAGTTGCGGCTGCTTCGAATCCAAATGTTCCTCCCGTAGCAGTTCCTGAACCACTAACTGTTTCTACAGTAATTCCATCAGTTCTAGTGGGTCTCACTGGTGTACAGTTAGAACCTGCTATGTCAAATGGCACCGACCAATTACTTTCTACAAAGCTGCATTCTAGCCGTATTTCTGGTGACGTAGGTGATCTGCTACAGCCAGTAAAATCGTGCCTAGAATGTGCTCTTTCTCAAAAGCTAGCCGCAACAGATCCAATTCGGGAGCATTCCGATGCTACAGGTCTTCCTAAAACCAAAGACATGGTATATAGTTCCCAGGGAATAATACTGTAGTCGTTCAAGAGCAATTTCGTTGATCGTTGCAAAATTTCCTCCGCGGACGCGAGATTTAAATGCGGAATATCCGGTTTAAGTTCCCAACTGCGACTCTTTGGGCATCTTTGTGAGTCCCAAAACTGATATTTTTTACCCTTTTGGGATCATAAAAGGTTGGAACTTGGAATGTAGGATCAGGAACTGTTCAGCAATCAGCGTACGTCTCTTTAACTGCAAAGGTATCTGTTAAATGTATTTGATGTGTCGTTTCCACATGGTTGTTTCGAAAATGTGTAGCGGTGCCGGAATATAATCGACAGTTTCTCAATCATTCTATAGCTGAAACGATGAGCGAACTAAATCTGGGTAGGTGGGCACTGTCTTCCTCTATTCCGTTTTCTCGGAATAAAAGTTACAAACATTTACGCAGCCTTCCAAGGCCTGATTGAAGGGAGGGGGAAGTGGCTGGATGTTTGCGTGGAGGAATTCCAAGTGATGAGATACCGAGCTTTAGTTTATCTGATTTCGCTTGGACGGTTCTTAATTTGATGTAGTAGCGGCTTTATTTTCTGCTTCGTCTCTTTTCGCTTCAGTGCAGTCAAGCGTTACTATGACTGACATGAAATCGGGTTACCTCAGAAAGACATCATTTGTTGTTTGGGCTGCCAGTTTGTTTAACCCGAATTGTTTGAATTTGACAGGATGAGTTTTATTTTTTCCATATCGATCTGTGAAACACGATCACCATTCCCTAAGTGCATCTTAGTTAATCCGTTTTATTTGAACGGCGATCTTCGAAAACATCATTATAGTGATCGGAAGGTCGAGCATTAGAAGACCCCGCAAACATCCCATCCATCTGTTTATTCATGATTAAATTGAAATATGATTTGATTCATTTTTTGCGAACTGTCTTGACTGCAACTGTCGTTTTAATTGTTTACTAATTTGTTTCATTTGCAAGCTTACAATGCTTGACATTGCAGTAACAACAGCTGTATTGTTGACATTCGTCTTTCTCCGTTATGTCTCCACCGATTCCTAAACACATCAGTGGTATACGACTGTAGCTCCTAATGAGCTCCTAAAATTTTACCCAGTTTTTGACGCATGTGTATTACTAGCCTATTTGAAATGTCCCGAATTTTTCAGTCGTATTTTTATAGTGCTGGTCAAGCGAATGAGCATTTCGCCATGAAAAAGCAAAAACATAAAAACGTCGATTGTACTTTTCGCTTGCTTGCTTGTTGCAGTGAAGGTGTACGTTCTAGGTATATGTTCACCGCAGCAAGTTTTTTTTGTCCTTCCGGTACATGCCAATAGTGACACTTTTCGATGCATTACATGCGATTGCCTACGCTTTCGAGAACTAAGTTTTTAGTGATAAAAAGAAACCCTGATAGGCTTGTTTTTAATGAAGCCAAAGAAATGACTTGAGATCAAATTTTTTATGCGCCGTTTTCATCGCATCGGGATGTCGAACTAAGGCACGAAGGAGGAAGATTGACTTCATCTCTTCTCTTCGTTCTCTCTCCGCTCCTCCAGTCTTTTCCCTATTTTCTGGACCCCCCACCTCCGTTCCCCTCACATCAGATAAACTGCCGCTCAACTATGTGACCAAAATGCAAATGAAATGCTTGTTCATTGAGAACGGGGTAATTTGATGCGCATGATGAGCAAAGCTTTCACGTTGCTAGTGGTGTATATATGCACTTATCGTGGGTGTGTAGTGTGGACTTTGTGTGCTGCAGGACGCTACAACGTACAGAGAATCAAACAACGATACAGCGAAAGCGACAGTGCTGGAACGGGAAGATTCGCACATTAATGAAACGGATACTGTAGAGACAAGTGTGAAGACCGATCAAGGGGATGGACACGTGCGTATTGCTTCATATGTCATCTCTGTTGTCTTTCCTTCCACCTCTAACGCCTTTTTCACTTCCCTTTAAGTCGAGCTTTAATCATGCACTGCAAAGCAGTCTTTCGCATGGATTCCGTTTTCAGATTTTTCATAATCTACGCGTCTCTTGTTTCCAATTTTGCATTGGGTAGGGCGTGCACGATGCACGTTTCTTCCCTTTTGCATTCTTTTTGCATAGTGTAACGCTCACTTATATTTTCATCACGTAGTTATGTTGTATGTATCGGCACTGCAAAATTCAGTTGTTTTTTGACAGTGTTGTTCCCATGCAGCTAAAAGCAATGTGCAGCACATTGATTGAGGGGGAGGGGGAGAATGGCGTCCAGTCATTACGGTATTATTGTTTTTGCTATCATTCAAATAATTAGTAGCGGACTGTTCGTTACTGAGAAAGTAATCATGCTCCAGTTGACCAGTTAACGTGGTTGACCGATTTTGTGGAGGCGTAGTGAAGAGCATGAGGTAAAAATCACCGTATTTCAAATAGCGGTCTTACGATTACCTTTTGACAGCCGACGGCGGAAGAGTTTTTGTAACTTTTCATCTTCTCGTCCCCCTATCGTGCAAAAAATCCTTTGGAGTGCTGGCAGTTATTCGGTTCATACAAACGAGAAAAAAACGAAGAATATGGAAGCAGGTATGTGAAGCGTACTTAGCAGGTTTTTTTGTGTGTTGTCAGCGCTTTCGATCGGCGAATCGTATCCGCGAGGAAGCCCTGTATAAGGCCCTAACTATAGTCGCTGTTTGTTGAGAAAAACTTAAGAGCCATAGACCAAGTTTGTCGTCATTTGTTACTTGTCAGTGAGAGTTTGTTGGATGCGCTATTTTTTATCAATGCCAAGACGTTTTCTGCTACAGCAAGCGATGCCAGAGGCAGGTGCGGATTTTCCTTCGGGCGACAACGTTGCTGCACATGCACAGGATTCGGCGCAAATGGCGGCGAAACCTGAAGTGAAGGAGGTCAGGACCGAAATTATGGAAGAGGATGGCCTTGTGCGTTGTATTTCTTGCGTCAATTGCACGATGCATGCTACCTTTTGTCGAGTGTGATGATTAGAAGACTTTGGCTAGGAGATAGGGCGAAGTTTGAAGAAGGAAGGTGAGATATTTAAGGAATGAAAAATTATATGCGAGAAGGAAGGGCGAGTGTTGTTACTAATATTCTCTTTCATGTGATAGTAGCGAACTATACATCAGATTAAGAGGTTGAGCTGTTGGAGGGGTAGGCTTGATAAGTATGGCCAGACGATTTGCTGCGCAATATTTTTGTTCATCGACAGCATGTTCACAACAAAGCGAACGACCATTTTTGTTATGTGGTTATGCGTAAATGCTCTCCAAATTTGTCTAGAACTAATGCAGAATTAATGAACTAATGCAAACCTTATGTTTACCGCATTAACCGATGAGCTTTTTTATTCGAAAAGCTGAATCATATGGAAAAATAATAGTAATGATAAAAAGTAATAATTGTAGTAAGTGGGATGAAATCGGTTGGAAAACTAGGAAAGATAATTGGGCTGCTTGTTATCATATAAATAGACAAACTCACTGCTCGTTTTCCATCCGACTTTCCAGAAATCCCCAAAATGAAGAACTTTTATGTCCAGTTCAATGAAATGGAGGCTGCTTGTCTTTGTTTCTAACGAAAATCTTGTCAGTTGGCTGCTGAAGTTTGTGGCGTCTTTTCTTTTTGTTTTTTTATTCTCCCCGTTGTATGCCGACTAGTTTGACAAACACACCTGCCTGACAGTATTGCACGTGATGTTCTTGAAGAGATTCGCACAACAAAAGTTTCTGTCTGCAATGCTATCATTCATTAATACATGTATAACGATATTAGAGGCGTTATAGAGTATTTGCCGCCATATGGAGGCAGTCATTTTAATTAAATGCAAATCCTGTTATAGTAACTAACGGAGTAGAGAAGGTGAGTTCGTGGTATCGTTATTTGGAAACGGAACTCATTCACCATACCATCGTAGCCGTTCCATCTTTGTCCGTTGTTGTGTACGAACGACCTCCTCGTCAAAATGTTTAAAACACCCATTCCAAAGCTTAATAGTGAAGTCATCCACCCATAATAAACAAAAAGCGTTACCGAAAATGCCACTCTATCTCATTAGGCTATTTATTGGAAGCTGTGAAATTATTATAGTTTTTCTTTCCATATTTATTTTCGGACCGTGACGCTGAAAAGCAAGTTCGAGCCTTCGATTGCGTCTTCGTTGGCCCAATTACAGACTAGCTGTACAATAAGTGCCCTTATTTACTTTATATGTCTTTGTGTAATGCCTTGATTGTTGTCGTTTGCGAATACAAGTTTTCAGGGTTACTGCATCAAGGGTGATTGCAATAGAATGTTCGTCGATCCAGAAAAGAACTCAGATGCAGCCTCTGCGCAGCCTCAACCTGGTATCTCTGTTAACCCGACAACGCCGTTACCTACAGGACAAATTACAGCACCATCATCCGTTGTGCAGCCACCGGCAGAATCTGCAAAAGAAGAAACGCATCACCAGCCTTCATCTCAGGAACCATCAATTCAACCGGCTGACGGACTTCCATCTCAAATGGGACAAGACCAGTCGTCTCCGCAAGGCCAGCAAGTTGTTAGTCAATCTCCTCCAGCAGAATCTGTAACACAAGCACCTCAAAATATTCAGCCAGCACCAAGCGGACTGGGCAAATGGTTGAGCAGAGTGATTGCGCTCTTCAGATACGCGCTGCCGCCCTCGCTTGCTGGCATTGATGATGCAGGTATGCTTTTTTATTTATTTTTTTATTAGTTCGTCTGATTCATTTGTTTTTTTTCATTATATAGTAATGGAAGAGGGCGAACTTAGAGTTCATTCTCACGCGTGCAGTGCATGGATTAGGTCGGCATGTTATGTATTTTTTTCCTGCTGTTGTTTCACTTATGCTTTTTCATTCTTAGCTGCACGTATGAATCCGAATTTCTTGCTAGCGATCGACTTTATATCGTTCAACAGGTAATGATTATGTGAAAGCACAAAGAGAATGAAAAATAAGATAAGAGCACTTTTCTGTTTCCGTCATTATCTCTGTTTCATTGTATCACAGATCGTAAAGTAAAAATGTTGCAAACGCTGCGGAACAAATGTTCATCTTTTTGTTTGGACGTTATTTCGGAATTTAACCGGCAATCGTAAGAAGTCTTAAGACGTTTATTTTATGTAAACAGATTTCACAAAGTCATTGAAATTTTAAAATATCTTCAAGCTAAAAAGCATTGTTGCGGTAATCTGCTTATCGGCTTCTCAGGTTTTGGCGAGTGAATACGCTTCCTAAGGGCTTCTTTTTGTTTCAATAAACTCATCTTGGCAACATTTTCATACGCATTTTTACATCGTTTTCATTTTCTCTTGAAAGTGGACCTATAATTGAGGCTTTACGGTGGTTCATTTGAAATTAAGGTATTGTTGTATCACTAATGGTACCGATCTGTTTGGCGATCCATTTGCTGAGGACGTTTCTTTTATCGGACAACAGTGAGCAGGACGCATTCGATAGACGCACACTGCACGATGCCCTCACTGCAGTTAGGGAACGTGATGAACAAATCAAGGCGAGTCATTCGATCTTACTCATTTGCATCAACAGCTTAACAACATTTGAGATTGTGAAGCACGAGTATGGATTGTATGGACCGTAGGAGTGTCATTTTGCTGATTGAATCGAATCATGTTTTATTTTGCGTTGCCTTCTTAAAAAACAAATTTTCGAACAAAAGTTCAACCTCTTTCAGTGGATTTATGGGAATGTTTTCGTCCCTTCTAAAAACATCATCTTGGGCGGTTCAGTGAATCGAGTGGGCTGTTTTGCAACCGGAGAATGTAGTAGTTAACAGTGCACTACTTTTGCCATTTAGATGCTTCGCGTGGATGCTGAGAAGGGTCGTGGCGCAGCGAGCAGGGAGAAGGACGAGAAGATCGAGCAGCTGGAGCTGGATCTTGGGCAAAGGAAGTTAGAATTGCAGCAGTTAAGGAATAGGTGAGGTGCCAGATAGTCTTCCGTCTAAATCCGTTTTTTTTTCTTTTATTCTTTGGATAAGGTGAAAATTACGAAACGTAGAAGGGACAGCGAAACTTTCGGCTTGAGAGTTCACATGCAAATGTTGTTACGGAAAGTTCATATAGCTAATGGTCATTTAAAAATTACTTATTTTTGCCGCTAAATTTATATCGATATGATAAAGTTTGTTGTTTCAGAAAGGGATTTTTCACGGTCGTTTGTCAATAAAAACTTGCCCTCTTTCGGCATCTCTTACCGATGCAAACGAAGTAGCATTTTACTGTGTAAGGACGACCTTAAGAGGCGGTCTGTTATGGAGGGAATTAGCGCAATGCATGGATGGGATTTAGTTTAAGGGATGAACTTTTATGCACTTTTTCTTCTTGATTATGTTTACGTCGTTCGCTGACTTTCCTTTTATACTTTTCCCTATTTTCTTCTAAACTAACATATAGTTCATCCTCTTACTCGTTGACAAAGTGGTCCTCGTCGGTGGGTGAGTGTGTGGATTAACCATATGCTATTTGGAGTGGTGGTGAGGTGGATAGAGCGCTTGCAGATGCGATCATTTGGAGGAGATGAACGAACGCGTGAGGAGAGAGGCTGATGAGGCGAAGAAGCTGGCCGATAACGAACGTCATAATGCTGCAGCCCTTGCTGATGAAAACAAACAACTTGAAAGGGCTAATCAAGTTGGTGCTTGACTTATAGACGAACTTGCCATCCCGCTTCTCCAAAACTGAGGGGAGGAGGGGACGCTCACTGTACCTTAATTTGAGATGACATCGAATGAGCACTTAAAATGGCATAGAAAAAAATTGAGGAAGAAGAAGAAACGGGAAGAAACTATGGATTGATTGGTTTATTTCTTGGTTCGGAAGGTTTGGAAAGTATTTTTTTAGAAACTGATAACATGCAAAAGAGTTCAGGAAATGAAGAAAAAAAAAGGACTCATGAGTTGCTTCAATTCTTGCCAAAACTGGTAGTCTTCGTTCATGTTTTGGTTCAGAAACTTCCCAGTATCTTTACGTTTATGAAAGCCTAGAAAGAGGCTGCAGTGGCATTATGGCTAGTTGGGTTGTCCCAGATTTTAACCAGGCGGTTGCCGAAATTTTTTCTTGTGTCCGAACTAATTTTCATGGCTTTTAGTTCTGATTCGGTCCTCCTCATAATCCTTTTTTGTGCTACGAATAGGAAGAAGTCAGGGAGCTTCAGAGAGCTGCTACGAATTGATGATGTTTTTTTGTTGTTACAGATGCTATCTGATCAAATCTCGGAGATGCAGTCAACAATGGAGAGTGCGAGGGAGAAGAACGAGAAACTGGGGGACGATCTAGCTGATAAAAATGCTCTCATCACGCGGCTAGAGACCGAAACCAGATCTCGTGCGGTCGAGATCAAGAAACTTACTGATCAGTTGCAGGTCCTTTTTTTGTTCGCTCTTTGTATTCTCAGTTATTGCACGAGTAGTAGAGTAAAAAATGAGGTTGGTAGCATGTAATCGCGATTAGATGCGCGGGAGATGCTGTTAGAGTTATGCATTCGAAGAGAGGTGTCATGGGAGAGAGGAACAGTATTTTTCGATCCTGTGAAGCATCGGCTGTGTGCCGTGGAGGCACTCTTCTATGTTACAGTGATCGGGCCCTTAAAGTTCAACTGCTCAAAGGTGCTCAGAATGATCTTTGAGACAGTCAGTGTGCTGAAAGAGCAACTGTTGTCAGGATGCGGATCTACAGTAGTTCGGGATCTATTTGGAGAAGGGATGCTGCTAGACGTTGAATTTGCCCTGTCGTTAGTACAACGACATTTTTGCATGATTGGGTTGTTTTAGAAACACTGAAAATTTAAAAAATTCTGTTGTACGGGCAAGCGCAGGTAGTACGGTCGACAGATATCGTGGATGCATTGCAGACGGCGATGGATGAAGGTGCAATGCTGCGCGAGCGCGTAGATGCGCTTCAGGGTGAGACGGTCCAGTTGTCCGAGATGATTGACGAGCTGAATAAGGCGAAGGAGCTCGCTTCTGCGCAGCACAGCCCAACTGGTGGTAGCGCACCTCACGCTGACGATCACGCTGCGCATGAGAGCGGAGGTATATGATTGTATCTTTATGTAGCATGTCTTATTTAACGTTCAGTATTTGCTGTGTCATATAAAGCATTGATGAGCAACCCGCGTTCTCCACTTCCCTCTTAATTTTGCTTGTTTCTTCAAAATCTCAAATGTTGCACCCACTCCCATTTGGGCAGTGGGTGTTTTGATAATGGCGATATTCGTGTATTCATCTGCGCTTTACGAATACTTCCCTAAATTGGAACGTTGCTAATTTATATCCCATATGTTGTGTTTTGCGAACGAACTTCTATGCAAGAAAAAACTTCTAATAACCGAGCAATATAGTAGGATTAGTGAGAAGTCTTGGAAATGCATTCTTTATATAATGCTGAAGAGTCGCTAAATAGTGTGCCGACATTATAAGCAGAGGCCTCACTTCTTGGCTGTGAAGCCATTCACTCTCTGACCTCCTGCTGTCCTCTTTGCTTAAAAACGTGTGGAACGGTATGAACTAAATGAATGTTCAGGATCTGCAGGATGGTCGGATATCGGTGATTTCGATATTGAAACGTCAATAAGCGAGGAGAAAAAGCTTCCACCGATAAGCGGTCAACCTCGCAAGCAGAAAGAATGCACGCCGCCGAAGAGCAACCCTGGTGATATCATGGAGGTGGCTCGCCTGCGTGCTCAGTTGAAACGCGTCGAGGCTGATCTCGACCAGGCCAGGTGAGTGTGCTTCTGATTTATGGTTGCGTTGTTAACTCCTTTGCCTCGCATCGCTGTTTCATTTTTGTTGCGCTAATAAGATAACTTCAAGGTAGTTTTGTCATCTAAATTAATTTCGTTGAAGACTTTTTTTTATTGATGCAGAAATAACCTAGCGGAATTGGAAGGGAGGAAGCAGATAGAGACGCCTGCTGCAGAATGTTTCTTGCGAATAATCTTATTCCATACTTTGCTTTTTATCTTCTGCCGTCAATTCGGTCATCACGAGAAAAATGTGATTTTTCTTCCGTTTTTTCTACTTTAACTTTTCAAAACTTTCAAGCTATTGAATTCAAAGAGAACTCTTGATGAGTTATTTAAATAACAGTTTAATAAACTCCAAGCCTACTGACAGGTGTAGGCGTCAGTAACAACAAGCTGAAAAATTGATTCAATGCAGAACTGGCGCTTGACATTATATGACAGCTGTTGTAGGTTGTCACTGCAAAAGGAGGAGAATATGCGCGAACATCTGACGCGCAAGGTGGAACTAGCTGAGCTGGAAGCCAACGAACGCAAAAAGGAAACTGAGGCTAAGGAAGCTGAGCGTGTCGATACGCATAACCAGTGCAAAAAGATGCTTGCAATGGTTGAAGAAAGGGTAATACATTTTAATTATATATTCTTTCGGGGAAAAGGGAAAGGAAGGAGGGGTGTGGGGAGGGGGAGGAACTGATAAGCGTTGCAAGTCAGTAAAGGGAGAACGGAACGTAATTAACCTGCCGAATTACCGTTTTCGCGTTCAGGAAGCTGTGCGAAGTGTGAGACAAGTTGCGCTTAAATTTTTTGGACGAGGGAAATTGCACCGTCGACGCCAGAGGCTGGTTGTAAGTAATGAAATGGCTTCGCGAAAATTATGCCTCAGTTTTCTCTGGGAGCAGGAGAAGAAGGAGGGGTAGAAGCGTGAGGGACATAGAGTGGATGCGACTTTTAAGTTGTTTTTTTTATTCCGTTGATTTGATATCGTTCTTTCTTCTAGTTTAGTAGATCTCAAAGTAGTATGATACCAGGATGAGCGAAAGCATTCCAGTTGCACATCATTTGAAATCAGTTTATCCTGTAATGGTCTGCATAAAGTTCGGTCTGGCGGCAAGATTTATAGAAAATAACTGGAAATAATTGGTCATGGTTTTGAAGCTTTCCTGAAAAGCCTCAGTGCTTTTTCGTTTCTGGACAGCAATTATTTCCCTTTTTTCCAACTCATGAGCTTTGTTAAAATAACCCACCATCTTGTTTAAATCCCAAAGCAATCCCTTTCTCTAAGATTTCGTTGAATATCGTAGAACTATTTCGGCGCCTTGTTTTGCACCGTACATGCTCAAATATTCAAGTAAACACAGAAACATGCAACACTACTGCGGAGCTGTCTCTCTTCTTTAAGTCAGTGATTGGTGTCGTCGTTTCCTCCTGCAAGTGAGAAAAAAGCTGAATCGTGATTGCCGAGTTAAAACATTTTTGAGTGTTTTAAAACACTGCAGGATGCAAAGATTCGTCATTCGGAAGGGCTAACCGACAAGCTACGAGATGAGGTGAACAAGTGGCAGGCCGAAGTCCGACATCTCGAGGAACAGAACAAAGTCGTCGAGAGCAAACTTAATGTATGCAGTTTTTGAGACAGCAGAACTGTACTTCCATATCGTTTAATGGCTTAACGATACGTTCAGTAACGTTCTTTGCAGTTTTTCACAGTATGCTGTGGACGATTTCATATGATTGCTGCGGGTCTTGTTTCGTTAGCATGAGAATAGTGTCGCGGTTGCTACAGATAACATTTTTGTGGAAGTCGGTGTTGTGCTTATACTCTTTATGTTTAATTAATGTCTTACAGTATCAGCTTTTGGACAGTGTTAGCTCTGGTACTTCTTTTTCTGCTGTATCGAATTGAGGGCCGCAGTTCTGCTGTTCTTTGGCAGTGGTAGTCAGAGAACGCGCGTTCACATGAAACATTTACTTGTTTCCGAAGGGACGGGAGAGGGGAGGGGAGAGTGGTGGTGGTCGGTCTGGATCGTTGCTGAAATGGTGTTGTTGCTTGTTAGCTACCGTTGCTATGAGTGAGCCGGGCATCTTATAGGAGGCAGAACATGAGTTGAAACGTCTTCGTGCAGAGAACAATCGCCTGGAGACGAGGCACTTCCACGAGATGCGTGAGTGCAAGCATACTATCAGCTCACTGCAGCAGGTCAGTCTTTTTCTAAGCTTCATTTAGACCGTTTATGTAAACGACCAGGAGGGGATCACGGAACGGGAATGTTTGATCCGTAAACCATCGATTTTAACTTTTCCTAACAAGCAAACTTAACCTTGACAGCCTTAAAGTGCGCTATTATGAATGGTCGCCCTTCTCCAATATCTGTTTGCATCGATTTTGAAACGCTGCCACACTCACGTCGAATGTTCGTACCGTTTCAGTCTTTGGAGGCAGCACAACTGGCAGCTATGCCTAAGCTACCTGACGGAGGCAATCTGTTGAACCTATCAAGTAATGGCTCGTCCGATCGCGAATTTGCTGCTCCAATCGTATCGCATCTTGGTCCACCTCCGTTACCTTTGATTCGACCACTTTGGGGTGATGACGAACCGCCGGAGGTTAATTCTCATTCTTTTTTAGTTATGGAGTTGCCGAGAGAGTGAAAGGGGAAAACTACGAGTATGTTCTTAATGATTGGTTTTATCGTTCGCTGTAAAATTTGCGTTCTATAGCTGTTTATGGGCTCACTTTTCGCGTTTTTCCGTTAAATATTTCTGATATAATTACGCTTGCCATCTTGAGTTGAGTTTTTTGGCAGTGCTGTGCTTTAGTTCTCGTTGATCATCTTCATGCATAATCCTAAAGGGCACTTCTTCGTTACCCTTGTAGTTCATTGTCTGACCAGTTTAATAACACCTTCTCTACGTTGCACCGCTCACCTTCCATTAGACCTCTATCGCGCTCTTGTTTTCAAGCGAAAATGCTGTATGAGCCCTTTTTCAGTTATTTTTTGATAGCTATAAATTTTCTCGCCGGCGAAATAGATGGAAAGCCGTCCCATGTTCTGAGTAAGATGCAGATTCCTACGTCCAGCGTTGACTGTTCTTCCACGTCGGCATTCACGGAGTGGATGTGCGTTCGAGACGAACATTTTGCAATTCTCTTTGAACGCGGCATGGCACAGCAGTCTCTAGTGCATCTTGATGAGCATTTGCAGGGGCACCAGCGAAACAAAGCGATTGATGTATATATAGCTATTACAACTGTATACATCATTACTAGGAGAAGTCTGATAAACCATAAAAATTCATTTGATTTAAAATAGGTGGTTGTTGTTGTCTAGAGGCCTTCTTCCTTCTTTCTGCTTTACCGTGGCAAAAGGGCTGAGCAGGGCATCGCAAAACCTAGTTGGCCAGTGTCGTTTTTATCATTGGGGTCAATGGAATGGCCCGCTTCCAATTTGTCGATTTGAGGAAGGGAACATTCAGCATGAAACGTGCGCAGTTACTCTGGGTTATATGGAGACATTAAGCAGGCAAATAAGCTGTGTGATTTTTGAGCATCGTCGTTTTGAGAGGTATAATTTTGAGGTGTTTTCGGGGGGCGAGTCATCGGTGATGAGTGGCAGTGGAGGTGCTTTGCGTCGCACCGCCTCACCGGATGGTTTGCCTGCTGTAGCTATGAAGAAGGGCATTAGGTCGAGACGGTCGCACAGGGAACTAAGAGACGCATCGCCAGATGGCGTTGGCATGCAGTACGCGGCAAGACCAAAGAAGGTGAATCAAAAAATGTCTTTGCACTGTTTGAAATGTGAAAATTTAGGATTTATAACTTGCAGGTGAAATAGGTCCATCTTACTGGGACGATGCTCAAAATGAAAAAGCATCTTGGCGGTTGTGTATCCTTTAATGTGGTTACTTTTCTCACCATTATTTTTTACCTTATATACGAAGCAAAACGCCGATAATAGCGTAATTTTTCTATTATTTACCGGTAATGTTTGGCAGTAAGTTGCCGAAACTCCTATTGTGACGTTGTCTTGTTCTGCACAGCACTAGAGGCAATGTTTCGTATTGCTACGGGCACTTTTCTTACATTTAGGAGAAGTAGGTAGTAAAAATGGAAGTGTGGACGGCCAGAAATTGGCAGCGAATGTTGAACTTTTTTTCTTTGAAAGCTGCTTAAATGTTAGTGGTAATTTCTCGCCCCAGAAAGCGCTTATTGACGGAATGCTTTAACGACTCATTCGCAGAAGTGAAGTAACATCAATTACTAGAGTCAGTTTATTTAGAAATGTTCTAGTGTTCAAGGAGTTTCGACATTCGGTATTTAAGCGGAGCGTTGATACGGAGAAGTTATGTCGAACTGGTTTGGAAAGCCCGTAATGCCAAAAAAGAGTTTCATCGGCCGAAGGAGGCGCTCTCTTCAAGGTTTTAGGGCATGCTTTTGATCATATGGCGTGCGTTGTCTTCCGTAGGGGATGTTTTGGATCTTGAACTGTCATGTGAGGTCGTATGGATAATATTTCTTTCTCTCTGCAGGAGGGGCGTCGGATGCGTTCTCGGTCACATGGACGGCATCCGTATTCACCGAGCGGTGCTTATATGCCGCAGATGGGGGGTGTGCCCCCAGCATTCCCAGATTTGTTTAACGACCCACCGCTTAGTAAGCGCAACAGTAAAAGTGGCAATCTTTATTATTCGTCTGGTGGTTCGAACGGAGGTCTTTCGCCACCACCCGAAATGGCTCTTCTTTCTGGGGTGCCACCACCGGGTCTGACAATCAAGAAACCGACCGTTACGTCTAGACCGAAAAGTTGGTTTTTGAGATTTATTTCGTTGTGAAATAGTTTATCTTTGATGGAGTCTCACGAGGAGATGAGGAGAATATAAGGTGGCAGTGGGGTGAACTTGTATCTTCTGCCGTTCTGTTCGCTACGATGATTTACTCAAGAAGCGAGTGCAAAAGTTTTCAAGGGCTCACGACCTCAGCGTCTTCCGCTGAATACCCTTACGATGAACCGTTTCCCAGTCCAGCCATCAGCGATTTTTGACTTTCGGAATTTTTCAGTTTCTGAGAAGTACGACATATTTGAGTGTGGGGAATTGTGATTTGGTCTTTCAAAGGGATGTCTCGAGTTTTTTTTCCGTTTCCACAAGAAGTAGGGGGAACTGGGGAAGTATGGCGCGATCGGGAAAGGG
>JPKZ01000319.1:362542-373939 GCA_000803305.1 Toxocara canis | reverse complement strand
TCTCTTTCGGACTTCAGTGTTTTTTCTTTTTATTGGCTTTTCTCTCGCTTTCCTTCGGTTTTCTGCTCGGTGCTTACAAGAACAGGCCCAATCTTGGACAGCCTTGCATATGATTTCGACCTATTAATATCATATTTAAAAAAAAAAAACGTCCGCCATTCACCACCATATGTGCCGCATTTGTCCGAGAAGCGATTCTATCCACCACACAATTCGATGGATTGTTTCCCCACTCCCCTCTCTTCCCTCTCCCCTCCCTCTTCCAGTCCCTGTTACTTATGTATCACTACACTGCCTATTATTCAAGCGATTTTTTGAATTTGAACGTTATTCCAAGACAACGCTTAAACAATATTCATTTCTTGCTTCACAGTACAAACGAGGAACAGTAAACGTTAACAACGAACAAACAGTTCAGACTGTACTCTATATCGACACGCTCATTATTTCATCATCAAAAATAATTTAATGTACTGTAATATCTAGTTGAACCTAAGATAACAGCGTTTCCATGGAAATCGAATAGATTTTTTAATTGTCATCATTCCTTTATAACCATTTCGCATTTTTTAGATATTGGGCTTTACAAATAACACAAAATGTAGGCAATTATGTGCATATGTTACCTGCACATAGCAAGCAATTTATAATATGTAACGGACAAATATCACATCATTCTATACAAGAAACCCCGTGAATTTGCTTATTGAATGGACGATTTAGTAACTGTGACACATGAAACGACGAAAAAAAATTAGTGTACATGAGAACGTAGCAACACCCTAAGCGATGTGCAGCAGTGGCTTTCTTTTTCGTTCTGTTCTCTCACCAAAGCGGTAATGGCGAGAAGATGGAGTGTTAACTGCTCGACGACTAACTAGTTCACCGATCTGCTTGCTCTCAGCATATGCGGACGTCTTCAACGCAAAAACGATCCTCAAAGGAGCTGGTGCGATAGGGGGCGGAGAGGGGGGGGGATAGGAGATAAGGGACGGAAAGGACAAAAAGAGGGGAATATGAGAGAGTAAGCAGGCGAGCCTACAGCCACACATCAATAAAATAATACAGACGAGTAAGTGATTACAAAATGAATCAAGAAGTGAAGAAATGAAGTTCACAGGAACGGATCCGCTTCAAACACGTTTGTAATCGGTAAAGCCTTCATTGCCTCACGATAACGCTCTCGTAGCATCTATAAATGGAAATTTTGAAACCAAAATATTATCTTTTCATCTTTTCCTCTCGTTCTCACCCTCAAACTTTTCAAAAGATGCTGAAGCAATGTTGAAAAACACTGAAATAGGCCGACGCTTGCTTACTAGCGTATTCATGTTCTTCTAGTGGGTTTTAGTAAGCGATGAATGCCCAGAAATGATCGGATAAGAATACATGAATTTCTCATTTTAATTTGCTATCTAATTGCGTTCGCTAGTTTTGATAAATAACTTTAGTTCGTGAGCCCTCCTTCCTAGTGGAAAACCTTGAATATTCTTAATAATGAACGTCACTGTGCACTGATACATGGAAAACACGCTAAAATGGCGGTCGTTTAAGTCACTGAGTCATTTGTTTTGTTGCCGTCCGTCCGCATTGGTATATCTAATTTAATGTACGCGCTAAACCTTCCCTACATTAGAAGCAGCAGGTGTGTGTAGCTAGCTAGGTATGCGGAAGGAAAGTGGCTTTAGGTGTGATCAATCTTCGCGATATAAGGATCTAAGAACAACATAATATCCGTTTAAAACACCGAAATGTATATCACATGAAATCTGTACGAAGATATGTGATAAAATAAGCTCTCGGTAACCATGTTTCTCGAGCCTCAGCCAATTGTGAAATTTCAAAGACTGAACTTTAAAACTTCTAAATAATCAACTAATACGAACGCTTTCTTAAAGATTATAGAACGGATTTTATTGTCATTGAAAGCATGAAATGAATGAACCTTTATATGGAAGGCAATGCTGACGAGCGAAGCAATACGTACAGCGCAACTACCAAGATTCGCATTCTGATAGTAGACGTCAGCAGCACAAAGTGTTGCTTCTCGAATCGAAACCAACGTTTTACGCAGTTCATCACCTGTCTCTGAAGCCGAACTAAACTTGCTCCCTTAAAAGCAACAGAAGTCCATAACTGAGAATATAAGCGAATATACAACGTTTCTATAAAATCATCGCAACGATGCGGCATGCTACTCCATACAACAACGAATATAAGCAGTGAAACCTACTTGAGTGTGTATAGGATGCTGTAGAAGTTCTGCTAAGATCATTTACCTCACCTTGTTTCTTCGATTATTGTGGTTTTTAAGGTCAAATCTTAGGTTACTCAACGAAGCACGTAGCCGTCTTCTGCATGAATGCGCTCCCATTGCCGAATTGAAGGGCTCACAGTAATTTCACAGCTATCAGTAAAACTAGTTTGCCGAATGCTTTAGCAAGCTAATGAAAATCCTCGTTAAAAGTCAGCTAAGCTATATCAAAAGACTTTAGAAAACCGAGAATTTAATGAAAGAAAGGCGCAAATGTCACGAAAAACATTCAAGCTACAAAAAGCACCTGACTCTGTAAGCAGGAAGACGGCGAGAAGAGCGAATTCGACATTTGTAAAACTTGTGTCATTCATCGGTTTTATCACATGCTCCAGCATCGCATTCAACAGCTCTCTCAATGCCCTTCAAACGAATGATCGCCTTAAACGATTTGCCTCATCCAAATACTCAAAAGGCGTTTGCATATCACGTCTATTTTACTAAGATTACTACACCTCAGTCAAAAACAGAAACGTTATATACGGTGTTAACGTTTTATGTGAGATGGACTGGGGAAAATTCAAGCTGTATCTGGGGCGAAAAATATATATGATATCTTTTACGTGGAAGGAAAACGGTGAAGCAACGCGCCGCACAAGTTGCTCACTGAAATGTCTTTTCATTTCATTGTGGCGTACTGCTGCACTCGAAGCATCAATAGGTAATATGCATTAACATATGAGTAGTGGTCTCAGTATACTCTATAATGGTACAGAATTTCTACGAGGTATCATGTATAGGCAGCCGCCCTCACTCATCTGTTCTCCGTTGGAAGGTAGAAGCAATCAAAAATTTTAGACTCAACAAGCTCTTACGCAAAAGTTTTGGGTGAAGCATTAAAAAAACTATTTTAAAGCTTTGAAAATTTTGGAATTCATGTGAAATTTCTCGAAAAATGAGAAATGTCGAATGAATCGAAACCATAACCATAAAATCCGTAAATGAATCGAATCAAATCCTACCTTATAGCGTTTTCATCCGGAGTCTCATAAAAGGTCGAAAGAGATCCTTCATCAATATACTGCCACATCGAAACGAGAATTCTATTTGAAGAGGATTCCGCATTGAACGAGTTCAACGACAGATATCCCATCTCTGCTAACCATAAGTTGGGAACAAATTCTCGAAATAACGATACCTAAAATCAACCAGCTGCAACCATTCAGGGCAACTTTCATCAAACTTGTTACTACCCAAGCGGAACATATATACACGCAAACAGCTAAAGATATTTATCTAATGTTTGGTAGTCTTTTTCGGGTAGCTGCGCCAGCGAAGCGCCATTGCTCATTAAATGTAACGTAAATAAAATCAGGTAATAGTATACACTTAAAAACAACAAAAACTTTTTTAACGCGCTTTTCGCAACCGGCAAAATCGCATTAGGCGAAAACCTTGTGGGCATAATGTGCGTACCCTTTTCTTTCCCACCAAACAGTTTCAATTCTGAAACCACAAAAGTTACCGCCACGAAATGTGGCAAACAAAATCGATGATCCTTCTATAATGACAGTGGTCCCTCTGAAATCGAATTACTGCCGAACCAAAGTGAAAAGATAGATAGGATCAAAAATAAGTTAAAGGACAGAACGTGGGCTTATTTCGAAAAATTTCAAAGTCAGAATACTTTTAAAATAAATCAAACGACCTCCCATTGCGAATTTCAAAGTAGTGAACAAAATCCTAACAAAGAAAAAGAAGTCATAAATTTGGAAGTTCAAACGACCAGACCAGTTCCGAATTCTACTGGAGCTGGAAAAGTAAGTTTTACCGAACAGTACAGTACTTGACGCTTGGCTAAGCCGACAAGTGTGCTCACAACCCTCGCATATTGCCAAGCCGTACACCTACGAGGCTCAATCCAAGCGAGACTACTAACCTTAGAATCGCTCTCAAAATGAGCGATCTCGGTGAATACTTTGGTGACGAAATCAACGAGAAACGGCATCTCGATTAAACGATACTTTTGTAATTCGTCGTATTTAGCATCCTTCATTTTCTGCAAAATCCAATCTTAGATATCAGCACAATACTCTTATAAAACTTTTGCTTAACTTTCGATTCACTAAATGCACAACAACCATATATGTTTCATTACACAAGTGTGCTAAAAAGATTTTGAAAAATCACGCGAAATTTGAGTCAAAAACAAAAAAAGTTGCCTGAAGTGGTCATAAAAACGACTGCTTGAAAACTTGAAATTCTAAAAGCTAATGCAAAAAAGTGTCAGAAGCTAGAGAGGAGATGGGGCATCTATGACGACTCAGAACGATTACAGTCCATAGCTTCCTTTTCCTCCAAAAACATTTCCTTTGCATTTCTTCCGAAAGTAAACTGTAAAAGGAATAAAGAGAATCATTTCTACAAAAAAAGACACATGAAAAGGCGTTTTTTTTCGATTTCTAGTCCTCAACGAAAAAAGACACACAAGAAGCTATGCAGTTGTCATCTGGCAATCACGTTTCTCAAATCATCAGTGCCATTTGATACGCACGGAACGTCGACGGTTGACGTGGATCATGTCTGAATGAAGTTGTGATCAGCGACAAGAAGCAACACTTTTATGGGGAGCTATGAAGCTATAAAGTAATGCAGCAGTAACGATATTTGTGCGACAACAAAATGAAACTGGCAATTTTACGGGACGTAAGTAAGCAAGTTGAAGTTGTATACCTCTGATGGTAAACTGCCTGTCTCTGAGCTGTTCGCGAACATCGCCATAACCGATTTACGAGATACAGACGACTCTGCTGTTCGCCTAACACAACACAACTGCCTATAGCCCTATAATCGTGGTAAGCTTTAGATTGTGATCGAATAACACCGAATACCAAATGCTAACACAGTGATACGAAATCGACATTTGTAAAACTTGTATCATTCATCGGTTTTATCACATGCTCCAGCATCGCATTCAACAGCTCTCTCAATGCCCTTCAAACGAATGATCGCCTTAAACGATTTGCCTCATCCAAATACTCAAAAGGCGTTTGCATATCACGTCTATTTTACTAAGATTACTACACCTCAGTCAAAAACAGAAACGTTATATACGGTGTTAACGTTTTATGTGAGATGGACTGGGGAAAATTCAAGCTGTATCTGGGGCGAAAAATATATATGATATCTTTTACGTGGAAGGAAAACGGTGAAGCAACGCGCCGCACAAGTTGCTCACTGAAATGTCTTTTCATTTCATTGTGGCGTACTGCTGCACTCGAAGCATCAATAGGTAATATGCATTAACATATGAGTAGTGGTCTCAGTATACTCTATAATGGTACAGAATTTCTACGAGGTATCATGTATAGGCAGCCGCCCTCACTCATCTGTTCTCCGTTGGAAGGTAGAAGCAATCAAAAATTTTAGACTCAACAAGCTCTTACGCAAAAGTTTTGGGTGAAGCATTAAAAAAACTATTTTAAAGCTTTGAAAATTTTGGAATTCATGTGAAATTTCTCGAAAAATGAGAAATGTCGAATGAATCGAAACCATAACCATAAAATCCGTAAATGAATCGAATCAAATCCTACCTTATAGCGTTTTCATCCGGAGTCTCATAAAAGGTCGAAAGAGATCCTTCATCAATATACTGCCACATCGAAACGAGAATTCTATTTGAAGAGGATTCCGCATTGAACGAGTTCAACGACAGATATCCCATCTCTGCTAACCATAAGTTGGGAACAAATTCTCGAAATAACGATACCTAAAATCAACCAGCTGCAACCATTCAGGGCAACTTTCATCAAACTTGTTACTACCCAAGCGGAACATATATACACGCAAACAGCTAAAGATATTTATCTAATGTTTGGTAGTCTTTTTCGGGTAGCTGCGCCAGCGAAGCGCCATTGCTCATTAAATGTAACGTAAATAAAATCAGGTAATAGTATACACTTAAAAACAACAAAAACTTTTTTAACGCGCTTTTCGCAACCGGCAAAATCGCATTAGGCGAAAACCTTGTGGGCATAATGTGCGTACCCTTTTCTTTCCCACCAAACAGTTTCAATTCTGAAACCACAAAAGTTACCGCCACGAAATGTGGCAAACACAATCGATGATCCTTCTATAATGACAGTGGTCCCTCTGAAATCGAATTACTGCCGAACCAAAGTGAAAAGATAGATAGGATCAAAAATAAGTTAAAGGACAGAACGTGGGCTTATTTCGAAAAATTTCAAAGTCAGAATACTTTTAAAATAAATCAAACGACCTCCCATTGCGAATTTCAAAGTAGTGAACAAAATCCTAACAAAGAAAAAGAAGTCATAAATTTGGAAGTTCAAACGACCAGACCAGTTCCGAATTCTACTGGAGCTGGAAAAGTAAGTTTTACCGAACAGTACAGTACTTGACGCTTGGCTAAGCCGACAAGTGTGCTCACAACCCTCGCATATTGCCAAGCCGTACACCTACGAGGCTCAATCCAAGCGAGACTACTAACCTTAGAATCGCTCTCAAAATGAGCGATCTCGGTGAATACTTTGGTGACGAAATCAACGAGAAACGGCATCTCGATTAAACGATACTTTTGTAATTCGTCGTATTTAGCATCCTTCATTTTCTGCAAAATCCAATCTTAGATATCAGCACAATACTCTTATAAAACTTTTGCTTAACTTTCGATTCACTAAATGCACAACAACCATATATGTTTCATTACACAAGTGTGCTAAAAAGATTTTGAAAAATCACGCGAAATTTGAGTCAAAAACAAAAAAAGTTGCCTGAAGTGGTCATAAAAACGACTGCTTGAAAACTTGAAATTCTAAAAGCTAATGCAAAAAAGTGTCAGAAGCTAGAGAGGAGATGGGGCATCTATGACGACTCAGAACGATTACAGTCCATAGCTTCCTTTTCCTCCAAAAACATTTCCTTTGCATTTCTTCCGAAAGTAAACTGTAAAAGGAATAAAGAGAATCATTTCTACAAAAAAAGACACATGAAAAGGCGTTTTTTTTCGATTTCTAGTCCTCAACGAAAAAAGACACACAAGAAGCTATGCAGTTGTCATCTGGCAATCACGTTTCTCAAATCATCAGTGCCATTTGATACGCACGGAACGTCGACGGTTGACGTGGATCATGTCTGAATGAAGTTGTGATCAGCGACAAGAAGCAACACTTTTATGGGGAGCTATGAAGCTATAAAGTAATGCAGCAGTAACGATATTTGTGCGACAACAAAATGAAACTGGCAATTTTACGGGACGTAAGTAAGCAAGTTGAAGTTGTATACCTCTGATGGTAAACTGCCTGTCTCTGAGCTGTTCGCGAACATCGCCATAACCGATTTACGAGATACAGACGACTCTGCTGTTCGCCTAACACAACACAACTGCCTATAGCCCTATAATCGTGGTAAGCTTTAGATTGTGATCGAATAACACCGAATACCAAATGCTAACACAGTGATACGAAAAAAAAAGACATAACAAAAGGGTGGTAAAAACATTTTCGCTACAGTTCAACACATAAATCTCCTCCAGCCATTTCCGTATTCTTGAAAGAAAATCCTAAACTGCACACCAAAATCACGAAACTTCACACCAAGTGTTCTTGCTATTCGATACATTTCCTCAAAGCCATTAAGTGAACTGGTAGTGATCGACACGCTATTATGAACACCTAACTAACAGTTGTTTTCTGATCCGTTGCCAAAAAAGTGGCATGTGCGTGTTACGCAAGTTTCTCGAAATCAGTACTCGATATTTGTTAATACAATATCTGATGGGTTCATATAATGATCTCGAACTGAAGTTTCTAGCTTCGTAAGGAGCTACGTAAAAGCTACAGTGAAGGCTATATTTAAAAAAAGCTGTTTTTACTCACCTCAATAAATCTTGTGACAAGGGAATGTTGAAAGGTGTCTCCATAAGAGGATTCGTTGTTCATCGCATCTTCGTCCTTCTTTTCTTGCTTACGGGACTGCTGGAAATCATCATGTTGTGATTTTTTGCTCACTACGATTCCCTTCGAAGGTGGCGGTAAATGTGCACGCTAAGTTACTTTATGGTCAGCGGTTCTGCAAGCTGCAGTACCCGATGAAACAATTGATAAGCTTCAACTGTGTGTATATAAATGCAACCAAGGCCTCTTGAACAGTTTCATTTATTCAAACGACACATAGCTGGAACCATTCACTTAAGGCACTTTTAAGGACCCCGAGTATATGAGCCGTTAAACAAGCAGCGGCAATCTGTCCAACGATTGCGAGCGCAATAATCTCAACTACAGAATAGTCCAAAATACACGTCGCTTGAAGTAGCAGGAATCATCCCTCTCCGTATCACACCAACCACCACGTATGCTTTAGGCAACCTTTGTGATTTTTTTGATCATTTCGTGCTTATTCAGATAAAGGACAGCTTCCTGATTGCTTTTATCATTCTACCTGCATGATCATAAAATCGTTGGAAGGAAAAATGCGTAGAACCGTTAAAACAATGCAGGATAATCCTTTAAATCAAACTGAACCAACTCTCACTATGGAAGGGGTTCTATAGCAAACCAGTGTAGCTGATCATTCAAAAAGAGCTACTCATATGTCGCATAATATATAAAGTGTCCTTGAAACTTCGTTCAACTGTGCCAGATAGCCACCAAGTTTCCGCAGTTAGCTGCAGCTCCATTTACAGCTGCATTCGTAAACAACTTCATTTTCTCGCTATTCGATTTTTGTCTACTTCTGCAATATTTCTTCACGCGTCCTGCGGCCTCAAATCCACATCATGTTACCACTTCCGATCAGCGCCTCCCCTACCCCGCTCTCATGTGGTATACGTATATCTCTTGCACAGAAAACTAGCTTTAGGGCTGGAAATGTAACACTTTTCCCATCATTCATTTCCGACAATACATAAAATATGCGTAAAATTAGCGACATATAAGCATGCGTTCATTGGCATCACGAATGGAAGCAGTAGCGGTTTGTTCCCCCCACTTATCCAATAAGACTGGACTTTATCACTTCATTTAAGATTTGAAAAAGATTTTATAAAGCAGTACTACTTACTAACCACTACATTTAAAGAATTTGGTTTTTGAAGAATATTCTCTGTTTACTTCCAAAACTGCAAACGAATTCTATTAAACTCAGCCCAGATGACCGAACAGTTGCGAAAAAACTCTCCTTCCCTATTCACCAACATTAGGTATACTAGCTCAGAAACGCTTACCACCACAGCTGAGCCGCCACCATTTTCCTCTTTCACATTTTCCATTAAACCTATACCACTGAACTTCGCTGATGAACCGCTTGTGGCGCTGATGGTATTCTGCAATACAAAAACACTTATGTTATTTTATTCGATTCCCGATATATTTTGTGAAAATGAGAAAACTTAACTGAATAAGAAAACTGCAGTGCTAATTAAAACACCGAAAATTTCCACTGCACAGATTGCAACGTTTACTACTCTTCTACGCGCCCTTATATTTATGTGGCCGAATACAGGGATCAACGCTATACAGCGTACGTTGAATGTTGCATTCATATGCCTTCATTGAAGAGCGCACGCAATAAGCAATATATCAAGGACGAGTCAGCGAGTTCCGATCGGCGATGAATCCACATATTTCTGGTTCCCATAGAAAAGCTGATCGAAAATAGAAACGACATTTAAAAAGTTGCCCCGTATCGGAAGACTATTGAAGAGCTGCGGGCAGCAGCTTTCGGTAACTGAAGGCTATGAGGTCAGCGCTGTCAGCCACTTCCAATGGTGAGAAGCAACTGTACAGACGTACGAACGCCGACAGCAGACTTCAGCAGCTAAAGGCTAACGCATAACGTTAACAGGAGCTTTGGGGAGGAGAAGGGAGGAAGAAGGGAAAAGACTGAAGCTAATATGGATCCGCCGGTAGCTCGTTTTGGCAACCTGAAGTGACCACGGAAGTTCCGGTGTCCGAAGGAGGTAGCTAAGGACTGAGGGAAACAGATTCAACCTTTGGATGGCGGCAAAAAACATTTCTTTTTTATCTATGCCGGCAGTGTGTTCTGCGAAACTAGCTGCGTGACGAGCTGCTCTCAGTCGAGGGGCTCTAGTGGGGTGGAGACGAAGGGAAGGGGGCAGGAGAACAGATGAAGGGCTGCTCTCGCTTAATTTGTAACTCGATGTGACAACGCTTCTTGTCGTTCACGCCGTCTGAAATTAGTACGGCTTGTATCCGCTTCTATTTTTTCTCCAAATACTTTTTTCTCTGTCGTCCCATCAATTTCTGCAATAAACGATTATCCATTCGCACTTCCCCCCTTCCCCCTCCCTCTTTTCCTTCCTAACAACTATCTTAGTCATCCTTCTTACACCACTGATTACAGCTATGATTCCGAAAAAAGGTATTTTTCAGGATGCTCAGGGCATCGCTTACATAGGTGACGAAGAAGTATGGCTTCGGCCCACTTGAGCTACCTTTCTTAAATGCTTTTAAACCAAAACCAATCCAAGCTTTCCAGCAGAAAATATGGTAATTTTCCCCTACTATTTTTTAGTGCGTATGACCAGATTCCATGCGTGGGCTGGGCTGGTACTGCAACGATATAGGTGCATACCGAATATCTTTTGATCGACTTTTAAACGACTAAATGCACCATTAGGGAATAACGAAAGACAAAGAACGGAGAAATAAAACGAAACAATGAAGAATCTCTGTTGCCACGGCGAATAAATCGAACGATGAAGAAAAAGAGAGAATTTAAAATCGAACGCACCCAAGCATTCGATTGATCACCATTCGGTTGATCCGCTTGAGTATTATCAACGCCTACCGCACATCCATTCCCGAATACATTCGATAAACTGTATCCGCATGCGACAGCTACTTAAAAATACACGAGAGCAATTCCCTTTTCGTTAACTTCTGACAGCTAACGTACTTTAAATCAGTGCTTCTCAAGCGACTTTTTCTTTGTGGGATTCCACATCGAGTTGATTGTGGTGGATTCGTTGTAAGATTCTATTTTCATTTGATTGTGAGGAATGTCAAACGAGAATCGCTCGAAGATGCATAAAGGCACAGCGACGTTTGGATATTTCGTCTTGAGCACGGAAGGCATCAAGTGCATTTCTTAAATATCTACAT
>JPKZ01000319.1:333571-350450 GCA_000803305.1 Toxocara canis | reverse complement strand
AGAGGAAGATGGAAGGCAAAGGAGGTGTATACTTTAGGAAATGAAGACGAACTGAACGGAAGTTCTGATAAGGCAAATAAGGAATTCTGAGCAGTGAATACTCTTTTAATTGAAGTGAAACAGGGATATGTTGAAAGAGATGAGGAATCCTATCAAAAACCGATCGCAATTTGGAAAACTATGTCGAATATCTTAACAGGGAACAAAAATTTAGAATCAACGGCAATATGGCCTTTAATTTAATGTCATAATGATTTAATTATTGCTTTACTAGCAACAGTCATTTTTTGCTTGTGCGCACAATAAAAGCTTATTTACGATGGCCCAGTGAAAAGTATTACTAGTTGCTATAAGAATGCCAAATAGCAAATTGCAATAAACGGTAAGGTAATGAAAGAACACTTTTCCTTCCCGTTTGGACGCGTTATGACATGATGAGTACAAAAGAGTACCAAGCAACGAGAATACTTCGACCGGCTCCAGGATATCGTCGAAGTCCGTTAAATGCAATGCAGTTTTCATTGCAGCGTCCACATCTCCTGCAGCACACATTTAGTAGGCAATAACATCAAGCAGCAGCACTCTCATAACATGACCTACCTGTGTTGGGACGGATAAACGATCCACATGGATCGATATGTGAAGATGAGGATCGATCTGCACATTTTTCTTCGCAAACGCATTTCACTCCAAATTTTCTTAGTAGAAATTCGGCGAAACCCTAACTTTGAAAACCACCAAAGTGCAATTTGTTCGAATTCTTTAGTTCAGTCAACAAACCAGAGCAATTTTCGTGAGCGACGTTGCGTGGGGAAGAGATCACTTCAATGACAATTAGCACGCCTTTCCAACCAGAACGTCGATCGCTTTTGATCTTAGCATTTCGCTATGCAAAAACAGTGCACTCAAAATTCAATGCTGGAAAAGTCCTTCCAAATTTTCACTTTTCAGGCCTGCTAGCACTTAGCCAGACAGCACTCAGAGTTTCAATTCCCAAAACGCGCTGTATCGCTCATTTTCGACTTCGAAATGAGCTATCACCGTTGAGAATTTTTAAAAAATAATACAATTTTTGTTTGCTTGCTCAGGCTTCAGTGAAAAGCATGAAACACGAATCTTCTCTTTGCCGCAGGCATTTGTTTGTGACAACTAAAATACTGCTCTCACTGAAGAGTCTTCCATCGCAAATATTAGGCGATGAGGACGGGTCCGAGAGTGTATATACTATGTTTAATAAAGGTAAAGTGGAGTATTGCACACTGCATATTACATAAACATAAGCCAACAAGCATTCCCTCTACGGGGACGGTCTGAAGCCGCGGGAAGCTATCGGAAGCTGGACAGCGTCCAAGCACCAAATACTTAAATTGGCAATTTACCAAAACAATCTGCCTCGCGAAGTACATACTCACCTCAGTTCTCAAAGCTAGCTATATCAGTCAAGAGTTAAAAAAATTCATGGCGCATGAGACGATACAGAAAAATGTTGCTTCCAACGGCAAAATTCGTTTTTTTTCCGATGTCTGTCGGGTGCTCCATTGAGTGAGTTCGAAGCTAACTTTGAAGCTGCACGTAAACGCAAAGAAAGATAGACAACATAGAGTGATTTAAAAAAAAAAACTACTGTATGCCTTTCATACCAAAGAAATAAACAAATTAATTAATTTCGAATGTTGGACAACTGTTTCTAGCTTGAAGATGACGCGTATTTCTTTCACATAAGAAGGCAGCTATATATTTGTTTTTAAGAACAAGGATCAACGAGAGATTAAATACCCTTCTGATAACGACAGATACCCCTTCTCTGAAATCAATCACAGTTAGTTAGATAAGCTCCTAAAATCATTAACCAACGCATATATTGGCAAGGAAATTCCGTAGATTTTATATCCGGATTTCAGCATAAGCCTCTTCCCCCCCCTTCCCCTCACCCAACCTCTCTCGCATCCTGCCACATGTTCAACAGCTCTGCGCCAGTGCAAAAAAATTAGGTGGGTGAAGTGGCATTCAAATACGATAAAAAGATGTTCTTTCTGAGCCATATATGTGGCGGCAGTTGTATAGATACCTGCATAAAGCTGGTGTTGTGCAAGCATGTAGAAATGATACGCCTCTGCGCCACGCCATGCCCCATCAATGAGTGAACTATCAGCCAGCGATAGCGTATTATCCTCTTCCAACAGACCTCTTAATGCTACTTCGGCCTCAAATATTATTTTTAAACAACGGTTAAAAAATCGCACATGACATATTCCTCTTACTCATCATATCCAAACGAGTTTCAATGTAGCACGCTGACATCTCACATTTTTGCGTACGACTATCTCCTAGCTCGTGCTAATTTTCATCGCTTTTTGATATCCGCTTTTTTGTCTTTTTTTTGAATTCATGCTCTAAAATCGTCCATCTGATTCTGAAAATTCTCCCTTCGACCAAAAATTGGAGTCTTGCCTAAGAACGTTCTTTAACTCTGAGTTCCATTCGATAGCGATGTTGCACCGCAGCATGCCACAATATAGTACGAAGGACTGAATGCATTTTATGACTATACCTCGACAGATATGCTATTTTTGATGGACACAATAGTGGCTCATTTCCCGAATGACAGCACAAGATAGTGCTCTGTACTTCCGACCTTCGTTTTGGTATGAATGTTATGCGACAGTGTGACAAAGTACAGTATGAAAAGAACAAACGCCATCTAATACAGTTACATTACTCGTTCACTTTAAAGAGGTGCAACTCGAAATGACTCACCCCGGTTTTGTTCTCAACATCTTTTGCAATTTCGGCTTTATTTTGATCATGATATTGCTCAACGAGGAGCGCGCCCAACACATACAACTTCTTCAGTCGTAACGGTTGTGACTGCTTTTTACGCTCCTCATTTGCGATCTGAATAGCATTCATTCTTCCATCGGATTGCTTGTAACCCAAGAAGATTAATATTTTGATTTGAAAATACACAATCAACACTAGTATATATACTTCTCCAAGTGGCAAGGAGTGCGCAAAAAATGTGAAGAATGAAAGCAATTTGCATCATAGAAACGTCAAAGACGTGAAAGAATATTGAAGGAAGTCTAACAGTAAAAGCTCTTTGAACTAACTCATTTTCAACCATCCTCGTTGACTATCTGAAATTTCCATCGCATTTCCCCCACACAATTCAGTCAAAATTACGCGTCCGAGTTTACCCACTAATCGTCAAAAACAAGAGTAAATTAAGAAATTTGGTGGTACTAAAATCAACTTTTCATCGATGATGTACATAACGCAGCTATCACAACTGATAACAAGTCATCTGGTTCATATCGCTATTTTATATCAACTTGGTCGAAAATTTCTACATATGCTTATATTGATAGCTGCTATTGAACTAGGATGACTCATTAACACTGATATCATTAACGAAGAAATCTGCATTCATTTTTTGCAACTATTCTTCATTTTCGAATGATGATAATAACCTTAAAAGCTTTATTTGTGTTTAATTTTTTCCGAATTATTTAGCAGGTACCAAACAAGATCCTCACAGAACGCATATGAAAAGGATTCCTCATCGAAGTGGACGATAGAAAAGGTTCGTTTTTCTGAGAATTGATCTGAAAACGAGTAGAGAAAATAGGATCGCTTACATCAAAAACGATCCGTGCTGCCTCCAGAAATTTGCCAGCTCTTCGATAGAGCTGAACGGCCGCTAATGTTTTCTCATTGCTACCTAAAATAACCGTAAGGACAGTAGTGAATTGATTATGGCCTTTCATATTATGATACGTCAAAATATGAACAAATCGAGAGTATGAGGGACTCAAAATATGAACTGGCTATATCAAGTAAGTACGCAGAATAAATTTCACCGCTATCGGAAATTCGCATAGTTGGGCCTGAAACTTAAAGGGGAACAAATGACTTTTCGAGTTTACAAAAAAATTTTCGAGGATGAAGCAAAATTAAAGCCGGAAAATAGTTACGGAAAACAAATTGTAGAAAGCATAACGCTGCGAGGACAGATGACAAAAGGAGAGACGTACCTCTCTCGCTTATGTTCAACGGTGTTTTCGGTTTCCTAAAGATAATAGGCGAATTTCAAGCAGATAAGCAGTCAAGTAAATATAAATGAATTCACCAAGAGACAAAAGCACGATCAAGGAATATTGCGGTAACAGTTGGAGTAATTCCCAATGACCTTAACTGTATTGCTTGAACCCCCAGCTGCGTTCCACGTACCCTTAATTATCCCGAACCGCATCTCATGCACGTTCACACACACACACTCCTTGTGCCCCGCCCTCCTCCAGACCACCACATTCCAAGAACACTATTTGCTCCATACCAACACTTTTCGCGACTTTTAATAATAAGCGTAGAAAATCCAACCGCTTTACCGATTTCCAACGGATAACAATTGCGTGCTAGTCGAAGCGCAATCTGGTTAACGCAGAAAGTGACCATTATAAGGAAAACGGTTAGCAAATACGTCTATCCGCTGGCTGGACATCAAGTCACAATATGCTTTATGCTAAGCATTTTGTTAGCCTCTTAAGCCTCTATCGCTTAAAAACCTCTTAAGCCTGTGGTTCATTTAAGCCATTTTCAAGGCATCGTTCTAACTGGTTTCACATTTAAGCACAACACAGAAAGCTACAACTCAAGAAAAAATCACGCAAATTGGCCGATCTTATTATCCATGCAGACGAACTGCTTTTACCACACTTTAACTTGTCGAAATCATAGATGCCTCCATGCCACAGTCCATTGCGGGAGGTACCTTCTAATAGTAAGTACTATGAAATGGTGAGCAAAGTTCGATTCAAATGGTTAAGAGGTGGCTAGTACGTTCTTCAAAACTTCATCCCCTCAAAAGGGAGGGCGGAGGGGGTATATATTTTTTCCAGCTAGGCTTAGACCGTCACCAAAATTTTTATAATAGAAATGAATGTTCAAGCATGGAGACTACAAAAAATGATGGATAAAAAAAACGAAAAAATTGACAACGATACCAGCATTTTAGCCACCCTTCTTATCACCTCACCGTGTTTCTACGTTCTCTTCAAAAGCATTAATTCATCAAACCGACCGGTGAGGTGCTCAGCGTATTTCCCGAGAAGTGCATCGACATCGCGCAAATTATGTGTTTTTGAGAGTTGCACTGCACTCTCCCACTGGTTCAACTGAATGCATACATCGAGCGCATCGTTAAGCATATCGCACTGCAACGTCCCCATCATATTATCACCTTTATGAGCTCCTAGTTCCTGTCCTCATTTCGGAAAACTAGCAAAGAAAAAGTTTTAAAGTAGGGCATACATGCTTACCAACTTTCAGAAGTGAGACGGAGAAGAAGAGGAGGAGGACAGCGAAGGCAGAGACCCCCAGCGGCAAAAAAGTAAAACGCTTAAAATCAACTTTGTACCGCATAGAAACCACATTCCACTGTGGCCACAATTTCCAGCAAATGAAACTCAAATTAGCCTTGCTACACAGGTTACCTAGATATATCGAAAGAAGAAGAGGAAATTAATGATCGTAACGGTAAAGACAGGTGTGGTGAAAAATAAAATCTTTGATGAAAGAGGGAAAATGTTTCCGATAAAGATGGATCATATTTACATATAAGCAAGTTTCCGTCCAGAAAAAAAGTTTCTTGACTAATGCATTAAACTTTTCCGAGCCACACCAAATAGCAACCCTCACGAGTCTTAAACTTCACCTCTTTGGTGGGGGCTGTGGCCGGTGAGGGAGAAGGACGACAACGGCGTTAGCGAAGCAATCCGGACAGCACTCCTTGGATGAAAACTTCACGCAGAGAGATTTTGGCGAAAAGAAGTGAATTCTTGAGTAATCTTACGTTTTCAGCGGAACTAAACGCTGAGACTATTGAGAATCTAATATAAAATTAATAAGACATTTTGATAGCGAATTTAGAAGACAGATTTTAGAAAAAAAAACTAAAAGAACTAGGACGAATGAATGAAATACACTGCAATCACAGATGATCACCATAGGCGCACTTATCACCCTCCAAAATTTCCGAAATTGACTGCGAACTCAGCTTTCACCTGCAATACTTCCTGCGATATTTTCTTCCTCTTAAACAATAACTTTTTTTTGCCTTTCCATCTTATCCCTTTTTATTCAACTTTTTTCTATTTCTAAGTGGACAACGATCCTAATAAGCAGATGGTCATCAGAAGCACTCCCCTTTCTTTATCGTTTTCTCTTCCCATTTAATTTTTTTTTTCAGTGTTGTTCCCCCGCCTCCTCTCAACAAACGAGATGTTGGGGAAGCGGAGGGAAATGGATGATCATCTCTAGCTGCTATACAAGTCCATAGAGTCTACAGCAGTCAACGCTGTCATGCAGACAACTATGCACTTCATTGACAATAGGGTTTCTCGTTTCTGCAAGATTCGACAAGTTTGCTTACTCGATAGGTCAGTGAATCAGCGCGGCTTTCAGAAAGAGCTGCATCGACCAGACACACCTAACTCGCCCTTTAAAGTTATCAGGGGTGTTACAAATGGAGGACGGAAAAATGTACAGCGATGCTTCGCACATGGCGACAGCATGGTGAGCAAGCAAAGAATGAGAAATTGTAAACATACCCGCAAATAACAATTGACAGCCTGCTCGCAAAGACCGGCACCACCAAAAATTTCGCCGATCATCTGAAATCGCGTTATGGCATTAAATGATCACTGAGCTCATTTAAAGCATGGCAAAGCTTGAACGGTTTCCGAATTTGGAGATGCTGATCGGACTGAAAAATCTAAAATCAGGGAAATTTCATGCGAGTGACAGTTAACTGTGCTGAATCGAAGCTCTAGTCTTTCGAAGTGAGAAGCCGTCGGTGACTATAAAATGCTCATATATGCCGTTTGAGCCAGCAATAATTAGTATTTAATCACAGCAGAAAAGTTAATCAAACATACAGTCATGCAAAGTTACCCCCCCTCCCCCTCCCTCGCTCCTCCCTCCCCCCAAAATCTATTTTCACTGCTGCCCAATCGACATAGCGTAGCGTGTAACTCTTATTAGCATCATTGTACATCCGATCAATCAAACAGCCTTTGCCCTCAGTTTGTGCTTATAGAGGACGTCTGATCCAAAAGGCAGAAGCCAGCCGTGATGTCCAGGAATGAAAAAGAAAAACATGCATGCATGCATATATTTTGTGAGTATATCGACTGGTAAAAGAACAAATGATATTCACTGCCCACATATCCAAATGCAAACACAGAAATCGCTGAATAAGAATTCCGACGATCCTCCTCTCCTTCCAAGTTATCCTCATATGACATGGCGTTTCAAAGACCTCAAAGAACTTACCATTAAAAAATTGTTGCAATTCATCTTTTCTAGACACAATCACAGATATGCGCTTCTAAGGCATATTGTTGAACTTGAACTTTTTATGTGTTACACAGGTAATGACGCACATCTGTGGTACTTTTTTTGCAGATTACCACGCAACTGCTCAGCTTTACTGTTGATTCTAACGCTGTTGTTACCTCTCTACATCTCAAGCGAGCGCATAGTACATATGACAAAAGTGAACTTTCCGGGTGATCATACCTTAAGAAGTTCATGACCGTCGGGCAGTTGCTTCGAGAGACTTTCGAGTTTGTCGTAGTTATCATTCATTAGGTAACATCGAATCAACTGCTCATAGTTCTCGCCTTTCTCGTAATATACTGCCGCTTGTACCCTGCAAGCACATGCTCAACCTTGCGTTTACCTCTGCACATTGCCTAATCCGTTCAAACCATTTCTACATGTAACTGAAAGCTTCTAATAACCCCGCAACAGATCAATTCCCATTTGAACTTCTGTGCAAAAAAAAATCCTCTCGAATAATTCTGCTTCGAACGCTTCGTTTGCATCTTTATGCAGCTGGTCACCCGTCATATATGCGAACGCTCTAATGCCTGTTGCTTTGGATACATTCAGTTTAATGTATATGATCAAAGACAACCAACGTTCCACAATGAAACGCTTGAAGGGGTTCAAATTTGCCACCCAGTGAGTAAACGGATGCGACTGCGCATCAAGCGTTTGTCACAGAATGCGCTTTGGCAATTGTACCGATTGGATAAACCAATTAAAAAGACTGTCAACTAACAAGGAAACTTGAGTCACGACGCATCCATGCTTCAGACTAAGACAACAACGTCCCACTTTGTGAGATCTAGGCTCTTTAGTCCACTTTGGGAGATCTAATGTGTCTATAGCCGTCTGTGGGTAAACAGTACTGAGGATGATCCTCTCATCCTGAAACGTTCGAAAATACAAACACAGTGCTTTACAACGAGTATTTTTTTTGGCTTGAGGAGGGCATGATTAGTCGATCCATCCGATTGCGTTGGCGGTCAAAACGTTGGCGAGCGACTCGTCCGAGGAGGCAGGCTCGGATGGGAAAACATCCAACTCAGCAGAGACCTCGCTCAAAAGATCAGAGAGCGATTTATTAAAGAAGATGTCGTCAGAGAACGATTCGGTCAATATCCGACCAAAACTAAGAAGTCGGAGAACGCTCTCTGCAAGGATTCATGGCCAGAACCAGGTCAGAGAATACGAAGGACAGAAACCTTTTCGGTCGGGAAGAATCCTAATGGAAGGCGACTGGCCAAGAACAACCCCGGCAAGAAGCAGTTTTCGTCCAGGGGGAGGAGGTGGGGAGTGGGAGAGAAAGGATGAAGATCCGAAGGGATTTTGCTGGCCTCCGTATTGTTTAAAATGTTGTGGCCTAAGAACACCAAACGGTGCATGATGATGGTGCGAATGAAAGCATACAAAGAGAGACGCCTTTCGCAGTTATTCAGCGGTTTTCTCTTAATTAAAAGTGAGCACTTATAGGATGGTCAGTTCAGCTGCTGCGGTCTCCGACATTTGGGGACCTTTTATAGGTTAACACAAAACGTACCCACTGAGACGCGTATGTATTCAGAGATGAAGGCCATTGCCCTACAATGCTTTACAAAACACAAATTCGGCGAAGTGCACAACAGTCGAATTGGATCAATAGGGAAAAAAATCGTTGATCAAATTTTTCCAACCGAATGCAGGTGACGTTGCAGATGCCCTTATCAGATTTCGATAGTCGAGCCTTGGCTCCTAATGCATCCGAACTTGAGAGTTCACTTTTACGAAGTCTGAGGTATAAACCAATTTCTGCTCGTTATAATTTGGACATTTCATTGAGCCCACTACTGCTGCATTTTTCCAAAGCAGCGTTCTGCGGAAGGACAGAGTGGGAACGTGGATATAGGGATGAAGAAGAGCGGGCAGACAGAGGTTAACCAAAATAATGAGTGCCCAACCAGTTTTGTCGATCGGCATAGTAGTCACCGACATGATTCCACGCTTGCTTCAGAAGTTGGTCATCACCAGGTCCCGAGCTCCTCTGCACGATCTCCATAATACGGAACCAGTCATTCATTTTGCGACGCATCGCAATGGCCAAATCGCGGCGGTCGTGCTCCATATAAATCTTCTCCGCTTCATCAACCCGGCCAAAAAAGACGGCAATTTCAGCTCGTTTGAAATCTTCCTGCTGCAAAATGTATACAATGCGATCGCCCATATGCCTCGTCCAACAATTCCATTTTCGGAAACCCGCAGAAGGCCAACAGCCATCTTTTCTTCGGGTTCACACGAAAACGACGTTTTCGTCCACAGAAACCTGATTCACAAACACATAAGTCAAAAAATGTTGGAAAATTTTAAAGTCATGAAGATCTAGTAAAGGAAAACGTGAAAGTTTCAAACAACAAAATCGCGAGGGCTGGATTTTACCAATCGCTTCCGAAGCAAAGGACCGGATGAATTAATAGATTTCCTGACGATCTCGTTACGGGACAGCACACGATGAACATACGCAATCTATCTCATTCCGCATAAGAGACGGAAGGAATGCGTTCCTGGTCTTCATATTTCTCTTTTTCTACCTGTTGTTATGAACGAACCGTCTTATACTGCACGAACATGAGGAGGAATTTTTTGAGAGGGGAAAGGAAGCGCGACACCTGAATGCTGTTGACACGTTTAATGAGTTGAATGCCGGCATAGTCCTTGAGCATCACGTACGCATGTTCGGCGGTCGCCGTGTCCAAACGACTGAGCGCCACTTCGGCAAGCAGGGACCACAACTTCGGATGGCTGTTTTTTTCGATAAACGCGGTCGCCTCTTGAATTTTCATCTTCTCCAAAAGATTCTTCGCATCTCGTAACGACTGCAAGAAATGCGCTTTTTCACAGCTTCTCAAAAGAACGGAGTAGAAGAGACGAAGCGAGAAAAGATTAGGGTACAAATTCCTCACTACCGGGCAATTAGCGGCATATTTCTCAGAGAAAGTCACACGAAAATTCTATTAATGGTTCGGCAGCCGACCCGATCAGCGCAAAAAAAACAATGTTTCAAGAGATTTAAGTGCCCAACGCCTACCGATTACAATCATTAAAAATTTTTTGAAGATATTAGGCAGTCTTCTGAAATACCTGATTCGGATAAAACCGTATCCCGTTTAACATTCCTGTTGATGTAAAAATACATCTCCAAACAGCACCGCATAAATTCTTCCTCTCTTTGACAATTGAGGCAAATGAAATTTCTGGATTCATTACAACATTAGAACGGAAAAATAATGTAAAATTAAAAACCTTAATTTCGACATCAACGATGTATGACTTGTCTGGGTTTTCAGGACTCTTCATGATTTCGTCCAGAAGAACTGTTCTAACGGTAAGATTTCGAAATGAGCAAATGTATCCAGTGTTCACGATCGGCTCTTCACACTCTGTATTACGAATCACATACATTCGTGTTTTTTCCATCACCGCTATCGTGTCGTCTTTCTCCTTCAATCAACTTCACTTTTAGCCGTTCAAAGCCCTTATCTCAAAAAATGATTGCTATATAATGCATAGCCACCATCACTTCGTTGTCTTTGCGTTGCGCAATCCTCGGATACATATAAAAGCCTATTGATTTTTTTTTCTGGAAGTTAACTCTAGGAGGGATAAAACGGGTGGAAAAACAATTTCAATAACATCAGTTTCACAGTCGGCAGCACTCGTCTAAGACAACGTCGGAGTAGCGAATATCGCATTTTGTCCAAAGACTAACGCCAAAAATGAGGTGATAAATACGGACCGTATCCCATTTGATACTCCAAATGTCCTTTCGATCGAAATTCATCATACGAGCGGAATTCTCGCTAATCTCATATAGTTTCATGCCTTGCGACGAAAGAACGGCCAATCGGGTGCCATTGCAGTTGAGCTCCATTCGTTCGATACGACATCCCAACGTGAACGTACCTTGAAGAGCGACCTGAGGCAATGAATAACGCTGTATGGTGCCTGATTCACGACACTGAAAAAAACGATGCCTGTTTGGTGGTCATATAACTTGTAGTGTACCAGTATATTTCTCTGCATTAACATCTAAATAAATTAGATAATTCTTTTACGAATTCACGCACCTTCAGTGATTGGCCGCCTTTTCCATAACCTTTGTTTGTTATAGGATTGAACAGTTCAAGGAGGCGGTGGATAACTATGGATGAAAGAAAGAACGACGAAAACATCAAGTATTTCTAACTTGATGGCCACCTTCCTTGGGAGACTATTTGTGCACTACATATAAGCCCAAGACGGGATGAGAGGGGGGAGGGGAACGGGCTTTAAATGAAAGTAAAGTAGGTCTTTAAGTATCAAAGATTGGATGCATCAAATTTTCTAGAATCTTTTTTTCTTGGTTTCGGTTGCGTGCTTAGACTGTGCGAACTGCGCTGAAACAACCAAATATTTCTTTGCTTTTCCCTCATGGAGTCTGGGTTATGATCTATACCCTTTTGAAACTTCGATTTGCCCTACCTCAGCAAGCTTCGTAACATTCGCATAAAAAACCGACTTCGTTCTTCAAAGATAAGATGGAAGGAATATATAGTTGGGGAGGTAGGGGGCTCACAATTTTCCCTTTTTCCTCTTTTACTGTTCTACTGAGGAAATGCGTCCATATATGCAAACAACAACCACCGTTTAGCCAAAAGTAAATAAAAAACAGAGGCGAACGATTCTATAAGGCGTTATGATAAAAGGTTTATCATCAGTAAGAGTGCGCTATTTTCCTCAAACTAGTGGATAACAAAAGAAATTAGTTTTAAGCACGCCATTCCGTATATCTCAAACGTTCGAACAAAAAACAACGCGAAGTAATTCATTAACACTACGAAAGAAACACAGACATTTTAATCGAGATGCGAATAATAAACTCAGATCACTTACTATGATAAAAAACTTTTCGGAGATGCTCACCGCACAAATGTGATCATGATAACGCTGAAAATAAACTTACTGCAAATCAATCTTGAACACAATTTCAAAAGATCGTTTCTTTTACCTTAACAGCATACTTTTAACCCGCTCATTTTGTGAAAACTGTTCTAATACTTATAAGATATCTCACTTGTATCAGAAGTCTTTTTGTGGAAAGGATGAGAGGTATGGCGTGAAAAGCGAGAAAAAAGAAAAGAATGGATAAAGTAAAAGGCCCGAATGTTGCTTTGGGAGGCTCTCGGTCTCAAAATTGTTTTTCCCTAATTTCTTTTCAGCTAAACCTCAGCTCTAGGCAGGTCCATTTCCCATCATCCATCGTTGAGGGAGCGAGCGGGATTAATTTGCAATATACTGTACAACTCGTCTATTAAAAATACAAATGGAATCAATAGTCTCACTTGTGGCTTTCGTTGAGCATCGCCACCCTTTGCGTCTTTTGAGCTGCCATCGTCTATGTGGTAAATTCTGGAAATTTGGAGGAACACTGCAGACATTTCAGTATATCGTAACTCTTAAATCAGCGACAAAAATCACGACTTCTGCATTACAAAGTGTGCCAAATTATTTGCTAAACTGACGATTACACGCATCAGCAGGCTCCGGATTACCGAAGGTTTAATACGGGTGTAACCTGGCTATGAACGGCCCATAGCAGATGAGAAAATGGGGGAAAAAATAGAGAATTTTGTTGAGAAGTGGAAAAACTTCACCAATAAACGCGAATTTTGCTGGCAGCTTACTATTGCCTATTATAATACATTGTAATTTTACAGAAAAACTACGCCTACCCAGAAGTATGAAATGGAGACCAGGAAAGAACAAAAGAGAGAAAAAGGTGATGGGAAGGGGGAGAGGAGGAAGTGTGAGGGAGAGAGGAGGGAGGAAAGATTACAACCGCAGCAGTCGTATACAGTAATGCAACTAATACTAAAGTCATATTTCAGTTACTGAGTGTCACCTAAACAAAAGCACCAACAGAGAGTAAATGAAATCAACAGAGGCCCTTCCTACAGTTTCAACTTGTCCAATATACGGATGCTGCGATAGGCACTGCAGCCATTTTCGCATGCAGAGTAATCCGCATGTGATTATCCGTCCTGACAGATGAAAAGAATGAAGAAAGAAAAATTTTCAACTTTGAACACAAATAAAGTAAAGAAATTTAACTAACGCAAAAGAAACTTAATAATTTATTAAGCTTCTGCGCATCTTATGAGCGAGAAACAAGAAGCTTTCATGGAGGTTCACAGCTTGAAGACTTTCCTNATTCCGCAAACGTAACCCCTCTCCTTCAACTCATCAGAGCGCTAATGACTACAAAAGAAGATGCACGAGAGGAAAAGCTTACAGATCATTTGTGCTCGTACTGGTGGATAGCGCATCACGAAATGAACTGCGTGGTACCACGTAGCGCCACAAGAAGAACGCGTCCGCGCTCGCGACCAGCACTTCAGAAGCATTCATCGCCACAAATTTCGGCTCCAGGTCGATGTATTTCGAGTCAACCGGCGTTCCGATCCCGTTGCAAACTTGCATAAAATACTGAAGCGACCATAAAATGCACTATATCTGCGATGGACGCAACTGGATCCCGAGCCCGCGGCAAATAATGCCTGCGGGGAAAAATTCTGCAGTGCCCGACAAGTTTAACCGCATCAGTCCGGCCCAATAGCAGGGGGAGGGGCGTGGAGGGAGAAATGAAGAAGCGGATAGAAAAGTGGCAGCCCAATTCAGCACACTGATAACACATAGCGACTTCAGCACAGAAGGGTGCTAAAAAAATGACAAGTATTTAAGCCGAAGAAAGTGGCCACGCATGATAGGAAAAGATCACATTGGAAGCTGCCAACACGAAACATCAACCTTTAGGCATCTGGCCTCAATCAGTACATTGTGAGCAGGGCCAATGACTTGCATAAAGTTTTAACACTCCTGATTATGGAAGCACTGCAGTAGGGATCTGATGAATTCTCCTAAGTCGGAGAACCGACCTGAAATTGTGTGGAGAAGATAAACCCAAGGCTCATCTTATTTCTACTACATCTCATAACTTCATTTTCAACTGCTCCAGAGCTGAATCCGCCAAGTGAACAGATATATTATATTTACGTATGTACAGGCACACATACACACACATGACATCATCATATTGCGCTTTGACATGCAACTTTGTCAAAGCGCATAAGAACGTACCGCGCCGGCTTGATAATCAGCGCGATTCACAATGACGCAATGGTCCTCGAATGCGGCAATATGGACGAGTTGCTTAACGTATTTTTGATAACATTCTTCCAGTTTCGTCTCGAAGAATACAACACAGTGCTCGTTGTTTTCTTGGCGCTCATAACTGTACACCACTGTTTGTCCGCAATATGCCCACTGCAAATCCGATTATCACCGCAACTCAATCTTTAAACACCTTTCTTTTATGTAACGCTCAAGACAAAGTTGCCTGAGCATAAAAGTCTTCAAAGGCAAGCCGATAGATTTCAAACGGTCTAAGCTTACAAGATGCCCGATTAGCAAGCTGAGGGTAAGTCTCTAAAAAACGAATATTCAACGAAAATACCACAAAGTCTCTAAAAAACGAATATTCAACGAAAATACTAGAAACTTTAGGGATGCATCGTTCCAACTCGCCAGAGGAAGTGATTAAATTTGAAGAGCAGACTGAGTTTTAGCGGGGAGAGGAATAAGAGATGCCCTTGAGATAGGCATCCCCGAGTTGAAGAAAAGGGAAGGGGAGGGAGGGGGAGGAAGGGGGAAGTGAGGGACAAAATTGGAGAGGACTGAGGAGACCTAGTTCGAGGTTTATGTACACTAATCGTTTATATGCCGAAAAAAAAAACTCTTCACAGCGATAGCGCCGATAAAAACTGTCCTGTATCGTCTAGCCCCTTCATTTTCCAAATATATTACGCAAATGTTTTGAACGGTTATGTACTGGAAGTGATTCGAGCCGGCTCGACAATAAAATGCATGTGCACAAATCAAGATGTTTCATAACTCTTGAACTCCACAAAGGTGGGAGATGTGCGGGCATGCAAGCTATGCGCATGCACGGTTTTTCGTAAATACTTTTACGCTGACCTCTAATAAAACTAGTTATTGCGCTCACTGAACGACACTGTTATTCCCCGCGCAAAACCAGTCAACTGATAAGCTACTTTAACCAAAGATCAAATTTTTCTTTTCCATCACGTCCAAGACGTATTTCTCTCGCAATGCAGCAGTGAAACATCGCTTACTCGCAGAAAGAAGAAAGTAAAGTCTATGGTGACCCAAAAGTGAGCGGTGTTAAACCTCCATAATACAAGACTTTGATAACTGCCTAATAGCACTGCTAATTAATATCAAACAACAAACCCAAAAAGTTCGAAAGAAAGCTGCAAACGTACCTTATAATTGGGACGAATATTGGCAAAGAAGAGATGAGTATCAATCGCCATACATAGGCGTAAGCCACCTCCTTCCCACGTCAAGTCCGAGATTACCTGGCCAGGAATTTGAAGCAAACGCTGACGCTAAAAAAATCAAGCAATGTCCAGTTCATACATAGAACGCTCTTAACGATATGATGCACGACTAGATTCAACCTTTTACAAATTCCCCTCCTCCCCCTCGTTTCCTCAAGTCTACTGCTAATTTACAAGCGCTGATGTAGAAATCATTAAATTCTAGGATTTCAAATAAGCTCTTAAAATAACGCGCCATGCCTCATTTTCTCCCATAAGTTAATTACTGAGTTTGGAGTGAAAGGAAACCATATTGTGAATCTCACTAGCTTCGATATTTTTAGCACCTATCTCTTTGCATTTTGCTGGCCAGCTTGAGTGAGAAATAACAGTAGATAGGGTTTTTATTTTGAAAAAATGGCTGGATGAGGTAAGGATCTGACGAAACTCACAGAATGATTGCGAGATGGGGAAAGGAAAAGAAAGAACAAAAATTGAAATAAGCCGAGAAATTGCGAAGTGCAAAAATTTGAGGCCTCAAATTGCGTGAAAAAAGCTATTGCGGAGAACTGTCTCTCAACAAGATTTCCAACTCTGTCTCAACTGTATTTGGCTACACAACCAACCTTCATTGCCGAAACACAGAAAAACCTTATAAGCTGGGCCTTTATAATCTCAGGACCGATAACAAACAAGTATGGTACGATCAGATGCTTCGCTTTCAGAGTCGCGTGTCACTAGCTATTGGCGAGGAGGAGAAGATGCATTTTCAACGGCTAATAACAGCCGATTAGATAAGCCGACAAGGAAAACGATGTTCACTTCTCCATAGGCCGTGACGAAATGGACGACACATTTTTCGGCGTCGAGATCGGTCTGCAACCCACAAATTGCCAACAGTGAACCATCGGGACTCCAACGCGCTTTACTCAGAACCATATTCGGCAACTTTATCACTATCGGATCTGCAAGCAGATACTACTCGCATATTGAAAAAAACTAATTATCGCTTTACCTGAACAAATCCTATGTACTCTAAAGATCGTCGTCTTTCGGAAACAGTGCGGGAGCAGCAGTGGAAG
>JPKZ01000319.1:312211-332659 GCA_000803305.1 Toxocara canis | reverse complement strand
GAGGAGGGGGAGGGGGGGGAGGGGGAGGGGGGGGGGGGGGGGGGGGGGGGGGGGAGGATGACGGAACGGTGTGCCTATTCAGCGCGAGGGCTACATAAAGAGGAAGACTATTTTCCTGCCTCTTCTGAATAACGATTCTTATACGGAAGTCTATAATATTTCATACAATTTTGTCGAAAAAGATATCGCGCCCAGAAAAGGCTAATTCTTTTCAGTGTTTACAATGGCGAGCTTTATTGCGAGTTACAAAGTATTTGCTTAAACCTCTTCCAAAGCAAATGTTGGATGACCGCGGGCCACTCACATGGCGAATACAGAAGAGAGTTAGGTGTGCTGGACTCATTTCTTTTATCAACAGTTATCTTTAAAAGGCTCAGATACTCTTCCTGGTGAACGCTATCTAAAACAGCTTTGGCGCATCGAGTCTGCTCACAAACGTAAAATTCGAGTCAGTTCGGCCCATGCTACATTTGCTCTCCGCAAACAAATTACTCCTCACGGGGAATTTTTGCGTAATTTGATCGAATGAGATGGCGGTTATTCCTAAACAATCGAACATATTTAAAAAATTCCTCCGGGAAACAAAATTCGCTGAGCCCCTTTACAAAAAATTTATTCCACAGACGGAAACGGTGATCTCTCCGCGGATTGGACAAATAGGAAACTAACAATTTATTTGAAAAAATTAGATAGGCGAAATGATTTACAATCAGCGTTTAAATAACACGTCCAAAGCAAATTCAATTTCGGCCGAAATCTATGATAAGCAAATCAGATTAATTCGACCAATAAAACTTTTAGACAACAATTTTCCATCAGCAATTGCATAATAAAATTATGGAAAACAAAAAGAAAGAGCTTATTAAAAAGTTATTTTTATTAACCTCCTTTCATTCTACCAGACCAACGCTTCTCGACTCTCCAGCAAAGTGCCCAGTGTTATGCCTGTTGCGAAACACAAGCAAGCAAAAAACTACCAACTTGCATCGTTTTCATTTCGCATCAACTGCACGACGCCATGCTTGTATGCGACAAGGAATCGTGGTCGATCTTCTGGAACGTGACCCCGGAAGAGTGGATGAGTTGTTGACTCCAGCGTAAGACGACTTATAGTTGGTGGATTTAGTAAAGCCTCGCCTAAATTCATTTAATGCATTTAACAGGAAGCAAATATGTTGACAAAAAGGTGGAAAAAAATTCTTCCCACTCCCTTCCCCTGACCCCTTCCAATTGTAGTTAGGAAATCTAGCTTGGCTTAGAATAACTTTGCGAAGCCTCTGAAAAAAAAAGAATTTAGAAATAAAACAAAATTCTAAAAAAAAGTTTTAGGAAAATAACACAAATTATGAGAAACAAAACTAAAGTAGGCTGAGGAACGCTGAAGCGAAGAAGAGTGGATGTGCAGATCACAAACCTGATCGACGTTAAAGCAATCAAAATGTGTATGGACGATAGTAATCTCAATGATTCATACAGCTGCCAATACGGTGGGATTGGCATATTTGATGAAGCAGGCCTCGCTGCAGTCATGGCACACCTTGTCTTAAAGAGCAGGACCGGAACATGAACGACATGAATCAGCTGATCAGAACCGTTAAGATCACCTGAACGATAAATTCGAGTGTCCGAAAGTCGGGACGATATCACCAGAGAAGACCTCGTAACTTGCACAGCATATCATTTGCGATTCAAGTCAGTTACCGTTCAGTGAGAGTCGCATATCCGCATTCTTCTGCTACTACCCAATTGAGGGAGACGCGAGATAACCTACGACCGAACTGGGACGAGCTTTGGAAAAAGGCAGATAAAAAAGCTTTGGAAAAAATTCCGTGGACAAGCACAGGGAACAGAGAGCAGTAGCAGACAATCTTCGGACGGAAAACAGTGATTGGCAAAAACTGCCGAGAATTAGGCGACACGCTAGTGTTTGACAAGGACACTGAAGTTTACACATTAATAACCTGTATCGCTCGGACGACCATCGTAAACCTTAGGGGCCATAGTTGGAACGTACCACTGCATGGAAATTATCGCATCTCGGCGCAAGTCCTCTGGAATTTGCGATACAATAGCAACTCGCTCTTGTTCCTCCTAACGAGAACAGGCCCAGTTTGGTGGGCTTACAGCCTCAAAAAAACTTCCTCAACGGCTAAGAAATTACGGTTATTTAAGAAGTTCTTTGCAAACTAGGCTTTTATTTAAGGATATAAATAAGTGTCGTTTTGTTGAAGGCAAACGTTCCATAATCCCTCTAGCCATTAATGGAGCCTCTCCTACTCGTGTTCACACCTGTTTAAACCGTAACAGACGAGGGAGGATGAGAAAAAGGGGGGGGGGGGGGAGGAGGAGGAGGGATGAGGCTCCAACCTTAACCAACAGAAGTTAATTGATTTACAGATTGATGATATAGTTTATCATCAAAGTGTTCCCACATATTCATAACTAAAAGAACGGCTAGACCCTGGATAAGAAAGCGGCATTTGATCATTTCAGCGCTCACTTTCATCGAAAGGTGTACTATATCACCTATAATCAAGACCCTCCTCGAAGTACTCCTCAAATCAATATCCCCTCGCCTCTTCTAATCCATATCCCTTGCCCATCTTTTTTTCAGCCTACCAAAAGACTGTCTCCTCATCGACATAGTCCTTCGCTGAAAAAAATTTCAGATTTCAATTCTGTAAAACGCAATTTGAAAAAAAATCGTCCCACCCTGGAATTTCTTCCTCCCCTTATGAAAGATGCGAAAGGCGTAGTCGTAGGAGGGTTCATTTGAGCGCCTTTTTCATAAACAAATGTTTGATTTGCCAGAAAATTATTGCTACGAACAACTGATGAATAAAGCAAACTTTTCATGTAACGTTGTTGCTTGGCGCATTGCTAGATAACGATTGTCGCCTTTTACAACAAAATCGATTGATTGATGAATCAAATAAAGTGAACAAGGAAGTAAGTAACGAACTGGTGAGCGCAGTCTCGAGTTCGACATTCTCGAGGCACACCATATGCACCTTCTGCACAAACGTACCGCTCCCATCGTATGCATGTACCTCACCGTCAGCCATCCCAAAGAGCAGAAGTGACGAATCGCTTGACCACTGAAATATGTTCATCAAACTAAACAACCGAAAACACATTACTACTACTTTACACAAACGCAAATAACGCCAAATCCACGCTGAACCTTGGTTAACCTATACCACCTCACCGATGGTGAGTAATCGTGACGCCAACTAAACTAGCCAGTTTTGCAAATTTGCATTCAGCACGAAAGCACAGTGTGGTTATTGCTTTCCCAAAAATATATGCACAAATCATTAAAAATATTCAAACTTCACAATCTCTTCGTTCCTTCGAAAAGTGCAATTAGCGCACAACATATCGTAATATCTGAACAAACGAAAATCTTTGTGCGCATCACTGTATAACTGACTGGTTGTTCATTTGAGTCATTAAAAAAGGAAAGAGGTAAGTCAAAACAATCTTCATGCCAATGCAACACTGGATACAACTTGTTTACAGATCAAAAATTCAAGCATAATTTAGTGTTTACCTTTTTACTACCTCGTAAACCATCCCTCATTTATAAATGACTCTTTTGTATCATCGTCATCTATTTATTAGCTTTAGACAAACTTCTCTGCCCGATTCCCTTCCAGCTATTTTATCATTATTTTTCCGTGGAAACGAGCTGGACTTTATCTCGTTGTACGCTCACAAATAAGTCAAGCACAAAATAAGTTAGGCATCAACATTTTGCACACTTGTGAATAAATTAGGCACTAATTTGCTGCATAATTGTAAGCATGTGCATCTGCAATTAGTGTTATTCAGTCACTTGTATCTAGCGGTTATCACATCCTCTTTTTTCTTGCCTCTGCGTTTCTAGTTTTCTTCAAACTGAAATGCCCTTCCCGTTTTCGCAGCTTACGACATGGCTCTCACATGATGTTGCCGTTCACTCATGCAGTGATCGTCGATGAAGACTTTGTTACCACGAAATGTTCGATTAAATGTATCGTGATCTGCATGTAAAGTCCTGGTTCATAAATAAATTGTTGCTGCATTGTGCTACGAAAACAAAATTCGCACTGAACCGCCAAAATACATGCTGAGAAACCACAATGGTCGCCAAAAAGTGTTGCGGATCAGCTGGATGGATGAAGCAAACGAGCTATCTCGTCCTGATTGCTTCGTTGATCCGACCAGGATACACTCCATCACGATGGAATAACTGTGTCAGCCCTTTGACTTCTTGAACATATGTGATTAAAGAATCAAAGAAACGAACACAAACAGCTGCGAGGTTGCCTGTAATATCCTTGCTCCACAATCGATTGCCATCCACCGAACCAACAATCACTTGTCCTTAAAACGGCTTCAGCTGGGAATTAGATACTACAGATCTGGAACAAAGGCCTAATGGCCATCTCTTTTCTACCAGACTCTCAAGTACTTTCCAACTTCAACCTAAGCGAAGCAATAACTGTATCCGACATAAAAACTACACGGACAAGGAAGGGCGTTCGTTTAAAACGTGTATTTCGCTGACTGCTGTGGAATAAATGAACAGAGATTGCAGTGGCAATCACCGTTCTTGGTATATTATAACACATTCAAAACTGCAAAAAGAAACTATCCAAGGATGAAAAAACACTGCATTGAAAATTAGTCACAAAAGAAGAGCGCTAAGAATGAGTGGGACGGAAGAGGAAAATACAATACATAAAAAATCTGCCATAAAAGTTCTAATTAAGCAAGTGAAGATACTGCAATATGGTAATCTATTTTACGCATGTAAGAAGCGAAATATATCGCATCAGGTTGCAGTGGCCTTGTGTAGTTGTCGAGTTATTCAGCGGTGCTCTTCACAGCCATATTCAGCGAAAAACATAAAACGAAAATGACGCTTGCGTTAAACCCTTTGAATAATCATTACTAGTCGACCGGACCGCGTTCGACACTTCCGAAATGATCGCAAATTCCTATGCAACCCAACTGAATTAGCAGTTTTACGATGGCAGACACGCGTACCGTCCTCATAAGCGATCGCAATTCTGGTTCCATTATGGCTCCAAGCCATATCGACAACCACCGATTTGTTTCTGTTGTTAATCATTTCTTCGTACCAGCTATCCCTTTGTGTTAGCCAAACGATTATAAGTCCATTACTGTCGCTGGTCGTCAACTTTTGGTACACTTCATTCCATGAGGCCACCTGCACTGTACCTGCATTCATGCATGGGTTAATGCAGTGTTGTCACGAAAACGGACCGCACAATTCCCCAACTTATCGATTTTCTCACAACTGCGGCATGGCTGGACAACTTTCACATTACAATATCCGTATTCTCCCTTCTCGCTCACTCCACCCTACTTTCTTCACATATTTGATCTTTACTCATAGTATAGAATCAATGCTCGTATACATGTTATCAGTTACCTCACTATTTTGTGTATAAAATCAGCTATGGAAAATCTGCTAGAAATAAGTTTATCAAGAGCCGCAACCATCTGACTAAAATTATTGTTTTACGTCGAACCAAGCTTCCATGAGCTGCACGCCTCCCGTGGTCGAAAAAGAACAGTTCTATTTGAAACAATACTTATCGAATGGTCATATATCACTTAGTAGCCTCCCGGAAACTTCACGGTCAAGCCGATGATTAAAATAAGCCCAGCGATAAACAAAGCCCACTTCGTTAAATGTTGTATATTCAAGAAAATAATTATCACTTCTAATACCTGCATCTTCAAATGAATTTTTGCCAAATTTTCCAAACTGTGTTCGACTCTACGGAAGTCGAGGAAACACTATATGCTAGATGTGAAAGTGAGTAGCGTATTCACTGGTGTAGGAATAAGAAAATGAGCTTAGCGGGTGAACTGACCACTGTGTCCGTCGAGATTCTGATTGACCGAAAGATTAGTTGGACCAGATGAACCTCGTGGATCTAGAAGAACAACCGTTATGGGTTATAACAGTTACAATGATGACTTTAACTATCGTCTCTTCTTCTTCATTAATTTGCCTCATACTTTTGAAAGTGAAAGTAGGAGAGCGAAGCGAGGGCGGCATGATTTATGTGCATTAAACGGTGGGAAGTTTGTCCAAAAATTCTTGTGCAGAATTAGTGAACGGCAAAATTTCGGCCCAAGAATAGAGAACCATCAAATTTTGGTTGATAAATGGCAGAATTCTAAAAATTTGAGAGGGTTAAGGGCGAGAAGTGAGGGAAGGATGGGGGGATGACGGGGAGTAGGAAGGATGGGGGAAGACGGGGAGTAGGAAGGATGGCGGGATGACGGGGAGTAGGAAGGGTGGCGGGATGACGGGGAGTAAGAAGGATGGCGGGATGACGGGGAGTAGGAAGGATGGCGGGATGACGGGAAGCAGGAAGGATGGCAGGATGAGAGGGAGTAGGAAGGATGGCGGGATGACGGGGAGTAGGAAGGATGGCGGGATGATGGGGAGTAGGAAGGATGGCATGATGATGGAGAGTAACAAGCAGAGGGAGACTGCAGGCGAATGCCAGCGTATAGTTTTAATATTTTTCTTCGCCATCATAGGTCGAAGCACTTTTCTCGGATTTATCAGACTCTCGACGATAACGCTCTGAACAGATCAACCCTATAGTTAGATGAGATGATATCCCAGAGTAACCAGTGTGATATGGTATAGTGATTGGTATTCGCAAAACAACCGGGTCGAACTTGAGAGAACAATGCCAGCTGATCGATCGCTCACAATAGAAGTGTTCATTGAATTGTTAGTCGTCTGCTGAGATCTTACTGTTCAACACATACAGGCTCAAATATTATACAAGTGTAGGCAAACAAGCAAAAAAAAAACACCAACATGTGTTGGGTGCAAGTTTAAGGACTTTGAGAACGCCATCGGTGCCACCTGTCGCCACATAGCCCAAACTCTGCATCCAAGAAACGCAATGGAGTTGGGAGTTGTTCGGTATTGAAATCTGAAATTATGTTGTGAGCGCATTTCAAATTAATTTGCAACGATGAATCCAGTCTGATTTCTACTCTAGACAACATACGTAGATTTTAACACAGCTGTTATATATCATATTTGATACACTAAACTAACACAGAATGCTTTTTCCCTACTGAACTTAATCATCCCCTTCAACAGCGGTCCCATTCCCGTCGTTCCTTTCTGCTTCCTCCATCGTCATCCTTCCGCCTACCCTACCACCCCCCTTCTCCCCCAAACCCTTCTAACCAAAAATGCATGCACATTAACGCACAATCTCCCACAGGAAAAAAAATTACAGTGTAAACTAAAGCACTACCAGATCGAACCTTATGACCAATATGGAAGATACACAAACATGTATTCCATTATGCGTTCGAATCCTTTAAAGAATCACATGCATCGGCTCCCGCACAACAGTTCTTCTCCAGGAGGTGGATGCACTCCATGGCTGGTATTCTAATTATCGGTGGTCTTATTACGTGCGCACTCCACCGCTTATTACACCAATCGGATCACGCACCACCGACTATATAAGGAATGCATCTTTAGTGCTTATTGTCTTCGTTCAATTGTTGTATTCTACTGTGTGGTTGTTATTCGTCAGTAAACGTCCTGCTCATCAACTTCGCTTCGCCTCAAAACTCGATCAACACAACAGTGGCGATTAGGGGAGCACAACAATTTCCCTAGTATATCGGGAAATAGGTTGATGAAAATTGGCTCTGTGAAAAATTTTGATCGTTCGTCAATTCAATCGAACAAAGTTTACAGACAAATTCTAAGGGAAAGAACGGATGCTGAAATCAGAAAAGAAAAAGCAATTTTTGAAGGTGAAATCTAAAATTGCTGCAACGGAACAATCCACAGTTCATAGAATTCAAAAAAAAAACCAAACGAACCAACCTTTTTGCTTAAATAAACGAACATCGCTTAGTTCAGCACAACTTGCTGCTTTACACATGTAAGCAAGCCTGTTTCGATCAAAATGCAATTGACGCCCAGCTGTTGCCATAGGTAACCAAATGCAGAGAGAATGCTGCATCTTTATAGCACATGAAAGGAGAGCTCTTATCTAACTGGACACAACAACAGTTTCCTGCAATCATCCATTTCACTACACAGTTCATACATAATGTCAGTTACTCCTATCCTTTTCCCTTTTGCAATGCCACCAACTCAGGGGAAGGGAAGAGGGGGGGAGGGGAGGGGGGAGGGGGATACAGTGCGCAGCATGCAACATACAGTCGAATTCAGAACGTCATCACAACGAAAAAATGTGCACAATCCGTTCCTTCATGGTCGTACCTATTTCACAAATTCCCACTGTCATGTTTGTTGAAAATACATCGTAACTGATCCCTTCGTCTCGTATAATATGTTGTCCAGACACGAAAATAGCACCCAAATGGCGTAAACACACAAGCCACCTGGAGAGATGGTGAAGAAAAGAGAAGGATAGGAAGAACGAGGAGGAAAACGCCAACTTACATACCCGGACCATCCAGAAATCCATCGATTTTTGTTTAACCCGGACCATCCAGAAATTCATCGATTTTTGCTTAAACAGGTAAAATTTAAGAGCCTATAACAATGGGAGAGGCTATTTGAACGTGCGACTCGTCTACGTCGAAATCTTTGCAAAAAAAAATGAACACAAAAAGCGAGTTATGACAACAATAATAGTGATGATAAGAAGGCTAGAATGGAAATATAAGTTGCAGCATCCATGCGGACCTGATCCTCGGTTACTCTTTTAAGTTTTCAAAATCGAAATACTTCAGTGGAGTTTGATCGTCGCAAAATTACATTACAATAACTCAACTACAAAGTAAAAACCACAAATACGCGATCATATTTTTGCAAATAAATGTACACTGTTGTTACCGTTTTCAAAGGTATCGAACGCTGTACTTGTGCTCCTGAAGAGAGCACCGATATTGTGAGGGAAGCCAGATTGTTCATGGACAGGAATAGGCAATGGAGCAAAAAATCCTTATAGATGCTTGTCGGACCTTATGGCCTGGACTATCAGTCTCGATTAAAGATTTTCGATCCTAAACCTTCACATTATCGCATTTTACGTTGTAAAATCGTGAAAGAATTTTCTGATATTCCTCATTAAGAGTATATTCTGGGTCGCTGAGCAACGCGTTCACCGAATGCTAAGTGTAATTGCAAGAATTGCGAGAAACGAAAGTGCAATTGCAAGAATTTCAAGAATTGTAACGAAAGTGTAATTGCAAGAATTACGAGAATTGTAGCAAAAGTGTAATTGCTAGAATTGCAAGTGCAAGAATTGTAACGAAAGTGTGATTGCAAGAATTGCAAGAATTGTAACGAAAGTGTAATTGCAAGAATTGCAAGAATTGTAACGAAAGTGTGATTGCAAGAATTGCAAGAATTGTAACGAAAGTGTGATTGCAAGAATTGCAAGAATTGTAACGAAAGTGTGATTGCAAGAATTGCAAGAATTGTAACGAAAGTTTAATTGCAAGAATTGCAAGAATTGTAACGAAGGTGTGATTGCAAGAATTGCAAGAATTGTAACGAAAGTGTGATTACAAGAATTGCAAGAATTGTAACGAAAGTGTAATTGAAAGAATTGCAAGAATTGTAACGAAAGTGTGATTGCAAGAATTGCAAGAATTGTAACGAAAGTGTGATTGCAAGAATTGCAAGAATTGTAACGAAAGTGTGATTGCAAGAATTGCAAGAATTGTAACGAAAGTGTGATTGCAAGAATTGCAAGAATTGTAACGAAAGTGTGATTGCAAGAATTGCAAGAATTGTAACGAAAGTTTAATTGCAAGAATTGCAAGAATTGTAACGAAGGTGTGATTGCAAGAATTGCCACCAAATCTAGCCCATTTTCATTTCAAATTCGATGAGTTCACATTTCATAAACGAAAGAAGTGTTGCTGTCTGTCTAATGGCTGTAACAGTGTTTCATTGCTGAGTGCTAATGGGACGCGCCTAAGCTCCATTGAAATAAAGAAAAATCGTTGCATTCATCATTTGTCAGAGATATTACCATCTATTCTTCTAATCGAATTGAGGCTTAATTAACCTATACAGATACTCCACTGCACAGCTTTTTTAAATTGCTATTTTACGATAGTGATGAATGCAAAAAAAAACTGAAATTTTAATGAATAAATCTAAAAAAAATGAAGACTAAAAAAACTAAAATTTTGCTGTTAAAAATTTCTGGGATTTCATTTTTTCAAGATCTTGTCCTTTTCGGATTTAGTCTTTTTTCAACCCTATTGAAGCTCGCAATTTTTGACGCTGATTAACGCTATAAACAAAGACATTTTGATTGGTTAAAAAAGAAAAGTCGAACGTCATTGCATTATGTGCTAACTTCTCCGATATGCAATTTTCTATTTGGGCGTTCGATTTACGCAACAACACAATCCATACATAACATTATGTTTGAAAATAAAATTGAAAATTTTGTTAGAAAATTAGCTCTATTATATTTTTTTTTCTTTAAAATATGCTAACGTCACCTTTATAGCAACATCGTTGTTATGTGCTCCTATCCGAAAAGGTCGCTCTTTCCTGAGCTAGTCATTATAAACGGCGAAAATTTGTTACAATAAAAAATTTTATTTGAATGTGTTGTTTTATAATTGCACCTGACAAAGTTTGTTGGCTGAATGATGCAATAAGCTTAACTGAATGTTGCAACTTCAATTTTTCGCTGGGTATGCATGGTATCATTGAAAATGCATGAGCGCATAAGGGACGACATCGTTTGAATGCTTTTTTGAATTAAAAAATCTTGCTATCTGATTTTGTTTCCCTTTAGATTTCTCAATAAATGATATTAAAAGCATCTAAATACTGATATTTTTACTGCCTCTTCGACAACTAGGATAGCAAGGGAAGGGGCTGAGTTAGTGGGGTTACAGTACTCCACGTGGGGCTATCGACGTTCACGACTCTGCGCCGCTCGCTAATCTGCCACAGTTACTCGTGTGTTTACGCAAACACCATTATCTGACTTCTTCAGCCTCGAATCGGTCGTGCATTCGCCTATGTGAAAGTTGCACTTGTTTGAATACGTATCGCACCTGCTTTCACAAACTGAGCACCATTTTTAGGCTTTCCCAAAGATGAGCAAGCATGTGTGTGTTTTGCCTTTTGTAACCGTCCTCTATCTGTTCACTTGGAGAATGTATATTTGTGCAAAAACTTGGAATCATAAGGTCGTCTCCTAGCAAGTTTTATCGTTTAGTAGAGAAACTTTTCAACGTGATGTACGGAGTAGAAGGTCTTTTACGAGTAAACATTTCTATGTATAGGCTATTCCGGATATTGGCCTGACCTTAGACTGGTCACCCATTTGGAAATAGATGACGTTCACGTACAAGATGTGATGTTATCATGAGATCGTAACTTCTACGGAATAATCAGAAACCATATAGATACAGATCACTCACAGAATGTAAATTGCTCCATTCTATTGTCCCCAGTGATAAGCCCGTTATTATAGAGATGAAAAACGATTAATAACTAAAGGTGTGATAAGCATCAGGACAACTCGTAGAACGAGTTGAAAGTGTGCTTTGGATGATCCATGAGGGGATGATCGAAGTGACTGCTTGAAGCCTTTTAATTAAAAAGTGATTTTTAGGATCAACTAGGCAAGAAGTTCGCTCACGTTAGCGCATTAAGCCGCTTAAGCGTGCTGCTGCATAGATACGAGCATTGCTCGCCGATTATGATGCGTTCGAGAAGTAACACCCTTCACCCCATTCCCTTCGTCATATCACGTCTATATTTTCGCTTTAATTCAACATATTGCCTTCCACTTACGTTATTACAGTCTTCTAACACTAGTTATTAGCAACCTGAAAGCACTCAGCATCGCATTTATTTCACTTACGTTTCGTATCTTATGAGTAGTTGTCCATCGCAGATGCCAATAAAATATCCTCTGCACTAGTGAGAATGTTTGCTTCCTATTGGTACGAAAGGATTCATGTGATTGAGCATAACCGTATTCATGTTACATGAGCATAAAACTACACATTTCTATGGCATACCTCGAGCAGCAGCCACTAATTTTCCGTAATTTTTAACTTCTATCTTTATAATCATAAATTTTTGCGCATATGGATGATCGTGTATTTTTTTTTTTCGCAATACTGGTTGATTGTGCATTGCTTATAATAGTTGTCACTTATTATATATTGTTTTTTATTCCTGACAAAAATTATATGTCATAATGCCGTACAACTGTGAACGAATGTTAGGATATAGTCTTTGCTGTGCTCTTGTAAAAGTGCCCTTTTATGCTCGCTCACATTAGGTTTCTATAACGTAAATAACAAGCAGATAAGAGGCTATCGTGATTAGCGTTATCGGATCTCTAGCTGACTCTTTATCCGCTGCTGCCGATTTCATTGTGCCTTTCATACCTTAAAATCCTTTCAATGTTCGTTATTAACCTTTTTATTATCTTAAAACGAGTAATAATAATAGTAATAATAATAATAATAACAATAACAATAATAATAATAGTAATAATAATAATAATAATAGTAATAATAATAATAATAATAACAATAATAATAATAATAATAATAATAATAATAATAATAATAACAGCAATAATAGTCAATCAAACTAAACAATAAATGTTTGATGGACGCAAGACGATAAACCGTTGGAAAACGCACTCGCCTTTAACTTTTTAACCTGTTGAAATTCATTGTATGGCCAAACTGTGTTAATTTCGGGACTAACGATATGAGTGAGTGATTCATAAGATGACGCACACACAGCTCGATCGGTAGAAAATTCACTGTTATTGCGGTGTAGCGAAAAAGTTATAAAGAATCGTTTAAGCCCGATTGAAGTTCTTTGTTGCTAAAGCACCTTATGTTCTGAGGTGTTTTTTTTTTCTTTTTGAAATACTCTACAATTTGTAGATCCTTGTAAGAACGTATTCGGTTAGCGACTGGTTCTGAACCGTACCGCAATACTTTGAAGGTCAACAATCTATGGTCTCTAGCCCGTCACAAGCTGAAGGTCATTTCGTTGGCCGAAACTCTTAACAGGGAAGTGTTAGGAAGAAGTAGCATTTCGAAGAGGTGCTCTCTTCTTTTTAAGTAATGTTATTACGAAAAGGTATAACAAGTATTGTTCTGACACTACGGTACAAAGAAGGTACAAAAAAGGTACAAAAAATTGGCACCGACACGAAAAAGGTACAAAAAGATATATTGTATAGCGGCATGCATAACTGGCGCATTTATGTTGCGTATTGATAGAGAATATCAAAATTTTCAAAAGTTGTTTTAACTTAGAGAATATACGGATGTCGAACAGCAAATCTGCTTCTTTGCCACATTCGCCAACTGCTTTCCCGGGTGGATTCAACGCTCATAGGCTCTCGACCACTGAAGAAGAAATATCAAATGCATCAAAATCGGTAATCGAATCGAACTGAATCGAATCGAATTGAACACGACCGGTTCAATTAGTTTCATTAGAAGAGTCACATCAGTACTTCCTATATATCTAAAACAAAATTCAACGTATACGCATCCTGCCTATAACAATTGCAAAACTATTCACCATAGACTGGGGCGCTCATCAGTTGCATTTTAAGAAAGCGAAGGGCATAGCAAATTGAAAACGTCAGCCATGCATGAATGCCTTAAGCTTTTTTCGCGAACGTTATTTTTCGTTGCATTTCCACGTCCCTTACGTACCCCTACAACGTTTCGAATTCCGAACTGACTGCTGTTTGGATCTCTTCTCTTCCCAAGTAGTAAGGTAACTTACAACGTACCTAAGTATCATCTCTCCTCTATGCATATATTAGACTGCCAATATATTGGCAATTGCTCGTATACACGGACATAGTCGCCTACAGCAACACTTCCATAAGTGCTCGATTCATTTCGAGGTTCCGTCTTTAATGGCTCTGCAATGTTATCAACTGCGATGACAAATATGATAGCGCAATATTACTTTCATGCAAAATATCAGTTTGTTTATAACAGAAATTCTCAACAAAAATTTATAACAAATACTCGTATTTTTCAATTAGCGTTATTAACATACGTTTAACATATAAGACGTACATGTTTTATGTGCGCAAAACAGTGACTACCTAAAAGGTATGCATATTGATGGGGAACAAAAATGGGGAAAGTGAAATTATTTGGAAGTAACTATACCTAATTCTTCTGTTATGTTTTCAAAAGCGTTCTTACGTTAACAAAAGTGATATTCAGTCTGGACAATCGGGCACATCAACGGCCACCGTGATTCATGCAGGACAATCAACAAACGATACAGCCGGATCAGCAACCCCTCAAGCTCAGTCGACCGCCACCGCTCCACCGAAACCACCAGTATCGTTCCACGCAAGCGGATTTAAAGGCGCCCATGCGAGCTTTCGTCTTCGAATGTTGCAGGAGCAGCATGGCTTTGAACCGGTCAGTTTCACCCACAACAATCCATCAATCATTCAGGAGGCGTTCGATTTCGATAATGCGGCGCATGTTACCGTTCGATACGTACGTACGCTCAGCGTACGCCGTCTCTTCACGGATCGTACGCTGTTTCCTAAGGCCGTCGGTTTCACCACACTCGAATGGCAGCATACGTCGCATCATCGCAGTCAAAACTCCCTTTACGAATACCTCCTAGTAACACCGCACTGACTACGCCTATCACGATCTAAGCAACTGCGTGTCGAAGCGAGAAACTATTACTCGTTTTTTGCATTTAAGTAGAACCCTTTTTTCAAATGTGAAGAATTCCAAGAGCTGGTATTTTTTGCGTTCAAACTGATATCCTTGACAGAAGGTACGGTGCCAAAAATCTGATATACTAACTCTCCGTTTTCCTGAAAACCAGATCATTTACTCATTAAGCTTTCGCAATCACAGTTCCACACCTGATACTAGTGAAGCTCGTTTACGCTTGTTTATGTGCTATCTGAACTTCCATGACGTTCCACCTCAATCTCATGCTCGTCTATGCTTGTGAGAGATCCTGGCTGACATGCATAGCTTCGCTGCAAGTTCATATTTGAAATTTTCGCTGAGAGCAAATTACAATGCTACCTCAACACCATTCATACGAATTTGTGCCAGCGCATGCAAAATCGTTGTCCAACTCTAGCAGCCTTATTCCAGTTGTTCGCCAATTAGCAGCACTGCATAACTACCGTACTTGCATTCGATTGTGTATCTTTCGTGCTGTGTTTGATATACGCATAACATTAAGGTGATGTTAGACGCATCTTGTGATGATTTAGTGGATTTTTGCTCTACTGCAAAGAAGCGCTCTTCCCGTGATAGTTGTTCGGAATTCGAACTGGACTTGATAGTTTTGAAGCAGTGGTCATTGATGCGATACATATGCCATCTTTATGCGTATGAGATAAGGACCGATTTAAAGTACCACTAATTGGGCTTTTGTATGGTACTTTTAATTGATACCATATCGATCAGCCATTCGAGTAGATCCTTTCGTGATGTTTGAACGTTCTTTGATTGGCTGCTATTCCGCTCATCTCAAAAGTAAACGTTATTCGAAGAGCTCGCAAATGGATTAGCAGCGGGTTGTTAACATTGTAAAATATTCTCTTTGGCTGCTATGTTATGGCCAACTGAGGTCGTTAAATGAGGTGGCTGAGGTCATTAATAGCTCTGTTTACTCCGCTCATTGTATTTATAGCAGATGCTATCATCGTAGAATCATCTCATACTGGTGCATTTGAGCCTTTCATTCAGTGGGTATTTAATCAAACTGAATGAACATTTACTGAAAGTGAACGTTTCTATCGACGCTTTCTTCGAGCTACCATCTAACGAGCGTATCAATAGCACAATTTAACAGTATTGGCCAATTAGAAACGGTCGAGGGCGAAGGACTAGGAGAGCAATTAGCGAGACTTCTTGAAGTAACAATGGATATTCATTGTGACTAGCGTGACATCGTCGCAACGTTTAAAACTTCCTTGTGTATAAAAACAATTATGCAACCCATGTTCATCAAATATTCTTTAGGCTTCCATCTCATTTTTCTATATGTTTTCTTTTTCATTTTTCATTGTCGACGTCAGCTAAACAATAATGATACAGGATATGAAGTAAGTGTTAAATCGATTAATAGCGGTGTAATGATGTGGAGAATGCGAACGAATAAAAACTTACGCTCGAAACCGTTGAGTTGCGGTGTGGAATCAACAACCGATAAGTTGCCCCCTAGCCCCCCCCCCCTCATCCCCCCCTCCCCTCCACATCTCCATTTGACGCTTATACGTTTAATACTTTTAATACGCTTATACATTTTATACATTTAATCACTTTCCGCTTTGTTGACTCATCTACTGCTAGCTGATATTGGCGCTAAGTTCCCCCAAACAACTTAAGGCAGGTAATTCATATCGCTCGATTGGTTTCGAACCACAACTCAACCGTTTCACTCAGTTATTTCATCGAAAAGGAACTCGATGATGGGATGATGAATGAAACAGCCTAATTGCTTCCATCATTTGCATATCGCACTTTTTCGTTGCATGAAAAATCTTTGTGAAAAATTCCTTTTTGTTGAAGTGATCTTGATTTTCTTGTCGCCTTCCTGGAAAAGCATGTTCTGCGATCACGGTGATTCTGCAATATTTGATCAATAGAAGAATTTTAAGCGCAAATTTTATTCGTTACTTCTCGATAACTTTCATAATTCGGATGTTGTCGAAAAAACTTTGCGATTGCCGAAAAAAAAGAAAGCTTACTACGTGGTTTATGAAATTAAAGGCACAAAAGAAAATTTGCACGCTTTTTCTCTTCGTCTTCATATATTGCAATGCTCATGCACGTTTTGGAATAATCCTGTAATGCCGCCGTTGTAAAAATTTGTGAATTTGATCTGTGTCCTCATTAGCATATTATTCTCGAGAAGCAGTGCTAATATTCTTCGAAAATTCAGTGCACTAAAATTCACATTATCGAACAAAATCATTGATTGCTAACTGAATGAGCTGATCTTTCTAAAAATTTATAATATGCGATCATCGTAAGGTTGCTATTCGACTTTTGCAATTTTTCTTGCAGAAACACATATGTAATGATCGGAATGGCACATAAACTCATCGGATTCCTTGAAATCCGTCGTCGTCATGGTGATCGGTAGTGAGTACTTATCCGAACTTTTTATGTCTTCGCCACATCCCGTCTTCTTGATTAGCGTTCATCTCATCCATCAAAGTGATGCACACTATCGCCACCATATTTCCACTTCGTTCATCAATCCCATTTGCTAGATATTTTTCAAAATTCCAATTTGTTCACAACACTTCTAAACATCATTATCCTCTTTTTTTTTTTCTTTGCGAGATGGCAATAAATTAATCATTCATTTGCGGAAAACCGGTGGGATTAAAGTGTCAGCAAGAATCTTACTGGATAGGTGCATATGCCCAAAAAGCGCAAAGAAGCAAGAATAATCCTCGATTATCGACGTTGTTTTCAACGAAACAACGTATATACAAACGGCTTTTGATGAAATTCTAAACCATTTTTCGATGGCTTTTATAGCAAAACTTTCCCTTAAATCAACGTTTTCTTTGCGATCAACTTTCTTATCTGTCATTTACGCTAACATAACTTGTTAACGGTTAGGTCGTAAAACTGAAGCATATAAGCTAATTTTTTACTAGAATTTTTACATATAAGCTAACTTTTTAATAGAATCTACTGGTTTTGTTGGCATAAACAAATTGTGCATATAATGGTTCACCTTGCTTATAAACCAAAGGAAAGCAGTGCGAAACGTGGCGGAAAATTACGCCGTATAGGAGATGCAAGGACATCGTAGTAAAGAATACACAGTGCAAGTTATAACTGTCCGCAAATGTTCGAGTAATTGCAAGAAAATGTATCGGATGGAATGCGTCGAACTTTCTGAGATATCGTAATTTTTTCATCCGATGTGATTCAATTTTTCATTCATTCATTGATTCTGTAAATGCGTCGAAGTTACCTAACAACTCTTGTATAGCATTAAGCTGTAAGTCAGCTTGTAGTACAGTAAAAAATTTATAAAAACCCTCTAAATAAATGACAGCAGTTTTGTTTAGAGAATGCGATAGTTTTTAAATTTTCACATAATTGTCTATTGCAATGTTATTTGCAAAGTTTACTTTTCAAACTTTACTTTTCAATGAGATGTTTGCGTTTTTGTCGACAACAATATATGTTCATCATCATTCGAAAAGTGGCTTCTGTTTTTCGATCATCTTACTGTTTAGAATTGCCAGACATCCTTTTTTGAGACTTCCGTATTTCATTTTTTTTTTTGTAAGCCGATTATCAGCATTTAGCGTTTTCCATAGAGAGAAAACAGCGTAAAAAGACGCTTAAAAGATTGGTCTGGTTTAGCAAATGGTGCTTATTAGAGATGCAATTAAAAAAATAATATCATTTCCAAAAAATGATAGCAAAATTGCTTGAAGAATAGTTTTCTGCAATTAAACAAAAGAGATGAGACGTTGATTGTAGTTCTCAAGGGGGTATTTAGAAAAGTTGAACGCTCAAATGAGACTCAAATTGCTGAACATTGGTCTCGTATTATTTTTATAGGTCTTAATTGCTATGCATTAGCAAAATGCACATTATAATTTCGAGTAAATTGTGCACTAAACGTTTTAAACATTCATTGCAAAAACAAACAGAAATTTTCAATCATGTTATTGCGATAGTGCGCATATGACATTCCACTGAATAGAGTAACCTTTTACTGCCTAAAGAACAGCTTTGTTAATTAGTATTTAGTTAGCGGAAATGTCTGAAGCGCAAATGTCGCAGCGGCAAATGTTTAGGAGAATCGATAAAGTTTGCTTGCTTATCGTACTTTACGAGCTCATTGATCGCTACTGGGCGATCTCGTATATCAGATCGCTTACGGTACGAATATAACGCGGATTCGGCTCAAAAGCTCCGAATCGGATGAAATCATTAACAGCCATTAAAAACGTCTCCATAATCGACCAAATATCTTCAGAAAAATCTGGTGGACACCATTGTCAATTAGCCGTTTAGAGAGCAACCAAGTGTTTATCATTGCGTCGTTGTTTGTATTTTGCGTTGCAATTGCGAGTTTACTGTAAAAAGTCGATTGTATTGCCCATTCACTATCAAACGCCCTATCGTAAAAGTTATTAAAATCCGAAACGAGGGCGTTGTAATCGGCTGTTTACGGTATTCACCTTCTTTTATAGCAATATTTTGTTCATGTTTCATGTATAGAAACTGGCGAGTGAATCTGCTAGCTCTACGGCTTCGCCGGGGGCAAGCCACCCGATCATCAGCGCTGTTACTCGCAGCATCAGTACCGAACTGCATACGTGTGTTTTTGAGATGCTTCTTTTTTTGCTCACTGAATAATTTTGTCTCTTACTCTTCCACTATCGGGTACTATGATGTAAATTATAGTAGCATAACATCCAAGAACGAGGTGAAAATTCTATTGCAAACTTTATTTAAACTTTCTTAGTTTTTTGGTTGTAGCCGTCGAGAGAGTGACCGACCTATTTCAAAGCTTCCAATGGTCACTGCCTAGACGCACAGCATCAGTGGAACGGAAAGAAAACGAATGAGATGGATGAATGTGTATTTGTTAAAAATAATCGTTGAGATTTTTGAACGTTAAAGTTTAATGAGGGGCACATAAGAGAGCTTTTAACTTTGTACGAGGTGCTCTTCATTTCTTCCTCTAAATTAACTGTACATTTCTGTGACTAAACAAATTGCTTTTCCTAATTAGCAATACGCTCCTTTGGTACGGACAACTGAAACACTTTACTTCTCTATTCATTATTTATTAACCAAATCGCTTAACTGGAAGTTCGAAGTAAGAGAATACATACAAATCATAGAGATGTTACAAGCGTTTCATTGACTGCACTAATGTTATACCAAATTGAAGTTATAAAAAGCGGTTTTAAAGAACCGATGTTGTTATAACGTTGGAATGTTTGTGGTACACTCAGTTTGTGTTCATATCGATTTGTGTTCATATAGGCCATTATATTTTCTATGCAGCTCAAATTAAGTAACGGTAGAGCTTCATTATGCTAAAATACAGTTTCATTTCTTGTACATTTTCCGCCGAAATGGTCATCAATTTTGTATTGACGTAAAGACTGAAAAACAGACAATTTGGGTGAAGAGTGCAAACACATTCATGACCAATTAGAAAATAATGGTTTACTATCAATAAGTCGACGTTGACATAACAGTTGCAGTTTGCGAAGGAAAGCGTTCGCGAGGATGCACTCTAGTGCGCCACATAGTCCACGCTCATCAACTGGCACAATCGAATCATCACATAAACATAAACACTTTTTCGGCAGGTCGATTTACTTTCATGTCATAACGATTGCGCAACGAACACTGCATATATACAAGTAGCAAAATGAG
>JPKZ01000319.1:292192-306801 GCA_000803305.1 Toxocara canis | reverse complement strand
CGAGGTTGCCACGGGAAGAGGAAGTTCTTTATTTGCAAGACACCCTTCAGGGAATGGGCCTATGAAGAGGACCTCATCTTCGTCGAGGAAGAGACCCTGACGAAAAAGACTATGGGAAAGGCTAAGTCTGAGAATTGCTTTCCCGCCAGCATTCCCCATGGAACATTTTTTTCGAGCTGTCGTGTTCTCCGGCTGGCAGATACATGGGAAGCATTGGAGTCTTATTTCTGATTTTCTCTCCTGATTCTCACTGCCGCCGTTGTGAATTGTTCGCATACAACTAAGCATGGCATTGTAAATTTATCATTTTGAGCTGCGTTTATAACGCAGCCCTCTGCTACCGGAGCGCGCACATTACTGAGCCATATTGTAGGAACTAACAACGCATAGATTAGTTATAATGGACACTTCAAGAGAAAGTGGCTCCCAAAAACGACGGCATAAATGCAGCTATTGAATATGCTCCCAGAGTGACGCACATCGCCGCCGATCGTGTAGACCGCACAAGTCCTGTAAAAGGCATCAAATGAAGCACGACCATTCTCAGTGTGGAGATGGCGAGACGGGGTGAATAAGACCGCGAAATTACTCGCCTTCGATCTACCCTCAATGGGTGCGACAACAAAGTCTATATCTGCTAGCATTTTCGCCTACACTTGTTGATGCTTGTGGGCACTATCGGTTGCTATCTAAGATATCAAACGAAACCGAATTCGTTCGGTCGATTCTGACAAACAGCCGAGCTAAACGTCCAAAAGTCGAGCTAAAATCGTGCGGAAATAGGCTAACATTTCATAAAGCTCGCAAAAGACCGGCTGAAAGCCTATTTAAAGCAATCCTGCACAAACTCCGATCAGTTCCACTCGTTCGATTCGTAAGGTCACTCTTTTACAGACGATAATCGACAGTGAAGAATCTATGTTACTGTTTCTTTTATCAACTTCTTCACCTCAGTAGTGAATGACAGCGAGTTGTCTCTTCCTATTTCATGAGCCACCGTTGTAAGGTTCTGAAAGTCAATTGCAGCAATTCATTTGTTTGGCCACGCAAGCTGTTACTCGAAGTTGCGGGACGATCTGAGCCGATTACTATTCAAACAAGCTACTCGCAAGTTATCCCATCCTCTAAATAGCGAGATTTTGATATTGTACAATCACTGATAGTGGCTTAGCGGTTTCGACCGATCCTGAGCGTGGAGTCACTGTGCTAGCGATCATCAATTGAATCGACAAGAAACCACTTTGGGGTGATATTAAATCAAAAGCCATTCTGTCAACGTGTGCAGTTTAATTCAAAGTGTTGAAATTCTGAAAAGGAAACAAAAAGATTGGGGCCAGCAGACGCCGTCGTCGGTTTTTGTGAATGAACTCATCATAAAATACTAGCTAATTTTGTGTGATATCGCAAAATCAGCTTTGAATTAGCTGAGGCAATAGCCGAAGCAATTAGCTGAGGCAATAGCTGAGGCATTATTGGCGCTAATTAAGCGGAACAAGTTTTCATTCAACATTGTTACAGGTAATTCAACAAGTTGTTTACAGTTTTGCTTACCTATAAGGTTTTCTATATGTAAAAGCTGTAGAAACGCTTAGCTGTACATTTTAAAACAGTGACAATTTTGCGTGTGAAGCGCATGAACGGAATAGGAAGTCAGCCACTCATACGAAAATCGCATAATGCTAAGGCATTTAAGTGCTCATTTTTATTAGACGTTTATGGAACAAAGGTGAAGCTTAATGAAGATGTTCTATTTTTTGACTATTCTGCGTTCCATTGTATTGTATGCCTCATATAAGCTACGGATTGAACGAGCACTGTACGTCGAGTATTTGCAAAAATTCATCGTATGGCAGTTGATGATTCTCAAGCAAATTAAAAAGTCTCAGTGATTTTTCTGTCTGTTTAAAAATCTTTAATTACAACAAGCTTAGCGTACATCTATTTAATAAAAGTAATTCTGATAAGCGTTCCCGTCGATATTCGCGACCACTGTTGTGATAAGTGAGAGGGACAAAACTAATGGAAAGTGGAAAGTGTATATTCGGGAGTGAAATAAAAATCTGTGGCCACTATTTCGAGAAATTCGCACTCACTAAATTTCATAGCGTTCTTTTTTTAAATAAACAAAAGCGATTTTTGTAAACTTTGGCGCACAATGAGTAACTAGCTCGTAAATAAACAGCGAGTTCCAAATTTGACAGCGTGTCGTCAAAGAATGAATTGTTTTTCAAATTTTTTAATAGATAATAAATAGGTTCAATCATTGCACATGTCATTCATCTCAGCTCCAAAAAACAGTCACCTAGGCGACAATGAGCTGGTTGTGTGCAGGTGTTAAGCAATTGGGTTTTGGGAAAAGTTATTTGTTAGATAAACTGAGTTGGTACATGAGCAGGTGTGCTGTATAGCGAGTAATTCACTGTTCCAGTACACAATGCACAAAAACGATAAATAATTCGTTTGTTTTTCGACTTTACGAAGCAATTTGTGCGTTAAAAAAAACGTATGATGGCAACTTTTTAATTGAGGCTGCTAGTTACTATTACCGCTCGATCCTCTCAAGATGTTGCAGCCGTAACAGATTTGCAAAATGAGATGTTTTAAAGTTGTGTATTTCTGGAATGCTCTATACATTTCCATCCTAATTAGTTTGTCAATTTGGCAGCAATATAATATGTGATCTTAGTTTTGTAGCCAGCAAACGTCTTCGGGCTTCTTGTATGGGTTCACTTAGATTGAACTATGGCATTCCCTTCTAGCTTTCTGGTCCAAAGCTGACACAGCAGATGAAATTCTAAGGCGCAGCTGATCGCCCACGTAGCGTCATTTTTGGGTACTTTCCAGTCACATCTTCGTAGTGCACTTGATATTATTACCACTACCTAGGAAGGTTTGTTATGATCTGTACAGATACTTCGTTGATCAACAATACACGACCCTCCTCGATCAGAGAGGGCAACAAAAGCGTATGTTGCTGCTCTGGTTTTCACTCGGCACCAGTGCTTCACTCTTTCCATATCTTTTTTTGATGATTTGCGTTGTTTTTGATGCTAATAGATTGTTGAATTGCTAGTATTGATAAGGACGTTGATAAGAAATAACTGCATGATATCTATTGCCGTTGTGTTCAAAACACGCCTTTAAAATTGGGTGATTTCAGCCTCATAATAAACACTGGACGAGGTAGTGAAGAAGGTAAAGCGAGGTATCGGTGCGTTATCAGAGTTTCCTTTGATCGTTAGAGGCTTAAAAAGTTTCTCATGCATTGTCTTCATTGCTGTCTTGAGTTCTAAACAGTGTCAGGGCTAAATATTATTTGACATGGCCACTGATAGGCGTCATGAAGCAATGGTGAACGAGATAGCAAACCGATCGTCCCAAGTATGGCTTTCCGAATAAATAAACAGCACTTTTCGGCAAATTGTTTTTTGATTATCAGCGCTAGTATCAGCGGCATCGCCTCAACAGCACCGAAGCATGCGGTGGCGTACAGCAGCTAGAATTAGTAGGAAGCGGTTATATGATTCAGGGGCAGTTTGTCATCAATACTGTCAACCGCAGCTCTTCAATAGTATGGTTTCAAATTTGAAATGAATGCTTATGAAGTCGTTTCGCCCCTTCGCATGTGAGCTCATCAACAGTTCCTGATTCCGATCATGGAGCAGCTAGCTGCTGTGAGTTGATTCAACGATTTTCTCCATCACGTTCAACGCAAACATATTTAATCTTACATGCTTCGGTAGACGAAGAACGTAAGACTGAGGATGCGTTAATACATTTGATGTCTAACTTCGGCTTACAGGTGTCCTAACGTAAAAGGCCCAAATGGCTTTTTACGTTAGAGCACCTGTAGCTTGCTGTTATATCCTTCGAGAGTCATCACCTCTATTCTCGTGTCCAACGCAGGTCAAGTTGACACGGGTTTTATTTAAGTTATGCGTCAATTTTTGGATGGAATTATTTTCTTGGACGACATCAACAGTAGCGCCTTTAATAATCTCAGAACAGTTCAGACGTGCTATCCAGGTGTATTTCAATATCACCTACAATTTACGCGCTATTACAGTTTGGGTGTACAAGGTACATATGATCAGAATCTGGGTTTGGACTCGGTCTATGTGTAGCCAAGAAATACGCGTAGACACAGTCAACATGTTGCTAATGTATATGTGTGGATGCAGTCTATTATACTTTTTGCTGAACTCTAGATGTAAATTCGATCTGCGTGTACCCACGGCCCAATTACGGATACAATCTACGTGCGATAGTAGTCAAGGTACGACCACATCACATGAAATCTGTATACTTATGAAATGGCGACAACTAGGTGAGTAAGGTGCTTGTTGCGCAGTGTTCATCGCTGTCAACTGCTAATCCTAAGCAGCACCTGCCTTACGTGCAGTTGTGATTAGGCTCAATAAAGAAATTCATGTTCTCTGCAAGTAATCAATTGCTTCTCAGCCAACAACACAAAACTTCTCAATTGTTCATTTAAAAAGTTGCAATCGCCGATATTCTTTTCTTACGCTTTCTTCATTTGCCTTCAACATTACACTTTAATCGTTTAATTTTTCTTATGAGTCTTATTGTTAAACATGACCCACGAGTCACATTACTATCGTTGAGTTTCTTAGTAAGGCGAACGAGAATGAAATAGTCGGATACTTCACCGCCTTCATGAAGGTTTTGGTTGAATGCTGTAATGCTTCACTAAAAGTATATTTGCACCTATCGTGTCGTGTGTCTCATACCGTTTGGTTGACGATACGAGGCACAATCAGTCCGACATCTATAAAGATCAAAACCTTTTGTGGGGTTCGCACGACTTGTCTAGGTCATTCGATATCGGGTGAACGGTTCCAGATAGGTCCGTTTTCCAGGAGTTCAGAGGTCCCAAAATGAACACACTGGATCACGCCGAGATTCATGAGCGTCGCTCGCCTATGTCGATGTGAATTGCACTAGTTTTGTTGGAGTTGGAACTCAAAGATCAGCGATAATAGTTTAGTCTTCTTTAAGTTGTGATATTATATGTTTTCGCCGTACATCCCTCTCGACATATCTGAATGTCGTTCAACAATGTTTGCCCCAACTGAGTTCATTTTTGGCAGCAACCCGAGTTCGCTTTCACACGTTCTCAATTATGAAGCTAATATGTGAGCGCGTTTTTACTCCCATCATTTTTCATTTATATGTCGCGCAGTATTATCATTCGCGCTCATTCAGCGATGTTTCATTGGATGGGTGCATATAAAATGATGCTTGCACATAAAGCAGCTGTTTAACGCTATTGACAACCACCCATATAGCCCGAGGTATCCCGGTTTCTGCCACATTGGCAGCAATTTTCAAAAACTTTCGTTAACCCTCAACTTATAAGATGCTATATGAGTGCTGTTCTTTTTGCGATGCGAGCAGAGACGAGAATTGCAATAAACGGACTGACTGGGCGTTTTTTGGTCAAAACGATACTTTCAAAAGGCGTCTTGAAATATACTTATAGTTACCGTCATGTTTACTCGCTTAGTTCAGTCGGAGGAGCACTATCGTTTGCCGTACTGTTTTTAGTTTACATTGACGGCGGTACTCATGTTTCCTACATTTTTTGTCAACGTAAGAAGCAACATATTGGCAAAAAGCTACGTGTTTATCATTTTTTATCTACTACTTTTCATGAATTTAAACAGTTCAGAATGGAACTGGAAACAACATGCTTAGAGGAAATACTTTTGCTATCTCCTGCTTTTATCGTCATTGGTGTAAACGGTTGAACTTTGTTGCTTCGCGTGCCAATTTTTCAATGCTTAACTTCTTTGAAGAACTGTTTTTTGCGCATTGAGATAAATCGCTTTAAAAGACACTTCCGTTGAATACATCAAAACGGTTAAAACAACATCTTGTGGAACGTATGTCGTACTGTTATGATAGTTCGCTAATAGTTGATAAACTGATAGAAATGATCACAATTAATTACTTTTTTTCCTATATTTTAATTCCTGCTAAATATAATTTAAGAGTGCACCTAATAATTGATATGGCTACGGTGCTATAACTTCAAAAAAAAAAAACGCCTGAGAATGACTCTTATAGGATTCTTCTTTCAGTAACAAATCATTCCGCTTGCATGCTTCCTTTGAGTTGTTCTTTTTTGTCTTTGAAAAAAAAAAAGAAAACATTATTGAGAAGAGATTTCCAAAATCAAAAATGCAAATAGAGCATCGAATACTCGAATGAACAGTCTTCGGTCTTACGTCTTCAGAAAGAAGCGATAATCCGTTGCGTTCATGTTCAACTTTCGTCATTCTCCTTTTAAATAGCGAATTATCCTTCTTTGAGCACTGCAACGATACGATCGATTTTCAAACGCTGAATATTGCGTACCCCTTAGTGAAATCGCAAAACGAGCGGCTTGTAAACAAATTCACAGTGACCTTAATGAGGATGTACAAATGGCATTAAAATGTGCAACGTATACTCTCAGAAATACGTGAATAACTTTTTTTGGGGATCTTACACGATTAGTAAAAAAGAAGTTTGTCAGTTGTCAAGGCAACCGACTACATATCTTGGGATCTTTCAACGGACAGCACATCGGGAATCAGAAGTACTCGTTGAAAATCGCATTTCAAGTACAAAAATTTTTCACAACAATGACTTTTGGGTGAAATTGCGGGTGAAATGTCAATTGCAGAGATGCCGAAAATGCGATTCTCACTCGCTGACAGTAATGGTGCATTGTGATGCACATCATTGTTCTCCCTCCCTCTCCCACAGACAATAAATAGTACAAATACTACTGCAACAGAAATTTACTGGCGCGGCGTCTTTATATACTACGCCTCGCACGGTTTAGGCGCAAACGAAGAATTTTACTGTAGTACAATAGCGCACCACCTTTCTTAGGCTAACATTCGCTATAGACACAGTTCGTTAGAGAGAGAGAGAGAGAGAGCGTCTTCGTAATCAACAACTACCAACCAGCACTCATATGTCTAATGCATAACTAAATCGTCAACTTACTGCACTTAATTAATTTATTGCCTCAGTGCAAATCCCACAAAGCGCAGTTGAAGTGCATTTGGATAGCGAAAGCAGGAAACCGGAAATTCTTTCCGACACCGTCAACCGCATACGATACTCACGCTACGTGGCGAAACTAGACCTCGACCTTGACATTCAACTGAGACATCAAGGAGATGGTGCTGAGGTTACAGATCCGAAGCTGAAGTGAAGGACGATGACCATTAATGCGGTCGTGCTTCGAACAAGGCAGATATTCCGAAATAGTTGCTCGCGTCTGTTTGTGTGCGTGCGTGTGTGTACACGTGTGTGTGCGTGTTTGTTCGTACGCGCGTGCGTGCGATGTATGTGTGTGCATGTGTATGCCTGTGCGTACGTGTGTGCGTGTGTGCGTGTGTGCGTGTGTGTGTGCGTTTGTATGTGTATGTGTGCGCGCGTGTGTGCGTGTGGTGTATGTGTATGTGCGTGTTTGTTCGTACGCGCGTGCGTCCAGTGTATGTGTGTGCGTCTGTGCGTGCATGCGTGTGTATGTGCGCGTGTGTGTGTCCTTGTATCTACCTACCCCTGCGCAGTCAAGCTGGAAACAATTAATGCTAAGAGTTATGGAATTTGTAGATGTAAAGCTTTTTTGCCTTCGCGTATGTTATATGAAGACAAAAAGGACATCGACTTTTGATAAGCACTTATCAAACCACTTTCCTTATCACCATTTTCCACTGTCTATCTCTATTTTGCACAGATTCAAATACGACAGAAATTGCTCATTATTCGATTATTTGCGACTTTCTTTATTGCATAGGCTTGACGAGAAAGTTGTGATTTAGTGATGTGGACATACGAATGTTTTTTTTTCTCGTCACTGAGAAACAACTATAGTCTGTTCAGAAAGATGAAGTGCTTGACCGGTTTGCTAATGAATTGTAAATTTCGTGTGCTTCGCACAGCTTATCTTTCGCGATTCTCGAACCTTTTTTTATGTTCGTTCCTCTGATGCCTTCGCAAGAGGAGGCTTCTTTCTTCGCCATATTTTCCAGCATCTATTCTGTTTCGCTTAAGCGTTTCCAAACTCGTTTGATGATTTTTTTTTCTAAAATTACTTGTGATGGAAAAGAAGAGATCAAAAAATTACTCAGGTGAACAAAAGATGAACTATCCCGTAAAAGACCAATAAATCACCAAAGAATTTCAAGAATTCCCACTGCTTCGTAACTACGACCGCCTTTTCGGTGCCTTGTTGCCTTCAGGTGCTTTCTTCCCTGATTTCTGTACCAATTCTTAAAGCCCCAACAGAACACTTTGCTGCCTAGAGGCATAGGAATTTAAAATGGCACATATATGTGTTTATTGCTGCACCAATGGCATTGTTTAAAATAATGCCTCCAGGCAGCAAAGCTGTCGATGTTGATGTGCAATAACACTTCACCATTGTTTATGTTGGGAAAGCGTTTGAGTTTTTCAGGCTTATCTCTATCTGAAGCCATCGTTGTCGATGAATTTATTCTAATAATTGTGCGAATCTTGATAAATCGATATTTTGAGGTCATAAAGTGTAAGTCATTTTCTAAATAGTCTAAATCGTCCTCTAAAAAAAAGATATAAATCATTTTCTAAAGAATCTAAATTGTCTACAAAAAAGTCTAAGCCATCTTTTGAGTGAAATCGCCAACGAATAAACACTCGTGCGTATACTAGAGACGTCGTTGTTTAGTGAAATGTTCCATTTTCTCCGCAGGCAGTACTTTCTAAGAAGGGTGAAGACGTCAAGTGTAATCCAACCACCTGCACACTCTTTCCGTTCCAACCGCAGTCATCGCGCATCCACACTCATCATAGCTTTTTCACATGCTTATCGCGTACGCTTCTTTGTAACTGTGCATGTCTTCAACCTTTACTGCGAGGGTCATTCCAATTCTTAGTGCTTCATGCTTCATGATGATGTCTATTTAGTGAAACGATAACCGCAGTGGTATTTGCTACGTCGAGCAGGATGTAAATAAAATCCTCAACCTTGAAAACACTTGAATTTAGTTTACTGAAATTATATTGAGTTGAATTGAAATCTTGAAAACAATTTTAAAAATTCAAAAAATTTAAAAAATAATGAATCTCAAAAATACAACCCACTTACGCACCTAGAGTTGCCGAAAACTGATTGTAACAATTGTCTTGCTAATCGAGAAATAAACGAAGGACTCATAAGGGTCCTATGTGGGAAGGGAGGAAATATTTGGGTTCGTTGGGGTCCTCGAATACGACTTCACGCCTTTTATAGATTCTGAGATGCACATTTTGATTTGGTGACTTTGTGCATATCGAGAGCTTAACGATATCTTTCAAATTCGATGCATTCATATGGAAACGCACCGCATGTGGGCAGGTACGATATGTGCGATTTGTTCTGTTGTTGAGACCGACTGTGAAAACAATCGTTCCGCTCAAATGTGTAATTAAGCGCACTAACGCGCTTAATTACGATTGTTAGTGGAAAGATATAAGTGGGCAAACGCCGACCATACAAAATTACGTTTTTTTTATTTGATAAAGCAGTGCTTTTTTATGTTGACATGCTCGCTGTTTGAGATTCATAGGTTGTTCACGTAAGTTTTCTTCAAACGCCTCATGATATAAATTTGGGGGGGGGGAGTATGTGTGCGCGCGTGTGTGCGTGTGGTGTATGTGTATGTGCGTGTTTGTTCGTACGCGCGTGCGTCCAGTGTATGTGTGTGCGTCTGTGCGTGCATGCGTGTGTATGTGCGCGTGTGTGTGTCCTTGTATCTACCTACCCCTGCGCAGTCAAGCTGGAAACAATTAATGCTAAGAGTTATGGAATTTGTAGATGTAAAGCTTTTTTGCCTTCGCGTATGTTATATGAAGACAAAAAGGACATCGACTTTTGATAAGCACTTATCAAACCACTTTCCTTATCACCATTTTCCACTGTCTATCTCTATTTTGCACAGATTCAAATACGACAGAAATTGCTCATTATTCGATTATTTGCGACTTTCTTTATTGCATAGGCTTGACGAGAAAGTTGTGATTTAGTGATGTGGACATACGAATGTTTTTTTTTCTCGTCACTGAGAAACAACTATAGTCTGTTCAGAAAGATGAAGTGCTTGACCGGTTTGCTAATGAATTGTAAATTTCGTGTGCTTCGCACAGCTTATCTTTCGCGATTCTCGAACCTTTTTTTATGTTCGTTCCTCTGATGCCTTCGCAAGAGGAGGCTTCTTTCTTCGCCATATTTTCCAGCATCTATTCTGTTTCGCTTAAGCGTTTCCAAACTCGTTTGATGATTTTTTTTTCTAAAATTACTTGTGATGGAAAAGAAGAGATCAAAAAATTACTCAGGTGAACAAAAGATGAACTATCCCGTAAAAGACCAATAAATCACCAAAGAATTTCAAGAATTCCCACTGCTTCGTAACTACGACCGCCTTTTCGGTGCCTTGTTGCCTTCAGGTGCTTTCTTCCCTGATTTCTGTACCAATTCTTAAAGCCCCAACAGAACACTTTGCTGCCTAGAGGCATAGGAATTTAAAATGGCACATATATGTGTTTATTGCTGCACCAATGGCATTGTTTAAAATAATGCCTCCAGGCAGCAAAGCTGTCGATGTTGATGTGCAATAACACTTCACCATTGTTTATGTTGGGAAAGCGTTTGAGTTTTTCAGGCTTATCTCTATCTGAAGCCATCGTTGTCGATGAATTTATTCTAATAATTGTGCGAATCTTGATAAATCGATATTTTGAGGTCATAAAGTGTAAGTCATTTTCTAAATAGTCTAAATCGTCCTCTAAAAAAAAGATATAAATCATTTTCTAAAGAATCTAAATTGTCTACAAAAAAGTCTAAGCCATCTTTTGAGTGAAATCGCCAACGAATAAACACTCGTGCGTATACTAGAGACGTCGTTGTTTAGTGAAATGTTCCATTTTCTCCGCAGGCAGTACTTTCTAAGAAGGGTGAAGACGTCAAGTGTAATCCAACCACCTGCACACTCTTTCCGTTCCAACCGCAGTCATCGCGCATCCACACTCATCATAGCTTTTTCACATGCTTATCGCGTACGCTTCTTTCTAACTGTGCATGTCTTCAACCTTTACTGCGAGGGTCATTCCAATTCTTAGTGCTTCATGCTTCATGATGATGTCTATTTAGTGAAACGATAACCGCAGTGGTATTTGCTACGTCGAGCAGGATGTAAATAAAATCCTCAACCTTGAAAACACTTGAATTTAGTTTACTGAAATTATATTGAGTTGAATTGAAATCTTGAAAACAATTTTAAAAATTCAAAAAATTTAAAAAATAATGAATCTCAAAAATACAACCCACTTACGCACCTAGAGTTGCCGAAAACTGATTGTAACAATTGTCTTGCTAATCGAGAAATAAACGAAGGACTCATAAGGGTCCTATGTGGGAAGGGAGGAAATATTTGGGTTCGTTGGGGTCCTCGAATACGACTTCACGCCTTTTATAGATTCTGAGATGCACATTTTGATTTGGTGACTTTGTGCATATCGAGAGCTTAACGATATCTTTCAAATTCGATGCATTCATATGGAAACGCACCGCATGTGGGCAGGTACGATATGTGCGATTTGTTCTGTTGTTGAGACCGACTGTGAAAACAATCGTTCCGCTCAAATGTGTAATTAAGCGCACTAACGCGCTTAATTACGATTGTTAGTGGAAAGATATAAGTGGGCAAACGCCGACCATACAAAATTACGTTTTTTTTATTTGATAAAGCAGTGCTTTTTTATGTTGACATGCTCGCTGTTTGAGATTCATAGGTTGTTCACGTAAGTTTTCTTCAAACGCCTCATGATATAAATTTGGGGGGGGGAAGGGTGAGGGAAGGGGGAAATCCGTATACTATGTATTTTGCGAAATAGAGAACAGTGTCAAATTCGCATCTGTTCATCCGTTTGGTTGATTGTTCTTTTATAATTGGGCCACATTTTTCAACTAAACTCACAGTATGACAAATCAAATTGAAAGAACCATCCCCTTAACCGTTGGTCTTACCGTTCTATGGCCATGAAACTTTCTCCACTACTTAAGATTCATAGGAGTAATTCATCGGTGTCGCCCTCTAACCTTCACTATATTCATATAACATCGCCAAGGAACTTCCTATTAGACGAGAAAAAAAAGATTTTCAAAAAAAGGTATAAAACATTAGCGTTTTTGAAAGAAGGCTTGGCCTAGAAATTAGTCTTAAAGTTTCTGGAAGTTTCTGGATAGTCGACCAAACTGATGTTACCATTTTCTTTAAAAAAAAAGTTTACTTTCTTAAAAATTTCGCTTATAAGTTTCACATTTTTATCGAACTAGGCCATCGACGTATGCCTTTAAGAAGTGTTACTCCATACTATACAGTATGTGTTTTATTAGAAATTAAGTAAGGCATCAATATTATCGGATTTCATCAAATCGGTACGGAATTAGTTTACTCAATTTACAATTAATTACTCAATAAAATTTAAATATTCAGCAAATATTTGCTTCAAAAATCGGTGAAACACTGAAAGTGATAGCAGTTCACTTGAAAATGCGTATAAGTCTAGTAGAGGTTTCGTTTCCTTTTCAAAACTGCGTCTGCTGAACTTTAATGCTTTTAATAACGCATAGGTGTAGCAGTAATGCCCGGATGAGTCAAAACCGTGATGCCATTTTAAAATGCCATTTGAACGAGTCTCAGCTTGGTGTGCCTCATCTCGTTCCAATTGTATCTATGATGCAGCTCGATAAAAATGCTTTTTATTCTAATATATTTCTGCCCTTGAGCATTTATATGTGATCGTAGCATGCTCATATCTGTGAAAAAAAATAGTCTCATATATCAATAAAATAACTGGTTGAAATGGGCTAGTTCAACTGCAATGCTCAAAAAAGAGAGAGTACAGCGAAAAAAAAACAGAACGATGGGGGAGGGGGGGGGGGGGGGGAAGGAAAGGAAGCACGAATTTTTCAAGTAGCAATTTTTCTTCTTGAAAAACTAATGTCTCCTTATTTAAATCAATAATGGTTTTTGCACTTAAAATTTCTATTACTTATAAGGACAATAAACTATGCTTAAGTTCCGTTGATCAAAGCAAAGCCATAAAATTTAACTAACCTTCAACTTGTTATCGTCAACGGGGAGAATCTGAGCTTCCAGATGAAGTGTCTGACTCTCGTGAACGTTGTCTACTTGAGGTGGTGGTGCTCTCACAATTTGAGACGCCATTCGCGGCGCTTCTGGCCGTTCCTCAGGTGGTTGCAAAGGCATTTCCAGCTCGCGAATACGTTGAATAGAGTTTGCAAGGAAGGACCCGGTTATCTGAAGCATTATTTTGTGATAAAATCAACAAAACTGTACATTCAACATTCTGGCTTTCCGTTCTTACGTAAAACAGACGAGACTGCAATCTGGCACAATACGTGTTCCGGATAATTACTGCGATTCAATCGTCAGATTTTGTGAATATCCCGAAAATATCATCAGAACAACTCATTACTAAGTCCGTTTGAGTTTGGGCATATGTTCTTGAGGCTTCAAGCTTCACAACAACATTTGGCAACCCTAATATTTCTTTTGCTACGAAAAGTCGATTATTCTAAAAATGGGATTTTGCAAGCTATGCGAACAACGTCCAAACCTTTGCTACACAAATTATTAGTGCAAAGAAAACAAACCAATTCAATAAACATTCTGTCGATAACACAGCCTACGATAGCGACTAGATTTGATTATTTCTTTTTCTCATATCTGTGGAAAACCGCACCTTGAGGCTTTCAAAATATTCGAGCCAGGTTGTTGGATGGGGCTCGTTAACGAAAAATTTGATGGCTAGCAACTCGGAACACGTCTGCTACCGGCTCAGCAGTACCCTAAAGAATGCTAATGCGGTAGAAATTAAAAGTTTACATAACTGATCACCACTCTCTTACCATATTTCCTTTAACAGCACAGTCAATATCCACTGTCGATTGTGCTTCTCCGGCTGCTTTTCTCACAATCAGTGTATAGGTACCACTGTCCTCAGGGTACATGTAGAGGATGTTAAGTGCGATAAATCCAAAGTCATGACTCAGTACGAAACGATGTGCTTTCATCAATGGATGACCGTTGAGAAGCCATTCATACTGTAAAATTATCAACAGTTCTCGTATATCAATTATCAGTTATCAATTAAAATTATCAACAGAACAAAGCATCTCGGAATTTTCTTTAACTTCACTTTTTAAAAATATTCTAACGGAACAAGCTGTGCCAAAAGTAATTTTAAAAAAATATTTTCGCATTTTACGGAACACAAGCTCTACTTCCTTACTTCCATCTCTTGCAACTAAGTATCTCGGGTTTAAGAGCAACTCATATGTATGTCACAAGCGAAGCGATTAAGAAGACGCTTCCAAACCTCACTAGCAGGCTTGAATGGCCCCATTAATGACCCCATCCGAACAACTATCGCTCGTCCAAAGTTGGAAAATAAAAAATTCCCTCCTCCTGCCTCTCACCCTCCACCCTCCGCACAATCACGACTCCAGTTCTTGAGCTCATCGCACCAGTCGTAAGAATATCATT
>JPKZ01000319.1:248715-289280 GCA_000803305.1 Toxocara canis | reverse complement strand
TCTCTATCCCATGAGCGAAATCTTCATTACGGACAAAATTGTCAACCAATGAAATTTTTGAGCGGTTGCGTTCTGCGCAGTGACGACCACAGGTTATACTTTAAGAAACTATTCTGAAAGACAACGCGTTTATTTACTTACATTTACAATTTCAGCTCGCCTTTGAAATAAAAAAATGCCACTTCGTTTTTTTTTTGAAACTGTAAGCGTCCGACCAATTCGTGCCCGTAAGTGAGCGTTAAGTACGGCGAAAAATCGTCAGTCGAACTGTGAAGTACGCCAAGATTGGTTCACGAAAAATTCTCTTTCTACGATGTGATTTCGATCAGTTTTCGTAGTTTGCCAAAGTCGATAATGAAAAAATGGCAGTTTTCTAGTAAGCAGCGATTCAGAATTAATTTAACCAAACATATTCGTCACATTTTTTAAGCTTAAAATTTACCTCTTCTAAGAACCAATAAATTTTTGCCGTAAATAACGCGAATTTGCCGGCAAAATATTGTACAGTTTTGAGGACAGCAAGCGCTTAAAAAAAAGCAACATCGATGAATTCATAGAGATATTGCAGCGCCCAATTGTCACCAGTTTTTTATTTTTGTTAGCTAATTGAAGCTTAAGGGAACTTGATTGAAGTGGCATCGTTGAAGTTAAATATTATTCAGTCCATCTAAAACCGATTATATCACCAGTTTTACGATTCGCAAAACAATTCAAACTTAATTTACGTTTATACGATTTCAAAATTGTTATTTCTCTTTCAAGACGATCGCTAGCAAGAAATATTTCAAAATTTTGTTTCCATCGGCTGTTCGTCTTTTGTTTCCGATTTCAATTGCCATAACAAATGGTGACAAGTGAAGTGGCGAGAACAATTGCTAGCAATAGAGCTTTGTGAGAAGACTTTTTTTTTTTAAACGTGAATTTCCATTTATATGACTCTGGAAGGAGTGAGCAAGGCGCAAAAAAGATCTCGTTTCCTCCTCGGAAAGGAGTGATGAACACTGTTATGTCACCCCACGCAACAACCAGTTTTTTTGGGTTTCCTTCTTATCCCCGTACGTAACGAATATAACATGGAACGGCACGATGGAACGGTACAATATACTGCACATAGAGCAGTTGTCATCAGACATGACCAAAAACTCGAGGAAACGAGCTCAGCACGAAAACTGAGTCTGGACTGGAAAACGGGTAACGAGGGTACTTACCTTATGGCCTTTTGTCATTCTTGCTGTCCCCGTCCTCTCCCTAAACCCCCTCCCTCTTCATTCAAAAATTCATTCCAACACTAAAGTATCTCTTATTGGTAGTACAGGTTTTGTCCACTGTTATCTAAAACGTTTTTTTAAGAAAATTTTCAAAAAGTCTGTGTAATTTTACAGCGAAGCAAACAGAGAGTTTGATCCGGTAAAAGTGAGCCGTTGAAATCAGCGCAAAAAAAAGGAAAAATTTTTCGACTCTTTTCGACCATTTAATAAAGTTAATTTGCAAGTTGTTCGTGAACGTAGCATTCCGCTGTTTGTTGTTACGACTGTACTATAATACAATTTCGTGAAGCAGTACTACAACCAAGTACAGCCAACATCCGGCCATTTTTTAGAATACGTTTTGCGTCATAGCTAATTAGAGCACACCTATTTGCCAAAAAACGGAAATTATTTGCGCTGAAATAGCAGGTAACTGGCGTTTGCACTTTCATAGCAGTAAGAGGACACGAAGAGCTTTAGAGGTTTGTAATGCTCTGTGTTCTACACTCATGTACTGACGTTTGCCATTTAGCTCTAGCACTAGCAAATTTGAGAGCTAAAAGAACCTGCAACTGAAGTGTTAATGGTCGAGCAGTGCGATTATTTACCATTTGAGTAAGGGAATGCCATCATCCAATGAACAGCTTGCATTCGTTGAAATCAGCGCAAAAAAAAGGAAAAATTTTTCGACTCTTTTCGACCATTTAATAAAGTTAATTTGCAAGTTGTTCGTGAACGTAGCATTCCGCTGTTTGTTGTTACGACTGTACTATAATACAATTTCGTGAAGCAGTACTACAACCAAGTACAGCCAACATCCGGCCATTTTTTAGAATACGTTTTGCGTCATAGCTAATTAGAGCACACCTATTTGCCAAAAAACGGAAATTATTTGCGCTGAAATAGCAGGTAACTGGCGTTTGCACTTTCATAGCAGTAAGAGGACACGAAGAGCTTTAGAGGTTTGTAATGCTCTGTGTTCTACACTCATGTACTGACGTTTGCCATTTAGCTCTAGCACTAGCAAATTTGAGAGCTAAAAGAACCTGCAACTGAAGTGTTAATGGTCGAGCAGTGCGATTATTTACCATTTGAGTAAGGGAATGCCATCATCCAATGAACAGCTTGCATTCTTTTTTTTTTTAAATCCAAACTCTCAAATTTGTCTAACAAAACATTTGTTATGGGCCTTGACTTCAAGGTACTGCTTCAATTTTGATGATCCTTAAATTTGTCTAACAAAACTTTTGTTATGGGTGTCGATTTCATGGTAGTGCTTCAATTTTAATGACCCTTAAATTTATCTAACAAAACTTTTGTTATGGGTGTCGATTTCATGGTAGTGCTTCAATTTTAATGACCCTTAAATTTGTCTAACAGAACATTTATTATGGGCCTTGACTTCACGGTAGTGCATCAATTTTAATGCGTGCTTGTTGTAATATTAATGTATCTGCGTTCCTACCATCGGAACTAATTAGCATCTGATGAAAAAGGGTCCACATAAATATGCATCCTTTCCGACCGTCAACGATCGCATCAGAGCTTTTCGATTAGTCCTCTCAAAGAGTGCTTCTCATGACGAGAATTCGAGCGTTCAACTATTCCGTCTTTCATGTTGACGCCATCCATTCTCGAATGAGTTCTCCTTAGAAGTTGGCTCTCTTTAGCTATTTCCCTTATAATTAAAACATGCGCTCAATACACGCATGAATCAATCGATATCTGCGTTATCTATGAGGTTCCAATGAATTTTATCGATTTTAGGAAATGCTCTTTAGTTAATGCATAAGGCATGCCTCTGAATCGGCGGGTAATTTAGGCAGTTATTTTAGTTTGACATATACCATTCGGGTGATAAGTCTGATGTTTTCTAAAACAACAATTGCGGCTTACATGTGCATATGCTTACTATTGGTCACGTTTCACTATCAATCACAGTAGGAGAGAAAGAATTGCGAAATATGCAAATGTTGTTAATAAATATTAAGAAACCGGAGCGGAAAACTTAAACATTAAAACTTTTCGCTTCTGCAGATTTCTGCAATACGGTGCTGGGAAACAAACATAAGTGGAAAGTCGTTCGGTCTAAACTTGCTAGTAATGAGAAGTGACGAACCTCATTTCCGTATCTAGACAATATAAGGGAGGTTTTCATTTATTTCGCATCGGCATGGCTCCATGTGAACTAGAGCAGTTATGAGCGTTGTGGAAAATTTTGACCACCTGATGTAAAGAGTAACCTCTAGAAGTGCGTCTTTTATGTGATTTTTAACGCGTCGCTTTTTTTTTCATCAAGTAGGCGAGGTACCCTAAATTACTAGAGGTTTAGGCTAACAGTGCTAGAGACGTGTATTGTTGAGACAAGTTGCAGTATCACATCTATATGGATGCGTTGTGTGCATCAGGCTCGGCATTCATCTACAAGTAATTTTTCACGCGAACGTGGCAACGCAGTTCTTTATTTGTGGAGCGTGATCTGATTGCGTTGCTCTTCTCACATTTGTCGCAACTGCTGCTATGGCACGTATCCTCATTTTGTTCTCTACCTCTATGGTGCATAACGGCGTGTGAGAAGTACTTTTCGATGTCCGCCTTAAAAATATATACCGTAAATCCACAGTGTTGCTTGCCGCAAAGGCAGGCAAGCCAAAGTGCTCAATTTGAGGAATGGATTTTTGCGCTAACGACCCCTGCACAGGAGGAGATGAACTCGAGGAATTCGAAGTGTGATGAGAACTTTGTGGAGTGGTGTGCCCAAAGAATAGGGGGGAGAGGGCGGAGACTATGTAAGACTGAGGAGGAGATTGAATTGCGATTTGTGGATTTACGGTATTTCTTGAAAGTCTGTTGAGGTCATCCATGAACAAAGCAGTGAGTTTAGTATGCGATTCACTCCTTCGTTCATCGAATTCTTGTCATTAATGGTTGTCTTAAACGCGTCGACGGCATCACTTCTCTGCTTACAGCCGATGTGATCCTCGGCCAACACAAATGGTGGTCGGAAGTCCCGAAATTCATATCGAATCCTTTCGCTTCTATCCCTCTGCCCGTCGCTTTCGCAAAAGTAAGTTCCAGTTCCATCGGCACCTGATCCTGGACGGGTACAGGTCGGCTTAGGTTCTCGCTTTGTACACTCAAACCGTTTGTGCGCTTCAAAACAGTTTGACGGAAATAATTTTCATGAAATGCTGCCAATGAGTGCTGAGAATGATTTGGACAAAGGAAAAGAGGTGAGATCGTAGAAGGATGTAAATATTAAGAGCCTTGATCTGAAGGCATGCAAGGTTAGGCGCATTTACCGTGTTGTTGCGAATAAATTCCTCTGGGGCTGCAAATTTCAAATTTTTCTGTGAGGTATATTTATTTTCGCGAAATGCTATGCGAAGGATGGATATTTTTTAGCCTCTGATTTGGCGTTCTTTGCATGGATATCCTTAATATTCTTTTGCATTATCGCGACAAGAGGCCGTATTGAGTGTAGAGAGAGGGGAGAGGGCATGGGTAGGTGGTCAGCCTTTTTCGCCATGCCTAGGAAAAGCAGTGGGGAGAGGGAGATATTCATGACAAAAACGTGAAGGAAATGAAGGAATGACAAGTTGAGGGAATATAGTATGGCATGAGCATTCTGAAATTCACCCGTCAACTCTCACAATGCTTAGCATTGCTGCATTCGTTTCGAAAACAAAAGAGATTTGCCTAGAGCAATTTATAGAAGTATTTCTGCTGCGTCGAAACAGTATGGTTCTAGTGTTGAATTGTTTGAGTTTGCTTTGTGTTCACTATGAGATACAGGCACTTTTGTTTTGTCGTTTCGCTCTCCAAACGGAACCAATCATCTAAAGTAGATAATTCAATATATCTAATATTTCAATAATTCAATAATATATCAACGTCCATAACTAAAGTAGATAATTCAACTGAATTAAGGCAATGTCATATCGTATTTCTCGACGGGCGCATTTGATCGCTGGTATGGACGCTATGGGTTGTCGACAGTTAAGTATCTCTTTTATTCACCAAATAACGTTCATATTAATTAGGCAATTTCCGAACTGATTCTTGTTTGCTGTTTGTTCGATGTTGTTTTAGATGACAATGCGTGTAACACTAAAAACTCTTAAATTTCAAATGTTATCAAAGCGCATTACTTTGTGTTACGCACGCTTTGACGTTCTTCATGTGACAATGCGTATAACACAAAAAACTATTAAATTTCAAATCTCATCAAAGCGCATCTATCTTGTGTTACGTACGCTTAATTTATGTGACAATACGTATAACACAAAAAACCCTTAAATTTCAGATCTTATCAAAGCGCATTACTTTGTGTTACGCACGCTTTGACGTTCTTCATGTGACAATGCGTATAACACAAAAAACTATTAAATTTCAAATCTTATCAGAGCGCATCCATTTTGTGTTACGTACGCTTTGACGTTATTTATGTGACAATGCGCATAACACAAAAAACCCTTAAATTTCAAATGTTATCAAAGCGCATTACTTTGTGTTCCGCACGCTTTGACGTTATTCATGTGACAATGCGCATAACACAAAAAACTATTAAATTTCAAATCTTATCAAAGCGCATCTATTTTGTGCAACTTAAGCTTTGCTTCATCGTAATTTTCCTAAAACATTTTTTTCTTTGCTATACTTGCAACGTTTGAGACTGCAAGCAAAGACGATTTCGAGAAAGATTTGTGAGACGATTTTTTTTTTTGAATTGAATTGAGCCTGTGCTCCAATTACGTCTAATGAGTTGACGAAAAACTTCTTTGCTTTTGGCAAAACTACCTTAGAACTCATCCGTAATTGGTAAGTGCCTTTTCGAACAACTAAGAAATGCTTCTAAGATACACTGGAGTCAATAATCGTCATGATAATTACTGCGAAATTTTAAAATAACAATCGGCAGTGTCGTTTTATTTCTGCAGCTTACTGTAACTGCGTGATATTGAAGTTTCATGATTGATTATAGCAGCTCTAATCTGCTCACATTCATTGCGTTATCGCTTTCTTTGATAGTATTTTATACCATTCAACGCTAACCATCACTTTGCCATATCCTGTCGCAAGATGAGCATATCCGCTAGATGGAATACCTGCTCTGATTTACTTCAGTATCGCTTCGATCAGTTCAGTAACTGTTAAAACGAAGCACAAGAAAAGAATTCGTTTCACTCGAAAGACCCATAACAAGAACCGTGTTTTGCTGTGAGTCGTTGCGCTATCGATGTAGTGCTCGACGTAAAGCATCTTAATCTGAGCGATTACAAATCTCGAGCTTATTACTGCTGTACTCGGTTGTCATCTCGTTCAACTGAGACCACTGATATCGGTTAGTGTGCTAAAAAGCCTTGAAAAGACCGCATCAAAATGATTGATCTGATCGATTTTCGATACTGCGGTAGAGGCTGCCAACCTTAACAGAATAGATCAGTCAAAAATAAAAAGTAATTTCAGCTGTTTACATTCTTTGGTCAAAGCAGAATTCGCTGGTGTACAGCATTAGTTCAGTGTTGGTGAAACATTAAAAGAGAATGACGAAGAATGCGTCATCTTGTTTGAGATCGCCTTTGGTGGCGCTCTTAGCTGCTCGTTTGAGATCGTCTTTGGTGGCGCTTTTAGCTGCTCGTTTGAGATCGTCTTTCGTGGCGCTCTTAGCTGTTCGTTTGAGATTGCCTTTGGTGGCGCTGTTAGCTGCTCGTTTTCCGTCTCATGTACAGCTGATGACATTTTGCATTTAACGAGTATGAGCACAACCGATAAATTCGATATTCGTTGTTTTTGCTTTCAATTGCGATCAGCTTTGTTGCCATCTGTATGATATTCCAGCTGGCATAAAGCCTGCTGCATTCAGGGTCCGAAGAACTGAGCACATGCGTATCTCAATGAGATTAAGCTTTCTATCTGTGCGTCGGGAATGGTGGGGGAGGAAGCAGAGTCTGTGTTTCTGACAAACACTAAATTAATATTATTTGTACAATATAAATGCGATCTCATCTACAGATTATTCACATAAATGTTCGGTTTAGGTTGCCTGGGGGCGAGAAGTGCACATTGGTTCCACAAATAAATTATGGTTAAAAAAAATTTAAAAAAACACAGCTATGGTAGAGAAAAATTTGAACATATAGCAGTTGACATCATCCGTATTCAAAAATGCCCAGTTTTTGTTTTTTTTTTTTAAATGACTTGATGCGATCGTTGTATCGATTTCGTCATCCGCGAACGAGCATCTCACCTACAGTTGACATCATCCGTATTCAAAAATGCCCAGTTTTTTTTTTTTTTTTTTAAATGACGTGATGCGATCGTTGTATCGATTTCGTCATCCGAGAACGAGCATCTCACCTAAACAGTTCTTCACTGTTCGAGTAAAAGTAAAGTAAAATTAAGTAAAACTAAAGTAAAGTAAGATCAAAACAGTTCTTAGAGTAAAAAACGGAGCAATTCTGCAAAAAACAAATGATATAAAACTGCAAAAAATAACCGAATATTTGTTTCTTTTTTCATTCAAATTGCAAAGAATGTGAAAATTATCACACTGTTTGAGAATGCGCTTTAACGCTTTGATGGTTATCGAAAGAGTGCAATCCTTTAAATAAACATGAAATTATCTAAGCATCAAAATCTGTCCTTTTGCTAAACGGGTGGTTAAAAGCTGCACATAGTTGAAATATTGATGACATTTTTGATGATGGTAAGGTGATTTACGTGATAAGGTGATATCTGATGATTTACCAAATGCTCTTGTCTCTTTTGATTGTTCCATTTGGTACTCATATAAGGATTATTTAATAAAATGAGGAGGAAAGACAGTGAGTGCATCGAATTATTTATGAAAAAGAATGAAACTATTTAGGAGAGGGAGAGAAAGAGAGAGAGAGAGAGAGGGAAAGAGAGGGGGATGGGGAGAGGGAATGCTCTCTTATGTCTGAAGAGTATGTAAATTATGAAAAAGAATGAAACTCTCTAAGGTATTAGTTTTCGTCAAAGCTATTTTTGCCTGCAATGTGAGCAAATAGTGTTAAGGTGATCACGTAAAATGAAGCCTAATTAAGCTGGAAAGAAACCAACTTAATTCGAACTAATTGGACAAATCCCTCGTCGAACGATTAGTGCTGCTCATAATTCGATTTAGTGTATCTTGCAAGCGCATACGTCATTTTATATGCGATGAGTGCGCGAAAATAAATCGGCCGAAATATGCTTGCTACCAATAAAGAGTTTTTAAACTTTGTGGAGTTGATTTTAAACCGTTCACTTAATTTCACTTGGTAAGATTATTAGTGCATCGAAGGATTTGCTCAGTCATTTATCAAATGCGTTTCCATTGATCGCTAAAGTTGTTTCAGAGGCTTAATCTCGAATTTGAACATCAGGTGGTGAGCTTCAGAGATGTTTTTCAGTCAACTATCTTCTTGGGATCACTTTTGTGTTGAGTTAACCGTAGAAGGTGAAAAAAATCATTATAAGAGGTAAAAATTCATAGATTCTCCTAAAAGATGTTATACCCATGCGTCCTGCTTTCAAGCATGTAACTTTTAATGCCTCGTTCAGATAATTAGCTTGAGTTGCCAGTTCGGATCACTTTTTCATCTCGTGAACACCGACTGGGGTTTAGCCAAGTTATATATCATATCCAAATTTTGCTTAAAAGCTGTTGCGAGCCGATACCTTATTCTCGCCAAATTATGCCGCTCCACTTTTAGTGGTTCCCGAGTTGAAACCGTCGAGCACATAGGCACTATATATATACATTATATATATATATATATATATTTATATGTATATATATATAAGCCCATAATACCTTTTCTCTGCATGAAGAACCTAAGAAACTAAATAATCTTGAGTAGAGGGTGTTCGCCTCTGCTTGAAAGAGCAAAGCGGGATAGGAGGGGGAGGGGAGGAGTTCACTGAAAACAAAAATAGAAACTTTCAAAGAGACTGCTGAAAGTATTAAGGAACGAGGGATCGCTTCTGGGTGACAACTTCGAGAAAACAAGTTGACTCCTCCTAGCTGAGAATGAATGGCCCTTTAATGAAGAGCATCGATAGGCAGCTTTACACTTAATTGTGTGCAAATTATGCGCTAATGAAATGCATGCCACAACAGCATTGCTTAGACTGCTAAACAGACAGCGCGCCCCATCAAATATCACTCAAACGCCATCCATCAGTACATCCCATAAATCAAATACACTATCATTCCAGTTCATTCCAATTCATTCCAATTCATTCCAATTCATTCCAGTTCATTCCAATTCATTACAATTCATTACAATTACATTACAATTACATTACAACTCATTACAAACACACTGTCATGAGAACTAGTAAATGGTTTTGTTCGTTTCTTAGATTTTAGGATTGCGATTTTTCAGTAAACCACAATCGCGACTGAGACTCCGAAGAAACGGGAAAATCTGGAATCGGAACCGAAACTCCAGAAATTCCAACGGTACTTAATGGACACTTAAAATTAGCACCATGCTCGAAATAAAGCAAAAAAAAAACAACAGAATTCCGAGATTTTGGAATTGGAAGTCCAGTACAATTCCGTTATGCATAGCGTATTCCCGTATCCATGATGCATCTTCATAAGACATTCTGTGCAAAAAATATTTGCGGTCTAGCATACGTTTGGCCTAACGTGGACTAACTTTTTTTTCGGACTGTACAGAAGTACAGTGCGGCTGCAATAAATAATGGTCTGTATCGCTTCGTAGTAGGAGAGGGTAATGTGACGAGTAGTGCACTTTTCTTATAAGTCTTGTTATACATGTTACATACGGGAGAAGAGAGATATCATGTAAATCTTGTTATATTCGTTCAACAGACGGAGGAGACTCCACACAAGCCTTGTGACCTTTCTTCGAAAAGCAGGAAGAATATTACTAATTAGTATTAGCATATTCCTTCATGGTCTCATAGGTGTTATCACATACCTTCATGAGCGTTAAGAAGATTTCTTGGAATTTCGAGCGACCACATTCCTTGAACGACATGAACAATGTTTCTCGTCAATCCTACAATGCTCTTCGAACTGTTAGAAGAAGACTTTTTGACTACGGTTGCATCCGTTCAGCGCTAACAAGAAGAAATCTCAGAAGTCTCGTTTCATTCACTGAACGGCAACAAGAGGCTCCGGCATCAGTAAATCCCCTGTACTTGTGTCTATTCAAATCTTTTTCACTTTATTTCATAGTTCCTCTTAAAAATGAATGTTTGTTGAACTGAGCTGAACAAGTGTACTAAAGGTTCGCTGAACCTATTTGAAATCAGCCAAAGGAGAAATTTCGCCTACTGTTTTCCTTTCCACATTGTTTCGTCAACTAACTCAGCAATTATTTCCTTCCCATTTTGAGTGGCCAGAACTCATTGACTATTACTTATATGGTGTGGATGATTACAAGTATCGGTATGCTGTCAAATTCCTTCGAAGGACACTGTATGCCTCGAGAGGTTGGTTGAACTCAACTTTTTAGAAGAAAACTCTTTGCATGAAAAGAGATCTTTTTTGACCCACCTTATTTTGCGAGAAATACTCGTCGTCTTGCTTGCTGTTTACCCTTTTCCCCCGCCCCCTCTCCAAAATAATATAGAAACTCAAAAATATCACAGAATGCATAGTAGTGAATTAGGCGCTCGAAATCGATGGATGAGGCATGAATTTTGAAGTGCCTTCGGAAACAGTAATAGCATTCCGGTGCGGTAATTCAATGCTGGCTGCACTTTGCATTGAAATAGTTCATGCAATCCGCATTTAAAGTAGCCTCACTTGAAATAGGCCTAAAAATGAGAGGCGAGCGTGCACATCGAATTTAAGGCTTGGCTGTGAGAGCCTCGCATTTGAACTAACAAAATAGTGCGAGTTAGGAGGTGCTGCATAACGAGTGTTGTTGGCGTTGGCCATGCTTTATCGAGCCCTCTAAACACGCTATGCTGTACGTGTCACTGAATGCATGCACAACTAGCTAGCTTTTTCTCTCTGCTCCATGAGACAGCAAGCAGCCCACTTTCGAGAACAACGCCCATACGAACGTCTAAACGTTGTGATGGCAGAGATGCAGAGACGAAATGGAGTTTACTTGATTGTGGGTTAGCGTATGAAACGTGAAAGAAATCTTAGAAAAGACTGCTATGCAAAATTCGAGTGATCGAGCGCTTTAGTGCGTTGTCGTCTTCTCGTTTGCATCGTCATCACCGAAGAGCAACGAGCGTGCACACCTCGTTGAGGTGATAATCTTACGAAACGCCAACAAATTGCCCCGATCGTATTACCGCTATACTTGTCGAAACGTTTTGTGCTACTGATGAGCATTTCAACTTCGTCATCACCATCTTACTTAAAGAAACGTTCTATTTTGCTGTACCGAATGGATTATGTGATTCGGAAGTATACAAATCTGATACTGGCAGAGAATTGTTAATTAATTTGACATTCGGCAAATCGATACTCAAACGTAACTTTATTTCATCTTTTCACTTACCGACGACTTTTCACTTTCCGTTTTTATATTCGTTCGATAGCACGTTGAGAGCTTTGTATGTGGAAGAGCAATATTTTCGGCCCGTTTGCCTCGTCCCCCATTTTCTGAGGAAAAAAGTGTTCGAGTTTGTTTTACCATAAAGAAATTGCTGACCCAAAAATGTTCACTTCTAATTAAACGCCTCATTTGGCACGACAAAGAGCCCTCTTAGACTCAAATCAGTTATTGAATAGAGAGTGTGTGATGTTTGACTGTATCATTTGCAAAGCACAGTGTTCGCGTTTTTATAAACACTACGATCTATAGCTGAATATTGATAGTATAAGCAAATTATGACAAATATTGATTCGCTGTATCGCATAAGAGGATCATCGTATTTGTGATCGTCGATTGTTGACGAGAAAAAGGTTCCCGAATGCTGTCACTCGTTAGCGTAATGGATACGCGATATTCTCGGCTGTACATTGTTTTGATGTGACTTTTCCGGCCGATACGCAATTGTTTTTAAAATTGCTCAACTTTGATGAGAATCGATCAGTCGTTTTAACAAATACACCATTGGAAACACAATGCATAGTTGTTGTTGTTGTTGTTGTTGTTGTTGTGTGTGTGTGTGTGGGTGTGTGTGTGTGTGTGTGTGTGTGTGTGTGTGTATGTGTATGTGATGGTGTTCACTGAAACGATTTTTATCGTTTTAGTACAATTTAATGACCGATCGTTTTTAGCACTCAAGATGACCTCTATGACCTGAAACTCAAAAATTGACAATCAGACAAATGAGTGATATTTGAAAGCGCCTGAATACTTTGTATGTTTAACGAGCCATTTAATGTGACTACAGCATTTGAGCGATTCACAGCTATACAAGCTGAGCTAATCTCTTTTCATTTTCTATATTCTTTATCATCGCATCGAACATTCTCTTGAGCCATTTTTTTTTCTTTTCATGATCTCACCATAACATCGTTTCGAATGGACATCATCGTTGCCACAATGCTGCCAGAAATACAAGCGAAACAAAGCTTGAAGTGACTATGGAATCGTGAAATTCATTAGGTCTTCGCAAACATACAGTTTGCATCTAAAAGTTAACGATCTATCTTATGCGCCTGGTCAGCATATGAATTTGCGACTGTTCGGTTCTGCTTTAAAAATGCAAGTGAACATTGTTGTGGACGATGAACAACTCTTCAGGTAGTCCATTGAGTAAGTTCAGACGAAAATTTTAAAAAGCTTCTTTCGACGAGTCTACATATATAGTGGATGCCGTGAACGATAAGGCAGCTATATATTATTCATAAAACATACGAGGATAGCAAATGATGACTATTCGATATCTCTCAAACGAGATTTTAAGGCAGCTCTCGACCCATGCTTCTTCTCTGTAATCTCTGTTCTGTCCGTGCCAGAGTATTCATTACCAGTCATCTGAAATCGCTACGAATCATTTGTGAATAAAACAAGCTAGTTGGGATTAAGCACGCCCACAAGTTTTGCCTCAATGGCCTTGCCATTCATAGGCGCAGTTGCGCGCAATTGGTGCGGTGCTTTAATCAAGCATGAAACAAGTGAGGATTTCGAGGGCGGCATCCTCACGGTGGTCGGTCTACAACTGAATAGGCCGATACGCACATCCGAAGGGTGTGCCGAATTCATAGAGTCATTACCCTACGAAACAGTACCCACCACATCGGAGTTTACTGAAACATTACCACCGTCTGATATGGAGACAGCGCAACAAAGACAGCGGAGATTTTCGCGTAATACATCTTACGATGCAACTGTATCATATCCGGCGAACCGAAAGCGCTCGTTTCGGCAAAGACCATTCTTGGGAAGACCATTCGAGATTGAGCCAGTAAGAAAAGGATCAATGACGCCACACAAATCCTATATGGGTTCCAGAATCGATCTTCTTTCAGGTAATTCCTCTTACTTTGAGCAAAATTTGGCTAGTTTTTGTGGTTGAACTGTACGAGAGAGTGTGAACTCGCTCATCTTGCTCTCATAAATCTCGATCACACTTGTTTGTCTCACCGGGTTGATATGTGGCAAGCACCTATCTGCTCGTTGGTGAAATGTAATCTGGAAGAAATATGATCTATGGTGAAGTTAAAGTTTTGTTTGCTGCTCGCTGAATCTTCGATGGACAGCCAGTCAGCCATATTTCAGTGGATAATGGCCCTCTCACTTTTTTCAAAGCCTTTGCTGAGGAGCATTTCATGTTATCGCCCTTATCACGGCATTTTTGAGGTTTTGGGAGGTAGAAGTGAGGGGGGGAGGGTGGTAGTGGCGAAGGTCTGCTACGTTGACAGGGAGGCTATTTTTCGATGTGCTTAGGAGGGTGAGCTTCTATTGGGGGACAGAAGACTACGTCAGCACGGGGCTGTATTCCCCCAGAAACGGTACAGGCAGAAGTAAACTTTAATTAGAAAACTGACAGCGCTCGTTTATAAGATTGAACTCTTGTCGTTAGCTTCTTATTTTCAAGACCATTTCCGTAATCACTTTGCTATACGTTTGTTTATTAATGCGAATACTTCCGGCCCGGTAATATGGTCAATCGAATAGCGGTTTTGCGCTGCGATTGTTACCAAATGCTGAAGCTCTCAAACAAATATATAGCTGCAGCAGATATTATTAAGCAGTACGTTCTTACTAAATAAAAATTACCGGAATAATTCTCTGTTAATCGAGAGGTAAGCTGCGAAAATTTTTTCATAGTACCCGAGAGGGTGCCATAGAAAAAGTAGTTATTGAGTAACAATTTCCAGAAGATGCCTCTTCTTCTTCTAGAATTTCCACACATAGTCATATGAGCAAATCTGGTAAGATCTTAGCCGAACCTGAATCTTCGCGTTGAACCGTTAAAGTTGTTGAATTCTCTAGAGTAAGTTCTTCTCATCTTTATTATTTACTACTCTATTTCAATACTTTACTTTTCGTTGTTGCTTTTCTTCAAATAGAAACTTAACAGCCAAATAATAATATGCTTCAGTGGACAAGCTTTTTTTTTGGGCTTTTTGAATAGAATTAGGTATTCAACTAGTAATTGTTTGATCGTCGCCGTTCTCTTCAGCTAATTAATTTATTTCGCTTATGAAGAGAATATTCAGCTGGTGGTCAAACATCATCAAACATTATTTTCTTCAGCTAATTTACCTCTGTCTTCGAACAATGGCGCCGCACTGACAATAATGCACAGCTTCGAAAGTTAGTGATGATATGCATAGAACAATATGCAGCATTAATATAACTTTCAACGATTGTTAATGCATCTAGGTGTGTCATCCATGTCGTCTAGTCATATATTAGCTACTGCAGACAACAATCGTTAGTCGAATCCGTAAGTGTATACATCGTTAAATAAGAGTATATGGGAGAGATATTTCTTTTGGGGAATACTGATAACATTTTCTGGGAAGATAATGCTAATCTATTTTTGAATATGTTTCTGTTCATTTTGAAATAAAGAAATTTATGTGACGGCTGTTACTCGTCGTCCGTGCTCCATACATATCTAGAGACCGTACAACGGGCGGAGAAAGTGAAAAAAAAAGGGAACAAGAGTCAAACAGTGTGTACCTTAAAGCTTATACCTTAAAGCTTATACCTTAAAGCTTATACCTTAAAGCTTATACCTTAAAGCTTATACCTTAAAGCTTGTACCTTAAAGCGTATATTTTTCGAATGTTGTTGTGCGCGGTTATGATGTGCGTTGACGCAATGGGAAACGAACTTAACGTGTCCCTCAATATAACGAGTATTGATCGAGGCAAAGGAGCGGAAATTCGCCCTCGATTGAGGCCATTCTCAAATGTGCTTGTGATTCTCTGCCAACCTAATGCTCCGTAATTTACTTTAATGCCTGTAAACAGTCAAGATTTTGCCTTGCAAATAATATCCAAAAGGTCAGCGCTGACTGTTAAAAACAAGAAATTCTAGCATTTCTTCAGCAACGGATATGCTGCACCGCCTTGTGTATATGGCCGTCAAATTTTTTTTTGTTTTGGCCACTTGTCATTGGAGGCGTTTCTAATCGGAAGGTTTAATATCGTATTTACTTAGACGGAATATCAATCGTCAATAGAACGTTCTTTGGAACACAACATCAACTCCTGGAAAGTTGGATAACATAGGGATCGACTGCTCAAGGGAATACGGTACTTTAGAGTATCGATGCAGTAACCATGATTATATTTTGTGTAGAAGAACATGTGAGTGCCATAAAAGGCAGTGATGATAAGTCGATCAAGTGGCACAACGAGTAAGTAAATAAACGATGATGCAGACATCCACGAAAAACTAAATAGAGTATATCGCTTATTATTTGACATTTCACCGGAGCGAATGAAATTGTCGACTTTTTCGTTCTAACCACTATATTTTAGTCCCAGTCTCCACGATAATAGGAAGATGCTCAATTATTTTCCCTCTCTGTCTCTCTCTCTCACTTCCTTTCTCTCTCTCTTGAACATCATTGCATAACACGACTTTTTATGTCAAAATAACAAGGATAGAGGCTACGGGTTCATAGTGCCCGATGGGTGGAGCAGTGGAAAACAGCTGCAGGAAAAAAAAAGTAAGAAGTTCACTAATTAAGTTGGAGTTATGCGAATTAGTGCCGCCGGCTTCATGTATTTGTTTTACGGGAAAAAAATAGTTCCTCCTTGAACTGGTTTGATTATCATTTAACGGCGGAAGGAACCGTAAACGCCCCCCCCCCCCCATGGCCCCTTCTCGTCTATTGAGTTCACTACATGAATATGTCACAATTTTCAAAAATAATTAACCCCTGCTCCTGTATATATCATCACTCTTATTGTACATTAATTCGATTTCAGAATTTGCTCGTCTCCTTCTACTGCTTCGTTTTTCAACGAAAACATTGCGTTTGCAATGAAATGCATTTCAAATTTCGTTTAGAAATATCTCGTTAGCACGCCATCAATGCACTAGAATAAGTTGTGATAGATGAATAAGGCAAAGTTAAATGAGCAATTTGCATGCATCTCGACTAATGATAAAAGAAGATGCCATTTTAGCAAAAAAACCTAAATAGATAATCGCTAAGCGAAAGAAAAGACTAGAGGAAATTTCATTTAAATTTGTGTAGATCATCATAAATTTCACGGCATAAAATAGCATAGAGGCGTACAGAAAAAGAAAAAAAAATAAATAAAATAATGAAGAAAAATTCGAACAAATATTCAACGAGGAAAAAGAGTGGAATATATTATCTTTCTAAAGACAAATTCGAAAATATTTTCAAGCGAATTGAAACATGCCGCTTAGATTTCATAAATGACGACCAAATTGCACAATCTATTGGTTAACATTCACTGTATTTGCTCATTCCTCGTTAAGGTGCCATCAAAAAGTGTCACAACAATGAAATAGCAATTCGAATTGCCATCAGAAGAATTTTTCAAAAAATTTCTATCAAAGTTTGATGTTTCGAAACACTTACCGAGAATAAGAATTTTAAGAATTTTCTACTCGATACACATAATTAGACATTTGTAAATTTCTTTATGCAAAATTTAATATAGATGAAAATTTAGTGCATTTTAAGATTAGGTTACGATTGAATGTACGATCAGATTCTCGCCACTCTGGTTAGTGATACCAAAGTTCTGATGTAGAAACGAATGTGAACGAATGAAAAAGATTTTAATTGCCGTATTTGCATGCTTTACCAGTTCATATTTTCGTCTCCAGATATTTCGTTCATGTGCTCATTCGCTTTGAGGTCAAGCGCACCACATTGAATGACAACTTGTCATTCACAAATTTAATCAACGAATCAGCAAGGGACCAACGAAGAGTTGTCCCAAACGGAACAATAAGAAATATCCGGCAAATTTGAAACCCTTCAGAATGCACTTTTTGTAAGGTCATGCTTTTGTGAGCGACATATGTGAATGATAAATTCAAAATTTCCATTGCTGGGCACAACAGTATTTCTATTACTAATAGGGTTGACTTCCAAATCCAGAAGCATTCAAACATAAGCGTTAGGTCCTTAGTGTTTTTTTAGTCCTCCATCCAAGCTTGGACAGCTTACAGTGATGGGGGAAGGGGAGGGGGTGAGAGGGGCAGAGGTGGAAAGATATGAAGCGTACAGGCAATAATTTACGTGTTGAGGTCAAAAAGAAGTAATAATTCGGCATCACAGTGTAACTTTTTCATGTATGTCCCCCATTAAATGCTAGGTATATTTTCGTAAGATCATAAACAAAAGAAGACGTTTAATCATTTTTCTCACCGATGAACGCATTAATGCCCTTTTTGTTTACAGAATAAGTTTAACGCCGAATGGAGCTGTTTATTTTGGTAATTTTAAGTTGACCTTCTGAATTGCTGAATTGATGAAAAAATTGCTGAAATGAAGCCATCTTACCTAATTTTGTTTAAAAAATTTTGGTAAAAATTTAAATTGACGTTCTCTTTGGGAACTTTATGGAATCATTGAAAGAAGAAATATGCTTATTCATATTTTCTTGATCGAGCGCTTAAATTCGCTTTAAACTGTTGTATTTTAGCGGAAGACTTTACCTTTACAGCGATTAACTGACACTCTTTGCCTGTTTTGTATTTCACCTGAAATATCTTATCCTCTCAAATTTATCATTTCTCTTCAAACATGGCGAGCTTCTTTCATGCGCTTTTTTTTTCAAAGAAACCTTCGTATCTAGTTGTTCTCATTAAGTTATTTTCTTTTGATCGTTTTCCGTCCGTGCACGCTTTCTTGATCTTTCTTATTGCTTTCTTCTAAAGCAGCAATAAGCTGATAATGAAAGCATCGTGTAATCCAAGCCTAGACGTCGTATATATTTATGCATGCAAATGCATGGTGAGGGGGTGCTGCATATAAATGCATACATGTAAAATGCGATGTAAGCAAGCATACATCCCAACCAACCGGCCGAGTGCTCATCGTGGTTTGCGCGCTCATTTGACTACGATCATCTAATAGAGCATTCAAAACATTCGTATGCTTCTCCTCATGCATTTCAGAGTGATCTACTATCCCGAGCATAGCACCGCACTTTACTCAGCACACAGCACTCCTCGCTAACCCATACAACATCTCCTTTGCTTTAGTACTCGAATGCTGCTTATGTCGCCGTTTTGCTACGGCTTCTTGCGTTCACAGAAATAGTGTCTTCCTTCATTGGAAGTGGTCGAGCTGATGTCAAATAGCAGAAAGAAGAGCTCACGCTAACTGACTTACCCGAGAGGTTCAACAACCCAAGCTGAAGTCTGCCAGACTCTGGAAACTACGACGCATCACAATCGCTGCTGTGTGGATTACCTAAGCTAGGCATTCGTTCACCTGTCTGATTATCGACGTCGGAGTTAAAGATGTCCGCATCTGGAAGACAGTCCGTGGTTTCACTTGTGTCTTCAACCGATAATCATAGAAATAATCGTGTTGAAACCCGATTGATGGATGAAGGAGCGATGTTGCCTTCATCCAGTTCTAAAGATGACGATATACTTAGCGAGAGCAGTGACGAGGTGGAAGCTGTTGCTATGCAAATACTTGACATCATCAGTGAACAGGTTGGACTTGTTGTTGCCATCTTGTCATCTGCACACATTGGTTGTCATTCTTTACACGTTTCTTTGCCACCTCCAATAATCGGCCCAAAGCTTTATGTTCCCGGCCTAGAACAGTTCTACGGATGAGCGAAGATTCTATTGAAGGGTGGACGAGAGTAAGGGGGAAGCGGGAGAGGCGTGGGATGGGGTCGATTGTTCGCGGTCATGCCGTACCGCAGTAAATGTTTGCCACAATGAATACCATGCATATCACACTTCTGTTCCAAAGCTTTTTGTTTTCTCCTGTATGACTCAGAATCTGCCCCAGAATTAAACGAATATTGCTGTTTACTGAAAATTGCTCTTTTTTACGCTTGAGCAATAAGTGGACGTTGTTGATCGCTGTTTGTGAGAATCGCAAAAACTTCCATTTGCAAGCTTTTTCCGGTTGTGAACGTGGCAACGCTCTTTTACGCTCTCGTCGAATCAACAGTGAGATTTAGTAATTTATTAAAGCGGCAAAATTTTTTCTAATACTTCTTCACTCGAGCGAAACCTTAAGATAACTGAAAGTGGATTAGCTTGTCGTATTTGCAACCAGTTATGCGTTCCGATAACTTAGTGAAGAGCACCGGATGCACTTAACTAGATTTCTTTTTTCTTTTGTTTTTTTCGCTTTATGTTTTTTTCGCTTTTTTTTGCTTGCTATGCTTTTGTTTACACATTTAGTAAACTGCCATTGAAGTTAAAATTAGTAAGCCCAGTTCTGCATAACTATCAAGAAACAGTACTCTTATTATTAGTTAAGGATGGCTAACGACTATACAACCCATGAGCTGGAATAGATATTCACAGGAATATCGTTTTCATGAAGTTTGAAAAGCCGATCTATTCTGAGCGATACAACATAATTTCGCCTTTTCTTCATGTTGCCGCTGTTGTTTAATTAGATGGTTCAGTTAGGTTTTCCGTCTTTTTCATTCTTATTTAATCACAATTTTGGCAGTTTATTATGAGACAAAATTTTTCGCTGTTCTCCAGAATTTCCAAATTCAAAATTTGACGAAATTAACGTTTAGCAATTAAAATACGCCTCAAACACTCATATCAATTTAAAAAAGGATTTTTATATAAAAGCAGAAAATAAGCCATTTGAAAGATTCAACCTAATCCATAGTGAATATTAGTTGAAAAAAAGAAAAAGGAGATTAGCTAACACTGTATTGGCTAATAATTGCTAGATATCGCACTGAATAGACTATCTTTCTGCACTCACCACTGCATCCATCCCTTCCAATGGTTCGATCGCCGCCATAATAGTGAATCCGCATGAATATTAGAGATCGGTCTTAGGCAAGCCAAATAAGCTTTTCGATCTTATTCGATTTTATGAATAGCTTGTTTGAAATTAACTGAATTGGGCTTCATGAATTTTCTAAGCCATGTCAATTATTGCAAGCAAATTGCCAAAGAAATTTTTTAAAAAATATCATAGCAGCAACGATGAAACGCATTTTTCATTAGTTCTTTCATTCATTTCACGCTTTTTTTTAAACATATGAATATAGTGTATTATGACATATAAAAATATAGAATAGATGAACCAAAAAAGTATCCTTAGGGTCGATTTCAAGAAAATGACTTGAAAAATATCGCTGAAAAAATTTTCCATATTTACGAATGCTTTTCGTAACTTAGAGTAAGGAGTCTTTTATAGTTTGTCTATCTCATTTTCCCAGCAAGTTCGTGAATTGTGTCCATTTATGACAAATCTCGAGAAAAAAAATAACGAGCTGACGAGAAATGAGTTGATTCCTCTTCTATTCTAAACGTTTTACTGGTTTCCTTGTAGTTATCCAAATTCTCAATTTGATCGCTTAAAATTGGAATGTGTTCGCAAATCTTGCCAGAAAAATCGCTATAAATCGCATGAGATCCGTTTTTTCTTCATTCTAGCTGACATGGCAAATTGGTATGCCATCCATGCATGTGTGATGATACCTTCAACTTTATGGCTGTTGATTCACATAGGTTGTTCCCCATTTGTGGGTCATCAGAACAAATAGCGCAAGCTGGTTTTTTGCAACATTTTCAAATCATCAAATTTGCGCTAACTCATAGGTGTGTTATTGACTGGTCGTTATCGTCAGCAACGATATGAAAAGTTTCATGGGAACCTTTGCGCAACAAAATTTCTGCATGAATGGCTGAGTTGCCAATTAAGCACCCCATGTAGAATAGCATTCATTCGAGGTTATCCGCTCGTTACTCCTGCCTGCTGTTCGGCTGATTCATCATCCTCCTCATAGAATGATGACTCATTCATAGCTCGTCGATCATTAGAGACAGGTTGCAAGCATGCAGTGGATTCACAATAAATGATGGTCGTCATACATAAAGGCGTAACGGTAGCATGTTTTTGTTTAATGACAGTGTTTATGCCTTAGCAGGTTAATGAAGAAAGGTGTTATGATAACATAGTTCTTTGTTACTTGATGCAAGTCACGAAGCATTGTTTCTTTTAATGATAAGTCATTCTTAAGACAGCGCCTAAACAAATTCGGGTCTTTCCTGCATTTTTTTTTCATATTTTTCCAAACGTAAGCCTTTTAGTGATCAAACGAAAATATTGTTTTGTGTAGTCTTTTCGTTTCGATTGTTGCAGATTTGAAAGTTAGCAAATCCCTTAAAAAGTTAACAAATCTACATATCAATAGGAAAAGAATTAATAGCGAAACTTGAAAAACTTAAATTTTAAGTTCCTGAATTTTCGTCAAATCAAATTCTAAAGGTGCTCGAAATAATGCTTATTGTCATCGAGATAATTCGTTCAGTTCATTCACATCATGAAATTGTTTGGTAGGAAGAAAAATTAATCAGATATGAAAATAATGAAGGCAATATTTAAATGCAAAGTGGATATATAGGTGTTTTTTTTTACTGAATCGCTAAGTATCCAAGGAAATAAGAATTTGGAGAACGATAATATTGCGTTGGAGATTGTGTGATAGAGATGCCGTATAGGAGAGCATATGAAATGAAATACGATATTTCACTGCACAGCAGACTCTATTGCTTTTCTTTTTCATACTTCCGATCATATTGTTCTTCATACAAGAGTGATCTTTTTTTTTATGAAGGTCTCGAGAGGCGTCTTCTTTTTCATGAGCTATTCATTTTCGCTAAACTCTTGAGAGGTAGTTTCATAAGTGATTTCATAGTTGATTTTCTAGTTCAACAGTTGATATGTTCTTTGTTGAAAGCGATCTTTAGGATGAGAAGGTTGGCAGATTTAAATGCGGAACAGTAATTTTTTTTGGTAGCTCTTCCAAAGATGGTATGAACCTATAGCTATTAAAGAAATGGTCATAGGTTTTCATAAGAAGGGTTTTTAGAAGGTTTTCTTAAATGAGGAATCATCTGTTTTTTTTGCAAATTTTACCATTTTATTCTGATCTAGCGGATTTTAGGTGGTCATCATAGCTATGTGCAAAGAATTTTTTCTTGATGAAGTTCAACTGAAATGATGACTAAACTTAACATAGCCATCCACTATTCACAAACCAAATACCATATGAAAGAAAATGAAAGCATATTTGAGTTTTCTATAGCAAATTCCACGCAATCATCTCTCTCCGAATGTTCGTAAAAATTTTTTAAAGTTTAGGAAATTTTAAAAATTTTAAAAATTTTTAAAAAAAATCTTATTCTGCTAAGAAAAACGACATGATTTCCAATTGCAAATACATCACGGTGAATTGTTTGTCGTTCCTAAAACAGTCTATTAGATTTTTTTGAGAAATGATTTTTTCGATATTCAGTTGACCGATGTTGTGAACAACAAAAAATGCGAAGACGGCTGGTGCATCTCACAACTGTGCGAAGAAGCCCTCAAATGGATCTTGTCTCACAGCATTCGCTCATCACCGCACCTGGGCAATTGCATGAGCTTATTGTCGAGATTGCATCGCTTCGTGCAGCATACTAGCTGAACAGTGCGCTTCTTATTAACTGGTTGGAAAATAGATGGGTGGATTGTACTTGTTTTGAATAGAGGTATAACATAGCTGGATATATTGTACATGTAAGGTACTCTCCCCCCTCCCCTCCCTCCTACCTCCCCTCACTTACAAGAAATGTTCTACTGGCGTGAGCGTTTATCTAGGATAAATGATAAATTTGTCAGCGCAAGTCGGTTGCATCGGTAAAAGAATCGACAGTGAGTGCAGAGAGTGAAAAACATTCTGTGATCGAAGAAAGGACAGAGCCATCCACGCTCAAACCCAACGGTACCGATGCAGCCAAGAAGCAATCGATGAAGGATGATCGCGAGGGCGTCGGTGAAGGTAGAAATCCATAATAACTAATTCGTTTTCACAAATTTGCATGAGACGTATCGTTTTAGGTGCTTGAAGATTGAAATTCTGAAGGGTCAAAGTTCCAAAGTGAAATATCGTACAACGAAAAGTGTTACTGCGAAGTTGTGTGAGTAATGTTTAACTATAGAAAGATGCTCAATATGACAAATGCTGTGCAATGTTCTGCAGATGCAAATGTTTCGCCCATTACAGAGTTTACGGCTATATGTTGTAACATCACCGTTGTGATACCAACGTTGTAACTATGTCTTTCTTTGGAGCGTTTATGTGATCCATCCGTTTGGAACTCACTGATGCTGTATGCGATGCCGTTTTCTCCGATACCTTCAGAGAAGCTATGCTAGTGCAATTACGTAAAATAAGCAGAGAAACCACACAAAACAAACTGTTTGCTAATGCTGCTTTAATGAGCTGAAAAGTCCATGTATGCAAGCGAATTTTGATCATGACTTTGCGCACGAGAGGTGGGCTAGTACTGGACGTATGCATATCGCTCATCATTAGACGCCTCATCAGTTGAAATAATTAGATTATTTGCGCGTATTCTAGAATTTCCTTTTTTTCATCTCTCTGCTTTATTGACAGCCGATTGTCGTCGAGGCGCCATCTCATTCTTGCATAGTTTTCCCACTGCTTCGAATAAAAGTCACAGAATTTGCAATGCTTAAGAGTGCCAGGCTAATGAGGTTAAAGGTCATTAAATCTAATTGCTTGGAGCGATAAAGGAAGTATTTATAAAGGATAAGTTATGTTGGAGTTTTAAATGAAAACAAATCGACTTTTGTTTACATGAAATGAGAAAACGAACGAAAAAAAAAAAGGCTCATCGCAAACTATTCTTATCCGGCAAACGAGTTGCTAGCCTATTGCTTAAATATCTAATTAGCCATACTAATTACAAAGAGTTTTAATTTTGAATTGTTAAGAAGATGAGAGCTTTTTGGCCCGAGAGAAGAACGGCTGGTTCGTCTGGCGTCAAAAAAGTATGAAAAATTCATCTGACGAGCGCATCTTTTTTTTCCGGGCAACATTATGAACTATAGTGGTTGACTTTGAATGACAAAAATTAATTAGTTGCTATTTCTTCTTTTGTGACATAAACAATTCCTATCTTTCCAATTGTAGCAATATCGACTTTGAGCATCTTTTTCGCCACCTTTACACTGACATTTTCTTGCCAGTCATTAGAAAGCTGTGATTTTTAATTAGAACTTAGTTTTTGCTCCAATTTATATTAATTGTTTCGAAATTAGCCGTATAATGAATATGGAATTTTAATTCAATGCTTTTCGCACTAGTTATTGCTACAATTTGGGAGTAATGCGTAGAAATCAGCATAGAATTGCGGCAACAACTCAATTCGGCGATGGGCACATCTGCTATTTATTCGATGGTTAGCCCACTCCACAACAGCACTCATCCATATTTCTGAGTCTCACCATACCACTCGGCTATACTTTCTTCTTTTCTCTCTAACTGATTATGCTAATCGACAGTTTGCATGTTTTGAATGACTTTAAAAAATTTTTTCATTTCTTCTACGGTTATTCTTAGCTTTCTTTATCTGCCCTCTTTGATATCACAGAAGGGCACCGCCATCCATCTGGTTGAGGCCCAAACCGAGAATAAAATATCAGCAAAGAGATCTGTATGAAAAGCGATTCAAACAATTTATCGAATTCGATGAAGGCTTTTTTGTGTGAGGTTTTACAAGCACTCATTAGGTTAGTACACATAATTGGGAACCATATTCTCTGAATCGTTTTTTTGTCGTTTTAAGGCTTTTGCCAGCTAAATTTAAACTTTTTGGGCAGATTTTCGAATGAGTTCAAGTTTTTTTTCCATAAAAATGAGCTGAAATTGTCGATGTATTAAAAAATTTTCGTAGAAGTATAACGATCGTAAATGGCAAAGAAAACCCCACATGTAGGGGAAGAAAACGTACAAACGTGATTCGCATCATTCATTTGCGCAGTCATATGCAAATTTTGCTTTGTTCAGAAATTTGAATACGTTAACTACAATAGAAACAATGGATGGATGGATGATAGCTGGTGATACGTCATTTTAGCGCAATGCGAACATCAAAAAGAAGTGCGCATAGCAACTCTCGTTTGGCTTCGACGAATTTTGTGCCCATACTAAGAAAAGGTTCTAACTTCTATCCACAATCTTAATTATAATTCGGTGAATACTGCTCGTAAAGTAAAGCATTAGCGTATTGCATAAATTAATTTCTTACAGGCGAACTATTACGGTTTATGACATTATTTATTTCCTTATACGCTTTCCATATTTGTGTCTCTTATCACCGTTCATATTTGTGTCTCTTTATAGCAATTTAATAACAATTGTTTCTTCTTAATGAATCCTTAATGAATATTCTTAATGAACGAATGAATAATATCACAAAGTCGATCGATATATACTATAAAGTAAACTCGGGCTAACTGAGAGTTTCAGAAATGCCCAATTAGTGTGCAATGTGCTCATAAACTCGGCTTCAAAGTAACGCTTTCGTGAAATTGTTGAGTGTAAAGCGGAACGAAATTTCATTATGCATACTCATTAGCGCACATCACCGCGTAAACAGCTTTGACAAGTCAATTCCAGTAAAGCCAAATGTTTTTCTCTTATCGTCTCAAATATTCGACTGCACTTGTAGCAATTTAAGGTGATAAAACGATTCATTTCCCTTCCGTCATTAAACAACCATAAAGGACTGCTTTCTAGTGTTTTGTGCTTCGTGACCGCCAAGGAAGGCTTATGTTTGCTGTGTCAAATGACATATGCAAATGTGGAAGGACAAGTAAGCAGACATATAAGAGATTTATAAAAGCGCTGAAAGCGGCTGCAGTATCTACAAGAATGTGCGTATCATACGTGTCATCTCCGAAAAGTTTCTATGTATCATCCACCTGTTTGTGTCGTTCTTTCCAATTCTTCATCTGTATGCAAGACCAGGATCAGTTGATCAGATCGACTAGAGTCACAAGCCGATCGAGCGATCGGCTTTCGCAATATGATCACTTTGCTTATTGTTGCATGCAACTATTCTAAAGCAGCTACAATAATTTTACTTTTCTAAATACTTCTTAAAACCATATTCGATATGATAAATTTCGTCCCAAAAAAAAGTTATAGAAATTATTGCAGTTGCTCTTCTACTGCGTTCCGCATAGCTGTAGGTGTATAGCTAGCTGTCCCCTGTACAGATGGGACATGTGAAAGGCTGTATATTGTGCGGGTGGCCATTTGTATGTTGCAAGAGACGAAAGAATAAGAGCGATTTCCTTGATTCCATATTATCAACCTTATTTCATGTGCCCATCTTACGACCCGCCCAGCAGATGGTTTTCGTAAAGCTCATTTGTGTTGCGTCTCACATAGAGCGACACCTATTCGGAGGTACTCGATGTACTTATTGATTATTGATTGGAGGAGAAAAAAATGAAGTAAGATGAGTGAATGCGATCAAAAGAGCAGTAAAACAAATCGATTAAATGAATACTATTTAATCGTAGCTTGATCAATGCTTTACAACAGTAGTGGAAGCTGATGCTGAAGCTGAGGCTGAAATCGTTGCAACTAAGCACATTATAATTTCCTACAAGGAATGGCAGCCGAAGCCAAGCAAGGCTCTCAAAATCATATAGAATTGTGCCGTAATCTCGAGTTGTTAGTCTCGACCTTGAGAGGAAGCAAGGATTCTTTTTTTCTGCATGCACAACGTTCAATTATCTGTCTTATTGTGCCGCTAAGCATATCAGATATCAAGAGCAGTAACGAAGAGAAAAAAAATAAAGTGCGTGACACAGATTTAAGACGTTGAGATGCGAACAAATATATCTTAAGATTTAAGACGTTGAGATGCAAGGAAATATAGCATATGTATAATAGACGCTAAGCAGTTAGGTGTGCCCAACTTATATGTGCGTACACTACATTTCGATTTGCTATGGTCCCAAGGGGCTGCCCATTTCACCAAATAGAGGGTCTCATAAGCAGCTTTCTGCTTACTTTTATGGCGATTCTTAAGTTCAAAAAAAAAATTTCAGCTACTTTATGCAATTGGTTTGCTTGTACATAATAAGCGAATTGGAGAGGCTATTTCGCCATAATCGCCTCAAATTGGCAGAAAGGAATTCACGACGACGCTATTGCGAAATATTCTCGAATAATCCTCAGAAAAATGAAAAATAAAATTGCTTAGAACTTTTGTATGCAATATATAAAGATTTTTATAGTTAAAAATCTTTGGATTTTTATAGTTAAAAATCTTTGCATTTAAAGAAAGTTATTTCGAAAACCATTTATCTTTCTTTTTTTAAATTAATTTTATTTGTTCGCTTCTTTCTAACGAAAGTATTAGACCAATTGTTGCTTTCAAGGAAAATTTCACAGAAGGTCGTTCGCATCATTAAATTTTAGTTCAATATTTTTAAAGCGAACTTATAGAAATTTTCTTTTTTTTTCAGAAAAAAAAACAGCCTAAAAATTGTTTTTCAGATGGCATATAATTGATTCGAAGAAAAAAAAATTTTTTTAAATAACTGCTTTGGAATATCGAAATATAATAGCTGTTTCAGCGAATATTCAGAATGAGTTCGGAATATGTGGTTGGATTCTTACAATTCTCTCCTATATCCTCATTTTCTTCACCTTGCCAATCTCGGCATGCCTCTGCATTAAGGTAACTAATTCATCTATCATCACTTTTCTTTTCTTCTTCAGCCTCCATATATGTTCTCATTTGTGTGAGTTATGGCGGCATAGGATCGAGGATCCCCTTCGATCACCTCCATTGCTTTTCTGTAATGGCTTAGTCGGGATTTTATTACTTTACAGCTTCCATTGATTCTATGGTGCAGTAGCATCACCTATATTCCATCCTGAGATTAACTGCCTCATCCAAATCTTTTCAGCACTAAGTATTTCTTTGGCCAAACCACATGAGGTCAGGTGAGCGAGGCCATGTAGTTCTGTGCATTCATTTGGTGACAGTAAAAACTAGTAAGTGACATTTTTAGTATTTCCTATGGAAGGCAGAAGCGAATACTGTGCTTAATAACTTAAGAAGCTTTAAGAAAAGAGCTTTACATCGTTGAGTTGATTATCGTTTATTAAATGGAGTCATTGATGAGAAGAAGTGAAAGCTACCCAAGCCAATAATCAGCATGCGAACCTGAATAACACTGAACTATATTACGCATCCTTACCTCGAAAGATGGAATTTAGATCACAGATATAGCATTGAGGCACTTAAAACAGCCTGAAGTAACCGATGACTGGTTGACGTGGCAGTTCGGCGGCTGGTAGTGGGAGCGAGTGAGTGCATGAAAAGGTCAACCGAATAGCAAAGTGAAAAACGCGCCACACAGATGGCACAATAGGTGCTTTTCGTGAAATTATTTTCCAAACGCCATTCCTCGCTCAGATGTCCATGAATTATTTCCAAGTTTAGCCTCCATGCCCTTTCAGGGCCACAGCTTTTCATTGCCAGACTCGCAAACTTTATAAGGTAGTCACATCAGAACGTTTATCAAATCGAGATGTCATGCTTGCCTTGCCTAGATACTGTTCTAAAAGAACACATTTGTAGGTTGTCCAAGAGTATGAACGAGCTGTTATTTTTCGCCTCGGTCGGTTGATGCCCGGTGGGGCTAAAGGACCAGGTTGGTCCAATCTTTCAGTCCTTTTATTTTGTAGAAAAGTGCCTTTATGCATTTGTTTCAAACTGCAATAAAATGCGTAACTTTTATCCACTTGGATTTTCCTTAGCAAATATCCTTTGTGGATGAGCTATTATTAAAAGTAATTAGCTAAATTTTAACGTACATGATATCATAGGCGTGATTTGGAAAATATCAAGAAATCCCGAGATTGCGAAACAGAAAAATTATCGATGAACGGCGTATTGAGCATGGTTTAGACTTTGCCGTCAACCATTGACGACATTGTACTTTTGTTTTCGTCACATTATCGCAGATAACATGGTCGTTTCGAAGTAAACGCTTCATTCGATGTAACGATCACTAGTCCACATCAATTTTATAGCACAAATACATAGCGCATAAGCCATAGAAGGAAGTAAAGTATCCCCCAGACCATCGTCTATCTTTTCACTTTCACGTTATCTTCAGTCGCATTTAATTACCTTAGAGCTATTCGCTTAATGATCATCCGAAGATATACGCCTAGATGTGAGAGAGCGGAGCATAGATAAAGATGCTTAGATGAAAGCCGATTTCTTCCCCTTAAGCATTCATTTGCTGAAAATATTTCAGGGATCTTTTTTATTGTGCCATGTATCGACACTTATCGTAAAGTCGATCTTCGTGTGCTTTCATTTGAGGTGCCTCCACAAGAGGTTAGTTTGTTTACCATATTTAAGGCCATTAAGATGAGAACTGAATAGGTAAAGCCAATTCAATTCATCCTATTCATTGTTATTGATCATGCATAATCATGTCGAATTCGTTCATTTCCAAATGGATATTCTAATTTTTATGAAGATTCCATGAAGCTTTTTACCTTTGCTTAGAGTGTTAAAGAAAATGTCCCCGAAAGCGATATGATGAATCGTTTAAGGCGTTTCGAGATCTCGGTGTTTCATGCCGTATTTATGGCGATACTCCATTTGTCTTTCTGCTCGTTCTCCATAAACAAGCAAACAAGTATTGAAAAAACGTATTCCGATCATGGCAAAATATTATCGCCTTTATTTATCACATAATCATATAATAATCATTAAGCATCTAGCGCAATGCAGAAAGAGTTGAATGTGATGTGGTATATGTTTGAACACCTAAGAGGAAATGTTTTTTTGAGATTCTCTCTAAAGACTCAGTTACGGTCGCGGTGGACGCTGTTGTCTATTTCCGTATATCAAACGCTACCATTTCGGTGACCAATGTCGAGGATGCTGCCAGGTTATAAAATTTTCTATGTACCGATCTCTCGCATAAATTAACGAACTGAAATTTCTGAGTCAACACAACAACAGTGCAGTGAGTGCTGCCCACTGAGGCAACAAAGAGCATTTGAAAGAATGAGTTACGGAGAATTCTGCCGATTATTTTCGAAAAAACAGAATTTCAAAAATTTTCTACAACGTTTCAAAATTTAATTGTTATCTGTAACAGCGTTCATCTGTGTTTGTCTACCAATGATTATCTGCTCTAGCAGAATCACTATAAACGCAACAACACGATGTCGAAAAGAGCAAAATTGCGATCCATATTTTTGCCACGTCTTCAATGTCACCTAGAAATGTTTTTCGAGAGTGTTAGACCATGAGGTCTCGACTTTGCACTCATTGATAAACCGTTTACCTCATTTAAGATCAACAAAACTGCTGGCTCAGACAACACTGCGCAACATCCTTGGCACGAAAACTCTCGCCGAGATGCTTTCCGATAGAGAAGCCATTTCGCTTCAAATGCAGGTAATCCGGAAACGTCTCTTATTCCTTATTCTTTCTCCGGCGTACAAAAAATGAGCCACGCATATGAAAATGGAAAAAGTACGCGTTCATTGTGCATGGATAATTAAAAAACTAAAAGTTTTGCAACAATTGCCTTCGCTTAATTGCCTTCGACGTCATGGTAACTTTATAAGAGCATTTCGTTCACCGGTCGTTTACGGCATGCTTTCCTCCTCCATAGTAGAATACACTTAAGGTAATAAATTAACCAACAAATGCTCACATTCCTCTTGTAGTGTTTGTGTGTGCTAATTATTGAGGTTACCTCTTCTAACGGTGTCGTAAATTTGGTAACTGACGAGTGTTTTAAATGAAGGAAAAGTAGGGGGAGAAGAAGCGGGAGAGGGAAGTGAAAGGCTCCTGGAGCTAGTCCTGAGCTACTGCATCAAGCTAAGAAAAAGCAAGACGAGCATGTTAAGTAAGATGGTAATGTGTTTGAAGAGCACGCTTGATGAAGCGACGGAACCGTGGGGCGTAAAGGTGGAGAGGGTCGAGGTGAAAGACGTTCGGTTACCGATCCAACTGCAGAGGGCAATGGCGTCTGAGGCTGAAGCAGCTCGAGAAGCACGTGCAAAGGTTTGCGATGCTTCTGCTGGTTCTCCACTTTGTAATTTTGCGTGACGTATAGAAGTGCTAAAAGTTTGCTTTACTGTTGAACTCGCTGTAAATTAGCCCCCGCTTCTGACATAGTTTCTTAAGATTTATGTTTAGTGCAACCTGAGAGAGCATTTTCGGCTCGTAGGGGGTTTATTCTTTCAGGCAATTTTTCCGAGAGGAGAAGGGGACGAGGACGGGGTAGAAATAGTAAGCAGTTAAATTATCGCCCATCGAAGAAGATCTCAGCACGGCTAGTTTGAAGCTGGGATTTCATACGTGATGATGCTCACACTCAACAACTTAGCATGCCTTAACGAGGATGCCTAACTTACTTTGTCATGCCTCGCATGGCGAGGCATGACAAAGTAAGTTTTTGGGCAACATGCCAAAGAATGGCGACACATGCGCCCCCGGCAGTCATGACAGGCACGACAAAGTAACAAATTGAGCAGCATGCCAAAGATTGGCAGCACATGCGTTTCCGGCGGTCATGACCAAAATGTCTGATTCGCTCCATGGATATTCAAAATATCAGATGAAAAAAGCTGATCTGCGCAAGCATTTCTACTCGATCGACGACCCAACAATTGCCGGTGACCACGACACCAACGGCGAAGTGATAGTGATCATGCGAGATCTTAATTAGATTCCAAATGCTGTTGCTATTTGCGCCATTTTTGTCGGATTTTCGAACTCGATTGAACAAAATTTCCAATCTTCCATCCGAACGTTCACCTTTGCGCTGCATTGGAGGTACTCTGCGATTTGCAACGCTCGGATCGTCCGCTCCAAATTTTGCTACCATTGATTGAGCCTAACAGCAATAACTCTTTTAACCTGCCTTCCAATCATGGAATGAATGCTTTGTGCAGCATAATTCATCTAAATATCCGTGGATCGAACCAAAGTATCGTTTGGCTGTCCTCCACATGCCATACAATGTGCATGTCGAAATTGATCGCAACAGCTTTCTTGATGATGAAAGTTGAGAGCATCGCACAGACAGACGACAGGCACATGCATACATAAATACATGCATATGCGTCGACGAGACTGCTCACTAAGGAGCCATCCGGACTGCCAAAAGCACAGAAAAATGTTAAGCAATCTCACGATACCCTTCGTTCTCCCTAATTCTTTCATTTATTTCGATGATTACTTTTTACAACAGTATGCTAACCATTAAAGCAGCATTATTTCAACGAAATTGAACCTCTCTATTGGGCGCGTGTTTACAAGTTTACGAATTTTGTGCTCACTACAGTACGATACCGACTGATGTTGAAGTCTGTTAAAGTTATCGTTTTTACATGTGCCTTCGAGTACCAGTTCACGCCAATCGAGTACCAAATTCGAGTACCAATAAGTCATTCTTATATTTTTTTAACTTGCCAAGTTCAAATCGTTCTTTGTTTGACGAGTAAGCTTCCTTATACACCTGAATAGAATATGTGGCCGTTCACCTATGCCGTTTGTGTTCATCTAGTTTTGTGCTGGCGAGCAGCGAAGAATGAGCCGAATAAACACCGAACAATGAAATGACGACATGATGATGATGAAGCCGTTTCCTTTTGTTGAAATTCTGCATCTTAAACTCTCTAAGTTTTCTTTCTTTCAGTGTAATTTTATTTTTACATTTTCAATCGTTTTTCATAAATTCTATGGAAACAGCTGACCGTATCGATATATAGCTTTGAAGCCTTTTTTTTTCAAATTTTTTACGCACATAAAATCATCAAAATTTTCAAAATAACGACCTACATGACCGACAACCACGAAAACACGACATATCCGGCTAATCATTTTGTTCATTTCGCGTTATATTTTCTCGCCTTACTTTTCGTACTCTTGATTTCTGCATCGCACATCTGAACTTTCAACCTTTGATCGGCTAATGCTGCACAAGCTGAACAATTCAACCTGGATGCTCAAATGTGCAAGCGAAACTTATTTCATTTGTAGGTGATTGTAGCGGAAGGAGAGCAGAAAGCATCGAGAGCATTGAAAGAGGCGGCCGAGGTAATTGCTGAATCACCATCCGCACTACAACTGCGATATCTACAGACACTGAACTCGATCAGGTGTGCTTTCTCTTTTTGATAAATTACAGGAACTATAAAGGTTGACGATGGAAGAAGAGCCATTGGAATTTTTGATGCATTGATAGCCATAATTTTAGATATTATTCGTAAAATTACGAACATTTCCTGTTCTCCATTTTGTAGCCATCCGCGAGAGAGGGAGGCTTCATTGCCATTTTAGGCACTTTTTTTTCCTTTCTAATTTAACATCTCAACTGCATATTTCAACGATAAATCAGCGGACGAATGAGCAAAAAAAACATGAGTACATGTTAGCAAAAAAAATGTTTAGTGCATCCGCCGTGATCGTTTTCATTCGATTTAGAAACGAAAGGACCGCAGCTAATATATTTGGTGAAATATGCTTGGATCGGCCATTGGCATACGGAGGTTGATGATCGGAAGTAGACAGGGCTATAATGGGTCAAACAAAGTGCAGTTCAATGTGACACAACTCAGAATTTTTAATGTACCCAACAAAAGTAACGTGCTATTTTCAGCATTATGTAAACAACATTTTTTTTTTCAAGACGTTTCTTCGAAAGTGACATCAATGAAAATTGCCCCCTCTATAGGAGGTATAAGCTATATAGGGTTTCATTGCACTTTATGCAGCTGTTTTTTGAAATAGATGTGACCATAACTACATTATACAAACAAAGATACAAAAGTAGCTGTAATTTCACCGATTTCCGTCATCGATGCAGCTGACAACCATGTTTAGGACTGAAGGCCATTGCCTCTTCCCTTCGATGATTGTTGTGACCAATTTTGACCGCCTGGTGGTCAGCCTGCTGTCAATTCTAACTACATTATCATATTTCGAGAAAAAGGATGTCTTTGGGAAAAACGAACTGAAATTTCGACGTTTTGCATAGACCTCTTTTTTTTTGCAGTGCGGAAAAGAATTCGACAATAATATTTCCGTTCCCGATCGATCTGCTGTCGTCTTTCCTTCAGCATACAGCGCCTAAGGTGTAAGCCAAATTCATGCCATTTGTTTTCGTTTTGTTTTAGCGCTATTTTACAGGCTTTGTTTCTTTCAGCTGCTAATTCCTTCAAAAACTTCCTGAAAAGCTGAAAAGGCAGAATTGTTGAAAAATAAGGGCAACGATGCGAAATCAAAGGTTAATGTAAATCTGTCATAATCGTTTTGCACACTCGATTATCATATATTGCTATAAACTTTCTGGCACCTAAAAGGCACTTTGATATTATCTCCTCAATCTGAACTGTGAAATTTTCATGGAGATTAGGTCACTGTTAGTGATTAGGCTACCAGTAGGGCATCATTACACTGAGAGTCTTCTCTATTTGCGAAAAACACAACAACTTTGGTGGAGGATGATCGTAGATTTAACTTCATGAAAATGTTTTCTTTGCGCTTTACTTCCACTTTCGAGCTTTTCTGTCGATTTTATCACTGTTTCAGAGGATCAGCTAAAAGTCACACGAGCTGACGTCGATTCAAGCTTATCGCACGATATTGGCTGATAGCACTTCGAGTTGCACAACCGATTTTGTATAAATCACACACACCGCTTTGGGCGATCATTTGACATTCGTTCATTTTTTTTTTTGCTGCTATTCACTGTTTTACTCTTTTGCCTCTCTCATAAAAAGTATTTCTTTCTATGATTATTGATTTGCATTTCTGTTTAACGCACTTCCGCTTATTCATACATCAACACTCTCACAAACAAATTCGTTCTTTCTCACAAGCAAATTTAGTTTGCTTTTTTTTATTGAGGTGTACGATCGCTTCACTAATTCGATATCATGAATAACAGACAAAAATTCTTCTTTTTTTTTCCGAATTTTTAGTCCACAGAATGTCGAATTATCAACTTCGTGACCAGCCCCTTGGTGCCGTATCTCCACCTTTGTGCCATATCAGCTCCAACAAAATTAACCCTTCGAAGTTCCCCCAACTTAGAATATCCCACTGCCACTCGTTAAACAGCACGGAAAATAGCATTTTGTTCGACACATTCCTATCTCTCTCAAAATACTACAGACTTCCGTGCTAAAAATATCTCTTGTGGAGGCCTAAAATCGATTCGATTCCATTCAAGTCTAGAGTAGCGTGCCCAGTTAGATAACTTCTTCTATGAATATCCGCTTCCTCTCTCTAGAAAGCTTTAAGCTATATAGCCTTCGGGAGGAAGGGCGAGGGGGGGGGGCTCTGTTAGATGTGATAAGGCATTTGTAATTGATTTTATACATGTGGGGAGCAACAAGGGAGGAAGACAGAAAAATCACCAAAAGTTTCATTTCTTAGGCGGCGTATTTGGGAAAGGAATGGGTGATAACTCCTAATGAAAACTGTAAAATCGACAAGAATCAGCATTCCTTTTTTTGCCATACGATTTTTAAAATATCCAACATCGTTTCGGTTCTCCTCTTTTCGTTCAACTATTTTGCTTGCTTCAAAGTATCATTTTTGCTTTCGCACATGCCAGCTTTTTCTCGTCACTCATTGCTTTGACTTTCAGCTTCGCTGATTTAATCACATTATATCAAATTTACAGAAAACATAAAAATTCAGCGACTCAGAACCTTCTAACAACTTTCGGAGAAAATTACTACAAGAGAGCGGCCATTGGGCGCATCCGTGCTGTCAGGTTTGGATGGGATGGGAGCAATCCGTAGAATGCTCTCTTGAACGAAACAGCTTCAACAATTCGAAGATTCAAGTTGACTGCATATAAACTGATTTCGAGCAAAACGCTTGATGGATATTTTGCTATGCGTTTTGCGTAAAACGATACTAGCATCTATAGCCTTTTAGCAGCCTTGCAAAGGTTAGCCAAAGCGATGCCCTGTAAGACAGTCGTAAGATAACAGTTTAGAATTATATTGAATTGCGCAGATGGCCAGGTTGTTCAGTGGCCTAAATTTTCACTTTTTGCAAAATCGTTATCACCGATTTTCTAAACTCATTCATTCTTCATAAGGGTCACCTTAAATGAGCATTATTGAAGGCTTTTAATGATTGCCAAATTCTGAAACAATAATCTGCCGGTATTCTTTAGCAAGAAGCTTCTACTCTTAACAAGTTAAAAGGCTTCCGACGTATGATAGCTAAGAACGTCTTTGTACCAGGCAGGTATATATAGGCGTTATATAGCAAAAGTTTGATTTCAACGAACCTAGCAGTCAGTGGCTGGCTCGTTTGGGACAGTTACTATGGAATGCCTAAATGAGCTTGAAGGTAAGCGTGAATGGCTGAAGCATCCGATTACTGCACATGCAATTCTAACTGATCGTGTCTCGAAACCGCGTTCCATGGTCGACCTCTCTTTGCATATGTATGCTTGGCATTGCAGCTGTGTTGTTGTATGAGCCGTTGATCATTGACCCTCATCTCAGTGCCCTTTATCGTTTATTAGTATCATACGGCGGCGTGTTATGCATTTTCATAACATGCGGCTCAGAAGTATTTGGCGGCCTTATACGCTCAAGAGCTGCTGATAAAACAACGGCTGAGTTGTTTTCTGGGCATAGTGATTGTTGAGTGGATGGATCATGGTCATCTTTTGCAGAGTCCAGGGAACCAACCATATAATGACTATTGAACATAGCTAAGAAAGACTTCCCTCTCTATGCGGCTGATAAAGCAACTGAGAATTAGGATTGCTTATAAACTGTACCACGTACAGCTCTTAATTTGTACCTTGCACGGTGTTAATATATGTAAAAAACCGTCTGACAGTATCATGGGGGCAATTTACCAATCTTACAGATCGCAAATCCCTCATGTTTACCTCTCATTTGACCAGCCATAAAATAAAGTTAAGAGAAAATCTGTTCTACAAAGCTCAATGCTTATAGTGTTCTCTGCATGAGACACCAGAACGGATCGTATATTGCATCAGAAAATGTTCATTTAAGATTAGTGCGCAACATATTGCCAAGGTGTTCCGTAAAGGTAACAATCCATATTGACGACTGTTTATGTAGGGGCGAGGATATTAGAAAGCGTATTTGAAAGCATATTCGCATTCCAACGAATTTTAGGTGGGTGAGTGGATGCTGTGCAAGGTGGCAACAAAACTGAATCAACACTGAGTGAACTTTCAAATAGTCAGGCCTCGTTACTCATCAAATAATTTAATATTTTATCTCATCTTAGGCACAACAAGAAGCTTAATTATGGTAGTATAAATAAATAAATGTATATATATATATATATACCCCAAATAAATGTTCGTATATAAAACGTGCATACATGTATTGCATCCCTTTTTTGCTTTCAACGAAGCGCCTACATAATTTCTGCACTTATCGTAATATTTTAGGGGCATATATCTGTGCGTGCCCAACCAAAAATTTTAAATCATGAACCGGAAAAAAATGTTACGCTGAAATTTGGAATATACAATGAGTGGCTTCTGAGGTTCCCAACACCAAAAAAAAAAACTGAATGAGTTTGCATGTATACGAAATATCCTGGCAGCACTATTTTAAGCGTCGTATTGTATCAGACGCTAAACTGTGAGTGGTGCAATATGGGAATGTGTTGTTGAGAAGCTCGTGCAAAATGAATGCGAAATGTTGAGAGCAATAAATCGAGAAAACGAGAATAGCAGTACTAACCAAATCTCTTGAAAAAATCACTTAGTGGCCACCTTTTCACGAAAAGCTGTTGTGCATTGTTGTCCGTTGTGATTTCATCATTGCTTGAGGATTTATGGAAGTTATTAGGTTGTTTGTGCAAACAATACGAAAAGCGCACTTCTCGGCGACCTCCTGGCACGCTTTCCATGTTGTCCACATACTCTCATATCACCTTGACCGATTCGGAATAGTTCCTGGCTTACGAATAGCCTGAATTCGTCGCTATGCTAACCCTTTCTTTTATAAAATTCAGAGATAGAGTGGAGGAAAAGAATAACATTTATCTCTACAGGATTTTGTTAAGGCACTACCGATTCGATCAGCTAAAAGGTTACATTCTTTCAAAAACTCGGAAAGCATTTTAGGTCACCTGCATGTTTGTTTGCTCGTATTGCGACGACTGGAGACTGTTTGTGGATGTCCGAATCGCCTGCTTCTTAAATGCAGAAGTAGTGGTGTAGCAGATCTCGCCGAAGAGCAGCATCTGAAAATGAATTGTTTCAGATTAAGAAAAATGCATATAAAATGTTGTAGTGGTGAAGCTTACAATAAGACCTAGTATTTCAGCGAAGAACCACCACCTCTGCCAAAGAAAATTCGCTCGTGTTGCCTGTACAAGTACCCCGAATGGGTTCAGAGTATGGTCGGCGCATCATCAACACCCCCTTCAGGGGCACATACCCCTCACAGTCACGTCCATTCAGTGCCTCCCTCAAGAGCTTCAATCCCGAACACCACCATCACAAGTGGCCGACCGCCGCTCCCCATCAGGTTTGTTGAATTTTTCTTTTATTGGATATATTTTGAATATTTTGAATTCTTTTTTTTTTGCTTATGTGATGTGAGATTCCGACTGGGTTTAGAATTTGTGCTTCCAATTGAGTTCAGAATTTGTGCTATTTGTGCTTCCAATTGAGTTCAGAATTTGTGCTATCTTCTGTGATCTCGGCGAGGCTGTAATTTTGTTTAGAGACAGCGTTATGATCGAGTGCAAGTTGCAATATGCGCTAATGGTTCGTCATTTCATGACGCTGACTATCTATTGAAAAATCTTTTTATTGAAGTTTCCAAGGCAACACAACTAAATGACTTTCTGCATGGATGATTTTGACAATGGTTTTATGAGCTAAGAAATCGCACAGCTTTTTCTCGAAAACTTTTTTTTTCCGTCAGGCACAAGGGATATTCGTTGTAATCGAATCCCTCACTCTTATTAAAGCCATTTTTTGTTAAGTGAATATTATTCAACAAAACGAATTACCCTCTCCATAATTCGTTTAAATATCAGTATTAATGAGAGCACCCCATCGGACAATGACGCTCTACCCTCAAGCCTACCCTCAAGCTTACCCTACCCTCAAGCTTGCCGTACCCTCAAGCTTGCCGTACCCTCAAGCTCGCCCTACCCTCAAGCAAAGGACATATAAAAAGGCTTGCACAAGTGTGAAAGAAGTATGCGAATGTCCCAATAGTCGTTTTAAATCTGCTTAGCTGCCGTTCACCCTTGAGAAATATTTCTTGTGGTCTCTCGCAGCTCTTACAGCTCTAGCAGCTATGGACTATAGAGTTCATGAACTCGCCTTCTGCAGTGATCGGTCATCCAGTTCAACTTTAGTAACAATTTCATCTTAGAGCGTTTTCATGCAATAAAAAAAAACCCCTGGAAATATCACGGGAAAGAATCTGGTGCAAAGTCCATGGGATTTTCCGTGACCCCTTTTTGGCAGCAATCTCTTCAATTAGAGCATTAGGTTCACTTTATTTTTGGAAGTATGGACCCTTCCCGAAATCTGGTACAACACCGAGAATAATAATGTTTGCTACTAAAGTTCGGTTCAGTTTCTCATAAAGTGCTTCACTCTAAAACATGCTTTTTTTCTACTGCACACAAAATCTATGCTAATTTAAGCAGTACTGCTTAACGCTACCTCTATGTTCCTATGGCCAATTGTAATTTCTGTAAAGGCGTTGCAAAGCACTTAAATAAGCACTCACTCATTTTCATTATTTCCTTGCGTTATCGTTGATGAGCTATATTTCATTCAAGGATAAACCATGTTTTGATGAGCAGAAGCTTTTAGGTGTTGTATGAGTCGACCCCT